>OX122886.1:18553543-19086043 GCA_944738645.1 Eristalinus sepulchralis
ATTATTATTATTATTATTATTATTATTATTATTATTATTATTATTATTATTATTATTATTATTATTATTATTATTATTATTATTATTATTATTATTATTATTATTATTATTATTATTATTATTATTATTATTATTATTATTATTATTATTATTATTATTATTATTACTATTATTATTATTATTATTATTATTGATATTATTATTATTATTATTATTATTAGTATAATTATTATTACTATTATTATTATTATTATTATTATTATTATTATTATTACTATTATTATTATTATTATTATTATTATTATTATTATTATTATTATTATTATTATTATTATTATTATTATTATTATTATTATTATTATTATTATTTTTATTATTATTATTATTATGATTATTATTATTATTATTATTATTATTATTATTATTATTATTATTATTATTATTATTATTATTATTATTATTATTATTATTATTATTATTATTATTATTATTATTATTATTATTATTATTATTATTATTATTATTATTATTATTATTATTATTATCATTATTATTATTATTATTATTATTATTATTATTATTATTATTATTATTATTATTATTATTATTATTATTATTAGTATTATTATTATTATTATTATTATTATTATTATTATTATTATTATTATTATTATTATTATTATTATTATTATTATTATTATTATTATTATTATTATTATTATTATTATTATTATTATTTGCTTTTAATATTTAACATTTTATTTATCTTAGCATACTAGGATTCATGTTTAATAAAAAATATAATTAGAGATTACTCTGATTAGAATTAAGAAAGAGCCTGGCTACGAAATTATAAATTATCTGACTTTGGGAAATTATAAATTATCTAGTTAGCAAAAAATTTAATGCACATATTAACACACTTTGTACTATTGTCAAATACTTCATATTAAGCAAAATTTGTTACGGATTATGTCCCTACTATTTCCCAGCCCTAAATCAAATCTCAACATTATAAAAGCACAAGCGGCACCTAGAAGCCTCAATTCCAAATGCTCCCCGATGTTCCCACCATGGAGCGTCAAACCAACTTCACTTATTATGAAACTGGACAAAGTTAGCACTCTAGGTAGAGTATATCATGCCCTATTTCTGGACACCTCGTCCTACTTAAAGCCTCAAGGTTGGAGCATCGTCTTTACGGCTGTGTCTAAGACCAAAAAAAGCACATGTTTTGCTGCCTCGTCTGAAAATTGTGACCTAATCACAATAGTGTTCAGATTGATATTAGGTCACACTATAGCACCCAACTACAGAAAACTTCTTAGAAATAAATAGTTTTATAAAAAAACTACTCTTAACATTGAATTATGTATATAATTCCCAACCAACTTCACAGTTTAATATATTTTTACCTTCAAAAATTCCGACTAACATAACATTGAGCCGAAAGCCCCGCAGCCTTTTGCTAAGATATTAAAAAATTTAACAATCTAATTCCAATTAGTCTAGAATTAAAGAAACTTTTAAAACCTTAAAAGTAAAAAAAATCACAACAAAAAATTCGCAAACTTCCAATAGAATTTTTTTTCCAAAATGTTTGGTATCTCTTAATATCAGTACAACAATACAAAAACGAAAAAATCAAAAAACATTTTTTTAGAATATAATTCTAGTTTAAGTTTTGCCAATGCTTCAAGCATCCCTCCTTTGGGGAGGGTCAAATTTATACTCTTCGGTCCGGGAACCTCGGCTTGTAAGTCGGGATATCCCCATCTAATTAACGCGGGGCGATTACTCTAGGGACCAACAATACAACACAACACGACCCCAAATTCTGCACCAAAGAAACCGCGAGCTACATGTTCTAAATATGTATGACTTGTCTTTTTTCTCATTTTTTTTCAACAAAATCCAAACTGATGTAAATAAAAATGATCTGTGCTTTCCATTGCAATACAGAAAGATTTTCTTTCCCGTCATTTTAATGAAACTCCCCTCCTATTTTCCACCAAGCCAGCAACACTCACATTCAATTTAGTGTCATACACAATCGTCACATTCTTCACAATCCCAAACATTCTCCAATCACCGTATACCAATTCTTTCCTCGATTCTGCTTCTGCGCCCATTGACTACTAAGGCCTTCTCCACCACATCCCTCAGCATATGTGGTAGGTCTATTCTAATTCATTCTCTCACTCTCTCTGCAGTCATCCTCACGGGCAATATTCCAGCCCAGAGGTATGCACGGCTTTCTCTCACCGCTGTCATACGACCTTGAATAATGCTCCCATAGTTAACAAAACTATGATCTAGCCCTACCCCAGTTCATCTCTAAGAAATTATTATGAACCAGCATTATGGGTCAAAGATGAACGATAAAGTACAGGCAGTCTACTTCTTTACGAAATGGCAAGGCGATACCAACTGAAACTTCGAAGCCCGTGAACTTGCCAGGCACGCACTAAAACCCTAATACCGCCGGAAAGTTGCACATCTTCAACTCCCCTCGCTACAATAAAACACCTACTAAAAATACACAGACTAAGCGAGTAGAACCAAAGGTGGTCAGAGAGCCAAAGGGATTTGGACACAAGGGAATTATAAACGCTCCATCGTTTTTTTTTTTAATGAATTTTTTTTTTATTTATGAAGAAACATCTTATTAGCTAGACATAAAAACCGCTTAAACTAGCTTAATTGTCTTAACTATGTTACATGACTAACTTACTGGCCCCTTTCGGGCACTCTAAGCTAAACTGAATCTTAAATCTATGTCTTTCGACCTATTCTAACAGATATTTAATAACTAGGGGACTGAAATTATTTATACTAAGAAGATTTTTAAGAAAAAACTTAGTGGCCGAGAACGCGTGCATTTAGACAAATCTCGTCCACTGACCATAATGGGCGTATTATAACGCCACTGCGCTAATGCATGTTAAAACCTGTCTGCAGGCTTGGCATTCCACACAATGACGTCTGCGCTATATGTAGTGAAGATATGTATATGTATATCAAAGCTTTTCTCGATTTGTTTGAAGGAATTGTGAAAGAACAATTAAATTAAAGTTACAAAATTAGTTTGAAAAAATAATTACCAATAACTACTAGCTTATCATTAGTTTCGAATTATATTAATAAAAATGAATGATATACGAGTTCTGTTCAAAAACTAAGGTGGATTTTAATTTTTCTCAAAAAATATTTATTTATTTATCAAATTCTATTTTGTCAATTTCAAAGTAGTCCACTTCGGATATAATATAGCGTTTTTTTCAATCCTCGAAGCAGTTCTGATATGCACTTTTGGTACGCCCTTGAGCCCTCTCAGCATTTCGGTGTGTATCTCCTCAACCCAAACTTTTTTCGACAGCATGAAATCGTCGGATACGCAAGGTGCGCCCTTGAACCCTCTCAGCATTTCGGTGTGTATCTCCTTAACCCAATCTTTTTTCGACAGCATAAGATCGTCGGATACGCAAAACCCCTCTAACTTTTATGCCCCTCACAAACAAAATAAATATGCTATATAGCTAAACATATGTTCGGTACGAGTGTACCAAATAACAAATTAAAAAATCGATAATCGAATGTACGTAGCCCGCAAAATTTTAAAATTCACCTATTTTTTTTAACAGACCTCCTAGTACACAAGTTGTACTCTGATTGTGATTTTTCAAAAGCTTTTGAATAGGAAAAAGGAATTTGCTTACCAGTACTAATGTGGTTTCAATTACTTAAAATTAAGAAAGCAATTGGTAAAAATCTGAATCTAACGTCCACTTATTAAAAGTAACATCAGACGTGCCACAAGGTAGTCGTTTGGGACCGTTATTGTTTCTTTTATTTATAAACGACATTCCTTCTTCTTCTTCGGATGGAGCTACAGTCCGGGGTGGACCTGGGCCTCACCCAACATGCCTCTCCAGCTAGCACGATCTCTTGCCAGCTGCTTCCAGTTGCGCACTCCAAGTTGGTTGAGGTCCTTTTCCACTTGTGTGCGCCATCTCAGTCTAGGACGTCCTCTGTTGCGTTGTCCCTGTGGTTCGGATTCGAAGACTCTTCGGGCCGGAGCAGTGTTGTCCATCCGCTCTACATCTACACACCTTAAGCGTTGTATCCGTAGACGCTTGACTAGGTTCATGCCGCCGTACAGCCCATACAGTTCGTGGTTGAATCTTCTCCTCCAGATGCCATCAACGCAAACAGGACCAAAAATCGCACGCAGAACTTTTCTCTCGAACAGACCAAGGGCTTCCTCATCCGCTTTGAGTAACGTCCAGGTTTCTGCGCCGTAAAGCAGGACAGGGATGATCAAGGTGTTGTACAAAGTTACTTTGGTCGTTCGGGAGAGGGCTTTATTACTCAATTGCCTCTTAAGCCCAAAGAAACAGCGATTGGCTGTGATTCTGCGCTTGATTTCGGTACTGATGTTATTGTCCCTATTCAGCGCGGAGCCGAGGTAGACGAAGTCCTTAACTACCTCGAAATGTCTGCTGCCCATAGTGACGCTCTGTCCGAGACGTCGATGTTCTGCGTTCTTCTTCGATGACAGCATATAATTAGTTTTGCCCTCGTTTACCACCAGTCCCACTTTAGCCCCTTCCGCTTCGGTGCTGACTTCCCTGGCCTAAAACCACACTGATAAGGACCTATCAGGTTGTTGACGAACGGTTTCAAGCGCTCACACAATACGGCAGAGAGAATCTTAAACGCGATGTTAAGAAGACTGATCCCTCGGTAGTTGGCGTAGTCGAAGGGGTCTCCTTTCTTGTGGACCGGGCATATGATGCTGAGATTCCACTCGTCGGGCATGCTTTCCTCTGACCATATCTCACAGATGAGCTGGTGCATGCACCCAAAAAGCTCATCCCCAGCCGCTTTGAATAGCTCTGCGGGTAGTCCGTCCGCGCCAGCAGCTTTGTTGGACTTCAGTTTCGATATTGCTATCTTGACCTCGTCTAAGTCGGGGGGACGGAATTCTTGTCCATCGTCGTGCGTCGTCATCGCCGCTTAGGAGTCTGCAGAAATGATCCTTCCAGATTCTCAGCACCGACTGCGACTCTACCACCAGTTGTCCATTTTGGTCCCGGCAGGCTTCAGTCCGAGGTTTGTAACCACCAGATAACTGTTTTATCTTGCGGTAAAAATTTCGGACGTCATTCCTGCTATAGCACCTCTCCATTTCCTCGACCACGCGCTTCTCGTGCTCTTTCTTTTTTCTGCTGAGAAACCGGTTCTCTTCCCTTCTTCTCTGTTTGTAGAGCTCACAACCAGCTCTCGTCGTTCGATGCAACGTTGCCTTCTATGCTTCCTGTTTGGCTGCATGCGCCTGCCTGCACTCGTCGTCAAACCATTGGTTCCTCTTAGGTGGTGGCGTGAAACCCAGCACATCAGTGGCGGCCTGTTTGATGGCTTCTTGACAACGTTTCCATTTGTCTTCTATTGTTTGTGCAGGCAGCGTCGAACTTTGAAACAGTTTCAGGGAGAATCGATCGGTAAAGGCTCTAGCGATCGGCTGCGATTGTAGCTTTCCGACGTCAAACCGTTTTGGCCTGTCTCGACTCCGTTGTTCTCTCGATATCCGGGTTCTTACTTTGGCTACAACAAGGAAATGATCCGAGTCGATGTTGGCACCTCGGAAGGTTCGGACATCGAGAATGTTGGAGGAGTGTCTGACGTCGATCGCAACGTGATCAATCTGGTTGACGGTTGATTGATCAGGTGATCGCCAGGTCCCTTTATGAATGTTGAGGTGTGGGAACCGCGTGCTGGCCACAGAGAGATTTCGCCCCGAGGCGAAGTCAACTAGCCTGAGTCCGTTTCCGGAGGTGTTGGCGTGCAGGCTGTGTCTTCCGATGACTTTAGCAAAGACTTCTTCTCTTCGCAGCTGAGCGTTGAAATCTCCTAGAACGATCTTGGTGTCGTAGCTGGGGCATCGATCGTATGTCCTTTCTAGGAGGTGATAGAAGTCTTCTTTACTGCTGTCATCTTTTTCCTCTGTCGGGGCGTAGGCGCATATGAGGCTTATATTACCGAATTTAGCCTTGATGCGGATTGTTATGAGGCGTTCGCTTACGTGTTGGAAGCTTAAGACTTTTTGCCTAAGTCTGCCTCGAACAACAAAACCGCATCCAAATAAGCGTTTCCCTCTCTCCCTGTAGCAGTCGCCGTGGTATATGTCGCAGTTTCTCACTCTTCTCTTGCCCGGCCCATCCCACCGCATTTCCTGGATTGCGGTAATGTCTGCTTTATAGCAGTCCAGGGCCTCCGCAAGTTCATCGGCTGCACGTGGTCTGTTTAGGGACCTCACATTCCACGTGCAGATCCGTAAATCGTTGTCCTTTGTACGTCTGCGAAGGTCGTTAGCAGTGTATACATCCGTATCCGAGGCATTCGGTTGTTCCGTAACTATATATTTTTTTTTTAATGTGGCCGGGCAGTTACCCCTATGCACACCCCCAACCAGGAGGACCAGGCCCTTTTTTATACCTCTTGGGCGGAGGTCGCACTTATAGGTTTAGCAAGTTGAGTTCGGATAAACAACAACCAGTACCCGGTGGCTACCAACGTGGAAGTACTATAAGCACAGTTGATGTGTGGGAAACAGTTAGAACAGCTGGGCATCGCCAGGTTGATACCAATCAGTGCCTACCCTGTTACCACCACCACCCAGCCACCATAAACGACATTCATGAAATAATAAACTATACAAAGTTTCAGTTGGATACCTACAGACCAGCGAGATGGTGTAATCATAATGTACTAGAACCTCTCATTCCCAAGTACAAAAATTTTATTGCACACTGATTTTGTATTTCATAAATCAAATTTTTCATTGCACTAGGATTGCAGTATTGCAAAGTCAGGAGTTTAAGCGCGAAATTGTAATGATTTAGCAAATGTATCCAGTCTTAAGCGGTTTTATTTTTAGTGAGAAAGTATTTAGATTTTTTTTATGAGTTCACGAACTTCATAGATCTTTCATTTAGGAATGAATTTAATTCTTTAATAAATTTATTAATATTATACGGGGAGAATTGTTTTTTTCCTTCGTCGGCTTTTTTGTATGTATGTATTTGTAGTAGTCCTTATTTAAAGTTATTGTTATGGAAAAAAGAGAGAAATGTAGCAATTTAACCTATGATAAGGAACCAAGGAACTTTGTAACGAAATCGATTTAAGCTTATCGCTATTAGAAGACTCTTAATATATTTATTAATAAATGTATTACAAAGTAAACATGTGCTGGGTAAAGCGAAACTGAGAGTACACATAAAGAGCGTTGTGTTCTTTGTTATTCTGTGATGGATAGAAAAAAACGAATACTGTTACCTGGGTTCCTCAATACAAACGTAATAACGCCGATTTTCAGAACCAGTTCGGTTTCATACTTAGAAATATAGTCGAATTCCCCGATTCAGCTTTATTGTTGCTTTTAAAGAACGGATACAAATTCGCGACCTACGTATGTGGATAATATCTACGATTCATTCATTGTAATGTAGGTCCGATATGGGTTCGTCTAAATGTATGTATATAAAATGTGTAAATGAATATGTAAATGTAAATGTATGACGGCTGCGTGTTTACATTCCATAGACCGTAATTCATTATTTGTGCACGTGTCAATAAGAAACACCTATTTCAAAAACGTTAAGATAAACAAGGAGTTATTTAACTTTGTCTTTTCTTTTCTTTCTTTTCTTTTTTAAATGCGTGTCCACGAATACGTGTCAGCTGTTCTGATCAGCTGATCCACCTTCTCATAACAAATTTAGCTAATTCGTGGTAAGATGTAGCAGAACTAGTAGTAGTAATGAGTGTACGCAACCAGATCATCCGTACTTTATTAAAAAGTGATGTTGAAAATGTATTTAAATAATAGGGGCCTGCATTTTAGAATGTAGAGAGAAATAAAATTACCTAATTATAACTAAGAAGATAGATATAACACAAAAAAATTCGTTCCTAAACTAGTTAATTTCTCCTATTTAATATTTTTTTTCTTTTCTCAGGGATACGACAGGTGGATGGGTAGGAGGATCATTGTGGGAAAACACACAGGTAAGTAATCGCTCAAAACAAGTGGATATTTCAAGAATTTCTTTTGTTTACAGATCACCGCCATGCAAACAATGGACGACGGGATTGTTGGACACAGGTTATGGATTTATTTGAATTCTTTTTTTAATGTTCTAATTATATCCTTTACTATTTTAGGAAAAGGCTACCGTAACATGCTCTACATTTTCTCATTTTACTCACACTTGTTTACGTTTCCCCTCCAAAGAGGTAATATGGCGGCTAATTCGTGAATGTTTGCCCTCAATTGTGTCAAACATTCGTAAGTTGCTCACAATTCGTCAGGTGGATGGGTAGGAGGATCATTGTGGGAAAACACACAGGTAAGTAATCGCTCAAAACAAGTGAATATTCCAAGAATTTCTTTTGTTTACAGATCACCGGCATGCAAACAATGGACGACGGTGCTGTTGGACACAGGTTATGAATCTATTTGTATTCTTTTTCTAATGTTCTAATTATCTCCTCAACTATTTCAGGAAAAGGCTACCGTAACAGGCTCGGCTATGGTTTATAAGTGTTCTTGAGTAAACCGGCCACTTAAGAGAACGGAAGCCCTTTCCTGATATTTTCCCAATTATTAAACTCTTGCTACGTATGGCAAGCCCACGCCCTGAGTCTCATGCTATTTCTACTGAGATAGCCGGGCCTTAGTTGTAGATTCCTTACTTAAACTAATAATTAAAAATATCACAGATATTTATTTACTGGGTATAGACCCAGTTGCGAGCAATAATAAAATAAATACTCCATAAAATAAATAACTAAAAAATATATAAATAAATAAATCTCCATAAAACTATCACAAATAAATAAATAAAATAAATAAATAAATAACCTATTAATACCTAACCTAGCATAATCCAGCAACGGCCAGCTAGAGTTCGTCAATGATCAGTCTTATACCTCTCCTATGTATGAAGGTCCTTGGCATGGGACGTCCCTTTTTTCTCCCCTTGCAAATTGCCGACCTCATAGAGGCAATTGTCCTTAGTGGCGAGGATAATCCCTTTAAGGAATTTAGGATCGAGCTTAGCGTTGTACTTGTCCAGTAAGTTGGTAAATAATTCGGAGACGAATTGCTTACCGTTGTCTGAATGTATGTACACCGATGATTTGAAACACACTCTCTTCAAGATACCTACCTACCTCCGCTGCCGTTGCCTTCCTCAAGGGTTTAATGAAAATGAATTTACTAAAGTTGTCTAGGACCATAAATATGTGTGTATGTCTAGTCTTCGCCCTCGGGTATCGTCCTAGAAAGTCGATTTAGAGACGCTGAAAAGGCCGCTCCGTAACAGTCTGTTTGCCCATCGGCGGCCGAGAAATCTGATTAGGGGCCTTGTTCATTTTGCATATCTCGCAGGACTTAACCCAGTCCTGCACGTCGGTGAACAAGTGCTCAGCGTTGACGGAATATCTACTTCTGCGACAATAAACGCGCTCCAAAAGTCCACCCCTAAGTATAGTTTTTGTTGGAGGCTCGGAACTACGTATATGTCCACTTCTTGTGATTTTCCTGCCCAAGAGATCTGTGCTGGAATAGTCCCTCGACGTTTAAGTAGCTTCCGTCCGCTGTTCTTACTCCAAGATGCAGTTTCTTGAGTTGAATCTCGTGTGTCTGTATGAATTCTTGTGCTCTCTTTCCCAAGCACGTCACTGAAGCTCCGCTATCCAACGGGCCCAACATCTCCTCTCCATCAATCTTGATCTTCGCGAAGGACCTATTGTCGTCATTTACACTTATTACCGTTTCTGAAATTTTTCACTCTTGTCGTCTAGCCATTTCACATATTTCCCTAAGCCTTTTTAATAATAATAATTGAGTGGCACTACAGCCCATAACGGACGAGGGCCTAGCTTCTACAACAACTACTCGTGTTGTGCATGCTATTGTTCTTCACGAGTAGAAGGGACCTACAGTTTTTTGCCGATTCCGAACGGCGAAATTTGAGAAGCTTTCCATAGACAATTAATACTCTTTGAGTGTTGTCAGCAACTCGAAAGAGGTGGTGCCGTGAAAAAATGCTAGGTGTCCCGTCCGGGAATCGAACCCAAACTTTCTGCGCCGCAGTCGATGCACTTACCACTGCGCCACGGCGACCACTAAGCCTTTTTATTTTATTGAAATTCCTGTGCTTTTTCAGGACAGTTGTCACTTCCTCCTCAAATATCCTACGTCTAGCTTCTTCATACTCCTGCAGCCTCTGGTCAAGACTCTTGCGTTGAGGGGTTTGTTTTTCCTAAATGAGTCTTCCCATCGTCAGGTATTGTCAGGATTTGCACGGGAGGTGCTTCGATTACGGGACTTCCTTCTTCGTTGACAGATTTGTCCCGGTCGATCCGCCAACTCTCCCGTTTACCTGACAGGCTGCACATTTGAACGATATACTGCCCTGACTGCAGGTAAAGCAGGTCAGGGTATGGAAAGGCGACGTACAGACGATGGGTGCTGTACTCCGGCCCGGTGCGTGTTCGTCCTGTCGGGTTCGTTCATCTTTGTGCGTTGTCCTAGATATCTTGTTCGTTGGAGTCTTGTCTGTCTGTCTCATTGGTAGTCAGGGCTGTAGTGCAGCTATCTCGCGCTACTCTTCGTCTGCTGCCAGACCTTCGCTGTCTCCTATATATCCTACCTCACTAACCCCCCTTCTAAGTCGTTGCTCTCTGGATATCAGGTGCTTCTCTGCTCTCCTGCACTCCTTTCTTAGATCCCGGATGCTATCTATTCTGCATCCGAAGATCAGCATCGCTATTCTCTCCTTGAGATTCTGACTCAATATCGCAACTAACTCCTCCTCATGTAAACTGTTCTTCATCCTGAGGATCATACTTTGGGGAGCCGCCGAATCTTGCCAGGTTCTTCCCGCATCTTCCTCTTGCCGCCTGGTCTGTCCTGTCGCGGTCGAGTGTCGCGTCTCCGTCCACTGTAAGTCGCGTCCGCGTGCAGAAGGTGGCCCTCTACGATGGAATGGGGACGTTTCTAATCTGTCTAACCTAGCAGCAAGCAGGCTAAACTGGTCGCGACACGTTCCCATCATGGACGCCATCTGGGCCATGTTGCTGTTTATCACAGCCAGCATCTACTTCTGGCTGCCTTCTAATGCCGTAGAGTGCATTTCCTTCAATTGACGGTATAGGTGATCCTCCGTCCGTTGGGTAGCCATGTCCTTGTCCTTGGACTGAGAGCCGCCAGCTTCGTCCAAAGCCCTTGCACCACCTGGAATACTTTCACTATCTCCTAAGTCCGGCGCTTCATCTTCCTACAAGTGGGGGGGGTCGTGGTACCTCCGTTCGTGTTTGTCTCTGTCTGTCCGTTGGAGAGTGAGAGTCCTCCCTTCTTTCCTCGTCTGGGTAACTATCTTCCAACTGCCATTCTCGGTATCGCGCCTGTTGTTCGAGGGACTGCGCCGGTGCCGGGTTCTTCATGCCTGTGGTCGTTTTGCATGTTCCTGTTCTAATTGTTTTTTTTTTTTTTCTTTTGTATATGTATATTTGTATGGTATGTACAAATGTTGAATGTGGATGTTGACCACTCCTGCGTGAGCTGAGCTTCTAGACTTAGTGTCTACGCCTCACTAAGAATCGGGTTTTCAAAATCCTGAATCTCAGACAGCAGTTGACACTCGGGCTATCGACCCGCTTCGCTCTTTAACTTCTCATAAACCTCTGGCTACCTCACAAGATCTTCGGGCAAAAGCCTAAAGATTGGACAGCCGTGCCTAAACAAGCCCATTAATACGACAGGTGTATGGGTAGAAGAATCATTGTGGGAAAACACACAGGTAAGTAATCGCTCAAAACAAGTGGATATATCAAAGATTTGTTTTGTTTACAGATCACCGGCATGCAAACAATGGACGACGGGATTGTTGGACACAGGTTATGGATTTATTTGAATTCTTTTTTTAATGTTCTAATTATATCCTTTACTATTTTAGGAAAAGGCTACCGTAACATGCTCTACATTTTCTCATTTTACTCACACTTGTTTACGTTTCCCCTCCAAAGAGGTAATATGGCGGCTAATTCGTGAATGTTTGCCCTCAATTGTGTCAAACATTCGTAAGTTGCTCACAATTCGTCAGTCATCTTGATATATATTTAACACATTGCGTTCGTAAGTAACTGCAGGAAATTGTTTTTGATTTTAGTGTCATCGACACTTTAAGTGGGATGTAATTTAAGAAAATAGTTATTGTGATAAGACTTATGTTTCTGATGAATATGTATATACAATATGTATATACAATATTTAAACTCACACGTATTCTCAGTCAACAGAAAAAAACCCTGTCTGTGAATCTCCCTCGAATCAGCTGTTCAAGGTAGGGGAATGTTGTAAAAAACGCTGTCAAAATTAACTCAAGGGCGAGAGACGAGGAAATCGACTGTCTCCTTATTGGTCTCTGGTATCAATTGTCTATGAAGAGCAGAAACCAATAAGGAATGTAAACTTTAGCTGGAAGATAAAGTCCAATAAAATTAAACAAACTGTTTATTCCATTCACTTTATTATTATATTTTCCGAGTGGAGATGTCACTCCCACGAAGGTTACAACACGACTGACTCATCTATTCTCTACATTTGGCCATCCTACATTTATCGTGTCCCCACGATTATGTGTTGAGATTATCTACGTCTGGCTCAGCATCCTGCTGATATGATATGGGTGTCTCTGGATCTGAACATGACTCGAATTTGGAACACGCATCTGAGTCTTCGTCGTCCATGTTCATAAGGTCTTCCTCTGGTAACTCACACCACGGCCTGATCATCTCTGAACTTACCACTGTACTCTGTTTACGTTGATTTGTCTGCATCCCAGGAATGTCTTCTACAAGGTAGCGGTCATTCGGGAGCGCCTTAGTCACTACATATGGGCCTTTACATAAGGGCTCTAGTGTCCGCGACTCACCTGTCACCGGGGCCTCATGCTCGATTAAAATCAGATCACCCATGTAATATCACGATGGTTTGCGGTGGCGAAGATCATAGCGTTTCTTCTGATACGCTTGACACGTTTCGTTTCGTTGGTTTCCCCTGGTCTGCCATCTCCACTTTTCCAAGCTCCATCAACAATTTATTTCCGAGAATACTCCTCGGAGTGTATGGGAATAGCAGCTCATGAGGACACGCCTTGGTCGTCGCATTTCGTGCCGTGTTTAGGCTCCATTGAATTGTCCTGAGACAACCTGCCCAATCTTTCTCTGCTGAATAGACACACTTTAACGCCGATAGGATCGTTCTGTTGCAGCGTTCCACCTGGCCATTCGCTCTGGGTGTTCTCACTGTCATTTTAATACGTTGTACTCCGTGGTCTTCGCAGTACTGTGTAAACGCCTTCGCCGTAAAAGGTGTACCTTGATCCGTTACCAGGCGCCTCGGGACTCCAAAGTATCCGGACATGTCCATTAGCGCGTTAAGCACCCCGTTCGTGTTCGCTGTCTTCACTGCTCTCAAAATTACATATTTAGTAAAGTTGTCCAAAATTACTAACACATACCTGGTTCCCGCTTTCCCTCGAGTAAATGGCCCCAAGTGATCCAGCTGAATGGTGTCGAAAGGAAGTGGTACTCGGTCTGCACTGTGTAACTCTCCTTCTAGTTTCCCCCTTTACTTTTTGAATATGCGCAATCCACACAGGATTTTAAATATCGTCGTATGAATCCGCGCATCTTCGGAAACCAACATGTTTCTCGCATACGGTTTAACTTCTCCTCCGCTAGGTGTCCAACTTCATCATGAGAGAGCTTTAAAATTCTCCAACGTATCGCATGAGTAACGACCCACTTCTCCGCACCATCCACTAATCGGAACAACCGCATCCCGTTAAGACTGTATGGTAAACTGGGGCACCTTCGGCTTTGGGGCACATTCGGCATCGCCATTTTCACCAACAACGCCCGTGTGTAAACCAATGGTTCCTTTTCTGAACGCACCCTTCTAAGCAAACGCAAGATGCTTTGTAGTTTGACAATCCTAGTTAGTGTGCAAAAAAAGTTACAAGTGATTGTGTGTTTTTGTGCTGCTGGCTGTAAATTTCTTTTGAAGGTGAGTAAGGAATTTTTTATGTTTCTTTTGGGTGAATGGAAGTGATATTTTATAGAAAGTAAGACTAAACATTAGTTTTGAAGATAAACAACCTAATTTTGTCCCAGTCCTTGAAGTGTTTGTGAAATAATTTGAAAGATAAGATTTTTGACTTCGGGGCACATTCGGCGTTTGGTTGTGGGGCACATTCGGCATAGGCCGAATGTACCCCGTAATAAAAATATTAGGCAAAAAGTTTACTAAGCTATTTATTATTTAATTTTACGTTTAGATATGGTTCGAAACTATAAGAAAAAGACTGACAGAGTCCAAATAAACGAAACTGACATAAGAAATGCTATATTGGATGTTAAATGTGGACGAGAAAATTTAGCTTCAGTTTGTCGAAAGTATTGTGTAAAACGGACCACGTTACAGTCCAGGTTAAAGAAAGTCGATCCTCTAAAATTGAACACAGATTCAGAGAATGATGCAGAAGAAACGTTTCAATCCAAATATACATCCCACCAAATTTTAACAAAAAAACAAGAAGCCGAATTAGTTGTATACGTAAAAAAATGTGCATTTTATCAACATGGACTAACTTACCATACTTTCAAAAAGTTTGTTTATGAATATGTGTCTTTAAATGGAATATCCCATCCGGAAAAATGGGACGAGGGCAAGTTAGCTTCTGAAGACTGGCTATATGATTTTCTTAAAAGAAATAAAACTCTTTCTCTACGAAAGCCAGAAAGAATAAGCTTGGCGCGGGTTAAAGGCCTTAATAAAGCGACTGTCAGCACATTTTTCGATAATTTAAAAGCATTGTACCAGAGTCATTCATTTGAACCAAAGGATATTTATAATTTGGATGAATCTGGAATCACTACAGTATTAGAGACTCCAAAAGTATGAATCTTTTTATTACAAATCTATATGCTATTGTATATTTTTTATATCTTAGGTTCTTGCCCAAAAAGGTCAGCGATCAGTTTGCCAAATATCATCGGCTGAACGCGGAATTTTAGTAACAGTTGTGGGTATAATAAGTGCAATTGGAAATCATCTGCCCCCAGTCTACATTTTTCCAAGACAAAGATACACCGATAGGTTCTTAGAAGGTAGCTTACCCGGTTCGGTAGGTTTAGTAAGTAAGAGCGGTTGGATGATTTCCGAGCTATTTGTCGACGTTCTCAAACATGTTCAAAGGTACACAAACTGCTCCAAGGATCGCCCCATTTTGTTGCTGCTTGACAACCACGTATCACATTGTAGCCTCGAGAGCATTAATTTTTGCAGGAATCATGGAATCATCTTACTTTCTTTCCCACCTCATACATCAAATCGCCTTCAACCGCTTGACGTTGCAGTGTTTGGCCCTTTTAAGAAATTCTGCCGAACTACATTTAATGATTACCTATGTGCAAATAAGGGAAAACAAATTTCTATTTATGATTTGGCAAAATTGACAAATCAGCCATTTCTTAAATCATTCTCACCGGAGAATATATGCAGCGGATTCAGAACTACTGGAATATATCCTCTTAATACCCAGGTTTTTCAAGAGGAAGAATTTGCATTGGAATTAGTAGCTTCACATGAACCTAATGAAACTACTGAAAACAATTCCATATCAGTACAACCCTTACAGCCGGAACAAATTCAGCCGGTACCACTAACAAGCAACCAAACACATGTAACCCCTGAAATGATACGCCCAGTACAACGGTTACTTGCTGCAAAGGCAACTTCTAGGAGCGGATCTTCTCGAATTTTAACGAGCTCTACAGAAAAACACCGAGCAGAAGAAAATCATGCAAAAAAAAAATTACGTGAAGCACAAAAAGATTTTAAAGGAAATACCAAAACAGTGAAAAGAGTTCTATTTACCTCGAAACAAGAAAAAAGGAAGAACAAAGATGAAAATGGTCTATGTGAAAACGGAAAATATCAACGAGTAAGAGCGACACCCACTGACGAAAGTGAAAGTGAAAGCGACGCTGAAATACCTTACGCTGAGTCTGATCAGTCAGAGGGTGTATTTGCGGAAGAAGAAAGTTGTATTGAGAGTGAGACTGAAGAAACACAAGTTTTTCAAAGTGAAATTGCGATTGACGACTCCTTGGTTAAAGGGGATTACGTGCTTGTAAAGATGAACAGTACTTTAAAGAAACAAGCGTTTTATGTTGCCGAAATTGTTGACAAACATAGCGATTCAACATATAGCGTTAGCTTTTTACGAAGGGTCAATTTTTCTTGGGTGTTTGTGAAGCCACTTAATGAAGATATTTCATTAATAGTAAAAAGTGAGGTAGAGCTTAAACTGCCTCATCCTACAAATCCCGCATCAACATCCAGGTGCCGCACTAAATTTTGTTTTAACGTTAACTTAACGAAGTATTATATAAAGTAAGTTTATTTTTTAAGAGGCAATTAATTGCTTTATAAATTATTCATTTTGTGTTCCTTTTTATGTTTATGTTATTCTATGAGAATTAATTTTGTATGTTACTTTTTATGTGCTTATGCACCTATTCCTTAATTTATTTGCACGAACTGATTTGTAACGTTTCTTTTTTTATTATATTCATAAAATAAATATGTATGTGTCTGAATTTTAATAATTTACTTTGTTTTGATTTAAAAAAATTTTGGCTGAATGTGCCCCTGGCAATGAGGAATGTGCCCCGTCTTGGGGCACATTAGGCGAAACGACTTTTTTTCTTAAATTGGAAAAAAAAACTGCTTCCTAAGTCACACGGGAAAGTTTTTTATTTTATTTAAGACCATAAATATCAATCTTTCATTCAGTATAAATCTTGTCCAATACGCTAGTAAATGTCGTAAATATGATACTTCTTAGTTAGGGTGCCGAATGTGCCCCAGTTTACCATACTCTTTTTACAGCTGCTTCTTCGTGCTCGTTGCTTCCGTCGTCTTTAGCTCCTTTATTATTGCTCGAAGTTTACGGTCCTGCTACTGGATGGTCGCTAACCAATCGTCGTCTGTGATGTAAATATTAAGGACATATAGTGATGCTTCTTCCATCACTTTCGGTTTTTCAACAGGTTGCCGACTTAACGCGTCCACATACGCAGCATTTTTCCCAGGTTGATGCACTAATTCGAAGTATCTTTGCTTTATTTTTTGTGGCCACAATCGCCTGGCAGTTGGTGATTACTTTGAAATCCCTGCTTAGTAGGTAGAAACGGAATCGTTGCAGACTCTCCACGATAGCCAAAACTTCGGTTTCATATGAGTGGTACTTCTTCTCTTCGTCCGACAGCTTGCGGCTGTCAAACAGCACAGGTCGTTGCGCTGAGTCCAGTGTTTCTTTTTGGAATAATATTCCTGCTAAGCCTACAGATGACTCGTCTGATTAGATTAGATTAGATTTAAATGCATTTTTATTAATTCATTCTAAATTACTTACATGCTAGTCAAAAATACTTAATACTAGCTTACACATACAATCTGCTGATCTTAATTCTAACTTACTGACTCTGTACGAGTACTCTAAGGTAATCTAGGATTTTTTTTATTACGCCTTTCGGCCTCTTATATATTGTAAGATTAAAATTGAACTAATTACATTTTTTTGTTTATAATTCCTTCAAGAAAATTTTAAAAAACTTGGAATTCCTGGTTTTTCTTTATTCTTAACCTAACTTAAAAATAAATCTAAAATCTACCTACCACCTAAAACTTATAACTATATACAATTAAATTAACCTAAAACTTAACTCTACTTAACTATTTACATTAAGCTTAACTATGTCCGTAAAAATATATGGACGCGTGCACCAGGGCGTGTGTTATTTATATGCTTTACATATATATCTAATACGCCGTGATGCACCTTTTTTTAATTTTTATTTTTTGTTGTTTTTATATTTTTTAATTTTTTTTTTTTTTGTTGTTATATTTTTTAATTTTTTTTTTATTTTTTTTGTAATATGATGCTTAAGTACTACCTTAACCTATGTGAGTTGGCCCTGTAGACTCAACTATCCCGTCTATTTGTTTGAGAAGTTAAATGCATCGAACGCTGGTTCTGGTGTAACCACCAGTAGAAAAACCGTTCTTTGGCAGAAACTGCTCTGTCGCGGGCAGAAATCGCCCTGCTGAACGGTAGGAGCTCCTCATGGCTGCGAGCCACGTCCGGCTCGTATTGAAGTTGCCTCTCGACTGTTCGGCGTGCGACGTGGAAGATGATAGGGCAGCCTTCCCTAAATTGTATCAGGCCTTTAGCGTCCAAATAGAGGAGACCTTTAGGCGGAATGAAGACGTACCCGTTCATGGTACATTTTATTTGGGTAGTAAGCCCCAAAGATCAAACTGTTGGTTGAAGCCATGCCTCGAGCAGTGTGACTTCGTATCAACTTGATAATAAAATTATCTATCCTTATAAGGTTTGTCTTGTTGTACAGAACCTCGTTGGGGTAAAATTTCTGGGAAAGAGACAGGCCCGAAAACACTGCCTCTCGAACACCCTCATCTTTTCCATCTGGGAAGGACTCACGTCGAACCACACAGGACAACCATACACCATAATTGGCCGGATGAGGGCCATGTAGCAGATGACCTTCACTCTGGTGTCAAGTTGACTGCTGTAAAACAGCCCTCTTGCCATACCGAAGACCTTCTTTGCCCTGGTCAGAGCTGTATCTATGTGGATACCACCATACAGATACTGGTCCAACCAGATGCCTAGATACCTGACTACACTTTTTACAGTTAATGGTCGTCCTTGTGGGTCAACTATGCCGAACTTGCGCCAGTTCATTTTCGTGTCCCTTGAGGCCCTGGACAGCGGGGTTCTGAAAAGGATAGTTTCACACTTCTGGTAGTTGATTTTCAACTTCCAGTCTTCGCAAAATCGTTGAATTGTATCGAAGTCGCGTTGCAACAAGACATTTATTACCTCTACCTTCGGACCTGATCTGTACGCGATTAGATCATCGGCAAACGCTATGATGTGTTACGGTAGCCTTTTCCTGAAATAGGTAGAGAGATAATAAGATCTTTAAAAAAGAATATAAATAAATACATGACCTGTGTCCAACAACCCCATCGTCCAATGTTAGCATTCCTATGACCTGAAAAAAAAAAAAAGAAAATAAATCCTTGAAGTATCCCCTTGTTTTGAGCGATTACCTACCTGTGTGTTTTCCTACAATAATCATCCTCCCCATCCACCTGTCGTATTCCTAAAAAGCAAAAGAAAAATTGGTAAATACGAAAAATCACGTAGCGAAATAAGGAAGTGACTTACCAAAACAATACACGCGGTTGACAAATAAATTGACACATGTAAAATTAGACGAGACCAAAAAGAGACAACACTTCCAGGCTGGAACACAATAGACGATCGGGGTGGGGAAAAAAGCCCGAGATCGAGAGGAAAAACAAGACACAGGGAGGACAAAGAACAAAGGGGAAAAAAAAAAACAAGGAGGTTGAGCAGCGATCAGATCGAGGAAGAGTTTAAGTTTTCGGGCGTCAATTTGTCAATTACATAAAACAAAAAAAAAAGGAAAAAGAAAAAACGATAAGAATATAAAGTGCGCAAGACAAAAAAAAACAAGTGCCGAGAAAAAAAAAAAAAAAAACAAAACCTAATATTATTCGCTCGTGTGAATCCCCAGTGACTGGGATTCGGAATCCCCATGAACATAAATTATATATACATAAATTATATACATATATATAAGCGCTGAGTTAGACAGTGCAGAGTTTTTTTTTGGAAAAAGAAAAGAAAGTGCACAGTGCGCGTATCTCATCAAAAAAAAAAAAAAAAAAAAAAACATTTTTTTGGAAATAATTAAGACTTATAGACCACAAAAAAAAAAAAAAAAAAACATACATACATACATACATATTGATCGTCTGCCGTACCGCTTCCTCGCCGCCGTACACAAACCACGATCGCGAACACAAACAAAACAACGACCGGGACCGTGTGACAGCTTGCCGGATGATCGAGGATTTCGCCGGAGTTCTAGTGGCCGTTTAAAAGTTTTTGTATTAGCTTGTGTTACAAAATTTTTTTATTATTATTACTTTTAGTTTATATATATTTTATTAGTGAAATTTTTTTTTATGAATTATTTTTGTTAAAATTTAATTATAAGTATAAAGTCCTGGCTGACAGGAAAAGTGTTGTGAGTGTCCGGGAAAAGAGGGCTGAGACCCCACACATATCCGTAGAAAAATTTTATTTCACAGGGCCGTCACCACCACCGTGCTGCGCGCAGGACGTCGTGGGACCGCATAAAAGTGAGTTTGCGGGTTTCAAGTTATTGGAAACCCCTTTGTGTAGTGTGTCGTCCCGTAGCCTTCGGCCAGGGTTAGAACCCCAGCCCCATAATTTGGTTGCTTTCCTTTTTTTTATTTTAGTCATGCTAGATTTACTTTGTTTTTTTTTTGTATTTGAAGTAAATTTCATTTTTATTAGATTTAAGTAATATTTAAGTACTTTATTTGCAAATTATAAGTAAAATTGCATACTTTTAGGGGCGGGTATAATTTGTAATTTAATTTTGATTTTTTTATTCCAATAAATGAATTTTTGTAATAGGAAAACTTAAAATTGAGGCTTTTATTCACTTATAATGGAGTAGGTTCGTTTGCCTGGCGTGTGTGTGTGGGATGAAGGGAAGGCCGTCCTTCTTGGAGTAGCAGACGGGGTGGAGCGTTGAGCCGTGGCTAACGTCTCCGCCAAGGGGCTATCTCTCGTAGAATCGCCAAGAGAGATAGCAAAGGTCATGTCACTCTGACATGAGGGGTGGGATGGCGACTTGTGCCAATAACATCAGGCACTCGTGGGTTCTTAACGAACCCTTATCACGAAACGACTCTGGAAGGTCCGTCTCGTAGTAGGGCGAAGCCAGGTAGATTTAAGTTAGTGTAGGTTTAGAGTAGACTTAGTTTTAAATAAAAGTAGATTAGTTTAGGTTTAAGTTAGGATAGTCAGCTTAGCTCCGCGAACGACCTTCCGGCCTTGTTTAGTGGTAAGGACAAAGGCTAGAACACCCTTCTTTTCTATCCGTCCCCCCCTTTTCCTTTCCTACGTTAGATGTCCGTCCGTTGTCAGGTTAGGGTATTAGGCTTTTTTTTCTTCACAACCTTTTCTTCCTCTTTCCTTCTATCTCCCATTAGCTAGTTTAGGCACGATTTTTTTTTGTGTGAAATGGGTGATGTGCGTGTGAGGGGGACAAGAACCACCCCGTCCGACGAGCTGAGCCGAGCAACCACAAGCGTGCCGCCGTCCTCCTCCTCCTCATCAAAGCTACCCCTGTAGCAGCCCACCTGCAACAAAATGGCGCCCAACGTCTCAGAACTTATCGTGGACCTCCACGATAACGGCGAGACATCAACCAGGCTCAAGGCCAATCCTGTCTTCAAGGGGATGAGTTTCTCTTCTTGTCCAAAGCTCATCGCCTTGAATTCAGAATAGCCAGTCCGTCCGATTAGGTTCATCTTTACAACAACGCATCAAAATTTTATCCCTTCTAGTGTTATAAGCCGTCAATGTTCCTTTGGCTGAACATGAACTGAAGGCGGCTGTCCAATCTTTAGGCTTCGGCCAGAAGATCTCGTGAGGTAGCCAGAAGTTTATGGGAAGTCAGGGAACGGAGTGGGTGGATAAACCGAGTGTCAGCTGCTGCCCGAGATTCAGGGTTACAAAACCCGATTCTTAGTGAGGCGTGGACACCAAGTTTAGAAGCTCGGCTCGTGCAGGTGCGGTCAACATCCACATATATATATAGTTAAACAAAAAAAAAAAAAAAACATATATAATTAGATTAAGACTTAATAATAATAATTAAGATTTTGGATTACTAATACACATATACATTTACAAGTACATAAATTACAAAAGCAAACAAAAACAATAACATGAGCAGGCAACACGACCAGAGGTCAGAAGAAGACGGCACCGGCGCAGTCCCTCGAACATCAGGCGCGATTCCGAGAATGGCACAGGATCCAGGACAGTTGGCAGCGACAACCAGACCACCGACGCAACGCTACACGAGACTGGCGGTAAGGGAAGGACGGTACCAACTGACGGACCAAGAAAGAGAGCCACCGGAAGATATTTATCCTGACGAGAACCGAAGGGATCACTCTCACTCTCCCACAGACAGACAGAGACAAACGCGACCGGAGGTACCACGGCCCATTCCCCACTTGTGGGAGGATGAGGCGGCGGGACAAGCCCTCCCTAGACAAAGACAAGACATAGGACCAGGACGTACGGACCAAGGGGGTAGTGAAGGGAGCCCAGGCGGTGCAAGGGCTTTGGACGAAGCTGGCGGCTCTCATTCCAAGGACAAGGACATGCCGACTCAACGGACGGAGGACCCCCTATACCGTCAGTTCCAGGAGATGCTCTCTACGGCGGTAGGAGGCAGCCAAAAGGAGATGCTGGCTGTGATTAACAGCAACATGGCCCAGATGGCGTCCATGATGGGAACGTGTCGCGACCAGTTCAGCCTGCTCGCTGCTAGGTTGGACAGGTTAGAAACGTCCCCATCCCATCGTAGAGAACCACCTCCTGCACGCGGACGCGACTTACTGTGGACGGAGACGCGACACTCGACCGCGACAGGACAGACCAGGCGGCAAGAGGAAGAAACGGGTAGAACCTGGGAATATTCGGCGGCTCCCCAAAGGACGAAAGTTGATGTGCATAAGTGGGGAGTCAAGTACGACGGCACGAATAGGACAATGTCGGTGGACAGCTTCATCTTTAGAATAGAGATGTTGATGGAGAAAAACGGACTGTCCACCGAACAGCTATTTACCAACTTCCACCATCTATTGACGGGCCCTGCGGAACAGTGGTATTGGCAGATCATGGAAGAGACGCAGAGCGACGAATACTTCAACTACTACGATTTGAAGGCTGAACTCCTACGCCAGTTCAAGGACGATCGGAGAGACCATGAGATACTCCGAGACATAATGGAGAGAAGACAACGACCCCAAGAGACCTTCGACGAGTTTTACGCGGACATCAGAAGCATGATCCTCAGGATGAAAACCAGACCACAAGAGGAGGATCTAGTCGCGATGTTGAGGCAAAACCTTAAGGACAGAATAGCGACGCTGATCTTCGGATGCAAAATAGATAGCATCCGGGATCTAAGAGACGAATGCAGGAGAGCCGAGAAGCACCTGATGTCCAGGGAGAACAGATTTAGAAGGGGGATTAGTGAGGTCGGATATACAGAAGACAAGGAAGGTATGGCAACAGACGAAGAGGAGCGCGAGATAGCTGCACTACAGCCCAGACGACCAACGCGACCGACAGACAAGACTCCAACGAACAGAATAGTTAGGACAACGTACAAAGACGAACGAACACGACAGGACGAACACGCGCCGGGTCAGAGTACAGCTAATGCTCCCAACGTCTGTACGTCGCCGTTCCATACCCTGACCTGCTTCACATGCGGGCAGGGCAGTATATCTTTCAACTGTGCAGCCTGTCAGGAAAACGGGAGAGTTGGCGGATCGACCGGGACAAATCCGTCAACGAAGAAGGAAGTCCCGGAAGCGAAACACCTCCCGTGAGAATCCTGACAAGACCTGACGACGGGAAGACTCATCTGGGAAAAACAACACCTCAACGCAAGAGTCTTCACCAGAGGCTGCAAGAGTATGAAGAAGCTAGGCGTAGGATATTTGGGGAGGAAGTGACGACTGTCCTGAAAAAGCACAGGAATTTTAACAAAATAAAAAGGCTTAGGGAAAAATGTGCAATAGCTAGAGGACAAAAGAAAAAAATATCAGAAACTGTGATAAGTGTAAATGACGAAAATAGGCCCTTCGCGAAAATCAAGCTTGATGGAGAGGAGATGTTGGGCCTGTTGGATAGCGGAGCCTCAGTGACGTGCTTGGGAAAGGGAGCACAAGATTTCATACGGAGACACGAGATTCACCTCAAGAAACTGAATCTTGGAGTAGAGACAGCAGACGGAAGCCGCCAAAACATCGAGGGACGATTCAAGACACAGGTCTCTTGGGGAGGAAAAGCACAAGAAATGGACATTTACGTAGTTCCGAGCCTCCAGCAAGAACTTTACCTAGGGGTAGACTTTTGGAGCGCGTTTAAGGTTGCTCCTAACATTGTCGCAGAAGTGGACATTCCGTCACCGTCGAGCACTAGTAACCCACAACAGCTACTCTCACCAGAGCAGGCCAAGCGGCTGGAGGAAATCAAGCTACTGTTTCCGTCCTTCGCTGTGATGGGATTGGGAAAGACTAGCCTCGAAGAACATATAATTGAGGTGGAAGACGAAAAGATACCCATCAAACAGAGGCATTACCCAATCTCTCCAGCGATACAGAAACTCCTATACGACGAGCTCGATAGGATGCTCTCGTTGGGAGTTATCGAGGAAAGTAACAGTGCGTGGAGTTCTCCAGTTGTATTGGTTCGCAAGCCTGGGAAAAATAGGTTGTGTCTGGATTCACGAAAAGTGAATTCAGTAACAAAGAAAGACGCTTACCCTCTTCCTCACATTGAGGGTCTCCTCAGCAGGCTACAGGAGACTCGCTACATCTCAGGGATAGACCTTAAAGACGCTTTCTGGCAGATCCCTCTGGAGCCCAAGTCAAGAGAGAAGACGGCTTTCACGGTCCCTGGACGGCCGTTATACCAGTTCACGGTGATGCCGTTCGGACTGTGTAACGCCGCCCAGAGAATGTGTAGGCTGATGGACAAAGTCATACCCTCTCGGTTGAAAGAAAATGTCTTTGTCTATCTCGATGACCTCTTGGTTTGTTCTCCAGACTTTGAATCGCATGCCAAACTTCTCGGAGAAGTAGCAGCTTGCCTTAGGAATGCTGGACTGACCATCAATGTGGAGAAGAGTAAGTTCTGCTATAAAGAGATAAAGTACCTGGGTTATATCGTTGGAGATGGATGTCTACGTACAGATCTTGACAAGGTGTCGGCGGTCGAGAACTTCCCAGTTCCGAAGACTCCCAAGCAACTCCGCCGGTTTTTAGGGATGACGGGATGGTATAGGCGCTTTATACCAAATTTTGCGTCTATAACAGCCCCCATGACCGACTGTTTGAAAAAAGGCAAGACGTTTCTGATGACAGACGAGGCGCTTAACGCGTTTGATGTCCTCAAAAAGACTTTGGTGTCCGCACCAATACTCACAAACCCAGACTTTAAGAAACGCTTCTACATACAGTGCGACGCATCAACAACAGGCGTCGGAAGCGTGCTTTTCCAAATGGATGCGGAGAATAACGAGCGACCGATAGCATTCATGTCCCAGAAACTTAATCCCGCCCAGCGGAATTATAGTGTGACGGAACTTGAGTGCTATGCGGCCGTTCTGTCGGTAAAGAAGTTCAGGGCTTATGTAGAGGGTTTGCCTTTTACTATCATTACCGATCATGAAAGCTTGAAGTGGTTGATGACGCAGAAGGATCTATCTGGTCGTCTGGCCAGAAGGAGTCTGAAGCTCCAAGCCTTCGACTTCGTGATCGAGCATAGAAAGGGTGTCCAAAATGTAGTCCCTGATACTCTCTCACGTGTCCATATGGAGGAGCTCGCATCCAAACAGGCGATGGAAGTTGACTTTGACTCTCCATATTTCGCTACAACGGAATATGAGGAGTTAAAGAAGACAATAACGAACAACGAGACCAAACTGCCAGACTTGTGCGTTTCTGATGGGTTTGTATACAGACGAACCGACTTACGAACCGGGGACTTAATTCAGGACGACATGGCATGGAAGCTCTGGATACCGACAGAGTTGCGTGAGAGCCTTTTGGAGGCTGCACATAATGCACCATCTGCGGGACACGGGGGCGTCCATAAGACTTTGTCTAAATTAAGACAAAAGTATTATTGGCCAGGCATGGTCACCGACGTGCAGGACTGGGTCAAGTCCTGCGAGATATGCAAAATGAACAAGGCCCCTAATCAGATTTCTCGGCCGCCGATGGGCAAACAGACTGTTACGGAGCGGCCTTTTCAGCGTCTCTATATCGACTTTCTAGGACCATACCCGAGGACGAAGACTGGACATACACACATATTTATGGTCCTAGACCACTTTAGTAAATTCATTTTCATTAAACCCTTGAGGAAGGCAACGGCAGCGGAGGTAGTTAGGTATCTGGAAGAAGGTGTATTTCATATCTTCGGTGTACCTGAGTACATACATTCAGACAACGGTAAGCAATTCGTCTCCGAATTGTTCGCCGGTCTTTTAAAACGTTACGGAGTCAAACATGTTCGCACCGCGTTTTACTCTCCTCAGGCAAATGCGTCGGAACGTGTGAACCGGTCGATTTTGGCTAAACTGCGGTCATATATCGACGGGGATCAACGAAACTGGGACCTCCATCTGAGTGACGCGGCATTTTCCCTGAGAAGTGTAACGCACGATGCGACCAGGTTTGAACCATATTACGTGGTATTCGGTACACCGATGATACAGCACGGACAAGCTTATGAAGTGTTCCGGAAGCTGGACATGTTAAAAGATACCGAGCTAGCGAACATGACTAGGGCGGACAAATTAGACCTAGTGAGGAGAAGAGTGTTTGACAACCTTAGGCTGGCTCACCAGAAGGGGACGAAAATATACAACACTAGAAGTAGAGACGTGACCTATAAAGTAGGGCAGATAGTTTACAGACGCAACTTCAGACAGAGCAACTTACTGGACAAGTACAACGCTAAGCTCGGTCCTAAATTCCTTAAAGGGATTATCCTCGCCACAAAGGGCAATTGCCTCTACGAGGTCGGCAATTTACAAGGGGAGAAAATAGGGACATTCCATGCTAAGGACCTTCATACATAGGAGAGGGATTAGACTGATGATTGACGCACTCTAGCTGGCCGTTGCTGGATTATGCTAGGTTAGGTATCAATAGGTTATTTATTTATTTATTTATTTTGGTAGTGTAGGTAGAGTTATTTATACATATATTTATACATATAAATTTTATTTATTTATTTATTTATTGTATAGAGTATTTAATTTTTTTTATTTATATTCAACTGTGATATTAGGTTACGTATACGTCCCAGTTGTAAGGGTGGGGACAGCAGATCGCGCCCATTCCGAAAACACTCGCAACTTGGGAAGGTGATATAAACTGTGATATTTTATTATTAGTTTAAGCTAGGTATAAGACTAAGGCCCGGCAATCCCAGTCGGAATAACATGAGACTCAGGGCGTGGGCCCTTGCCACACGTTATAAGAGTGAATAAGGGAGAGATTTCAGGAAAGGGCTTCCTTTCTTTTACGAGGCCGGTTTACTCACGACCACTCATAAACCGTCGTCGAGCCTGTTACGGTAGCCTTTTCCTGCAATAGGTAGAGAGATAATAAGATCTTTAAAAAAGAATATAAATAAATACATGACCTGTGTCCAACAATCCCATCGTCCAATGTTAGCATTCCTATGACCTGAAAAAAAAAAAAAGAAAATAAATCCTTGAAGTATCCCCTTGTTTTGAGCGATTACCTACCTGTGTGTTTTCCTACAATAATCATCCTCCCCATCCACCTGTCGTATTCCTAAAAAGCAAAAGAAAAATTAGTAAATACGAAAAATCACGTAGCGAAATAAGGAAGTGACTTACCAAAACAATACACGCGGTTGACAAATAAATTGACACATGTAAAATTAGACGAGACCAAAGACTACAGACCAAAAAGAGACAACACTTCCAGGCTGGAACACAATAGACGATCGGGGTGGGGAAAAAAGCCCGAGATCGAGAGGAAAAACAAGACACAGGGAGGACAAAGAACAAAGGAAAAAAAAAAAACAAGGAGGTTGAGCAGCGATCAGATCGAGGAAGAGTGGAAGTTTTCGGGCGTCAATTTGTCAATTACATAAAACAAAAAAAAAAAGGAAAAAGAAAAAACGATAAGAATATAAAGTGCGCAAGACAAAAAAAAAACAAGTGGCGAGAAAAAAAAAAAAACAAAACCTAATATTATTCGCTCGTGTGAATCCCCAGTGACTGGTATTCGGAATCCCCATGAACATAAATTATATATACATAAATTATATACATATATATATGCGCTGAGTTAGACAGTGCAGAGTTTTTTTTGGAAAAAGAAAAGAAAGTGCACAGTGCGCGTATCTCATCAAAAAAAAAAAAAAAAAAACATTTTTTTGGAAATAATTAAGACTTATAGACCACAAAAAAAAAACATACATACATACATACATATTGATCGTCTGCCGTACCGCTTCCTCGCCGCCGTACACAAACCACGATCGCGAACACAAACAAAACAACGACCGGGACCGTGTGACAGCTTGCCGGATGATCGAGGACTTCGCCGGAGTTCTAGTGGCCGTTTAAAAGTTTTTGTATTAGCTTGTGTTACAAAATTTTTTTATTATTATTACTTTTAGTTTATATATATTTTATTAGTGAAATTTTTTTTTATGAATTATTTTTGTTAAAATTTAATTATAAGTATAAAGTCCTGGCTGACAGGAAAAGTGTTGTGAGTGTCCGGGAAAAGAGGGCTGAGACCCCACACATATCCGTAGAAAAATTTTATTTCACAGGGCCGTCACCACCACCGTGCTGCGCGCAGGACGTCGTGGGACCGCATAAAAGTGAGTTTGCGGGTTTCAAGTTATTGGAAACCCCTTTGTGTAGTGTGTCGTCCCGTAGCCTTCGGCCAGGGTTAGAACCCCAGCCCCATAATTTGGTTGCTTTCCTTTTTTTTATTTTAGTCATGCTAGATTTACTTTGTTTTTTTTTGTATTTGAAGTAAATTTCATTTTTATTAGATTTAAGTAATATTTAAGTACTTTATTTGCAAATTATAAGTAAAATTGCATACTTTTAGGGGCGGGTATAATTTGTAATTTAATTTTGATTTTTTTATTCCAATAAATGAATTTTTGTAATAGGAAAACTTAAAATTGAGGCTTTTATTCACTTATAATGGAGTAGGTTCGTTTGCCTGGCGTGTGTGTGTGGGATGAAGGGAAGGCCGTCCTTCTTGGAGTAGCAGACGGGGTGGAGCGTTGAGCCGTGGCTAACGTCTCCGCCAAGGGGCTATCTCTCGTAGAATCGCCAAGAGAGATAGCAAAGGTCATGTCACTCTGACATGAGGGGTGGGATGGCGACTTGTGAAAATAACATCAGGCACTCGTGGGTTCTTAACGAACCCTTATCACGAAACGACTCTGGAAGGTCCGTCTCGTAGTAGGGCGAAGCCAGGTAGATTTAAGTTAGTGTAGGTTTAGAGTAGACTTAGTTTTAAATAAAAGTAGATTAGTTTAGGTTTAAGTTAGGATAGTCAGCTTAGCTCCGCGAACGACCTTCCGGCCTTGTTTAGTGGTAAGGACAAAGGCTAGAACACCCTTCTTTTCTATCCGTCCCCCCCTTTTCCTTTCCTACGTTAGATGTCCGTCCGTTGTCAGGTTAGGGTATTAGGCTTTTTTTTCTTCACAACCTTTTCTTCCTCTTTCCTTCTATCTCCCATTAGCTAGTTTAGGCACGAATTTTTTTTGTGTGCAATGGGTGATGTGCGTGTGAGGGGGACAAGAACCACCCCGTCCGACGAGCTGAGCCGAGCAACCACAAGCGTGCCGCCGTCCTCCTCCTCCTCATCAAAGCTACCCCTGTAGCAGCCCACCTGCAACAGATGTTAGGCATAGAACCTATGAGATCGCTAGTGAATATACTGAATAAGATCGGCGAACCAACAGCTCCTTGTTGCAGCCCATTTTTTTTTGCCATTTTTCACAACAAACTTCCTACCTGTGACCATGTCATAGATCATATATAGCAATTTTTTATTGATGCCGAGCCTGACCAACTTAAGGAAGAGACCTTCTAACCATACGGCGCCTTTACACTGGGTCTTGTTTCTATTCCACTGTATGTCGGAAACCAATTTAGACGCGGCATGAATGGTGGCATGCCCCGCCTTGAAGCCAAATTGATTTTCCGGTATTATTTGTTTTACCTCAACCCATTCTTTGAGAGCTCTAATGACTATCTTCTCGAATACCTTGCTTATGCACGGAAGAAGACTTATGGACCGGAGATTTGTCGGAATGGAGGTATCTTTGTCCCGTTTCGGAATTTGCTGTACCACAGCTGTTTTCCAATGCTTCGGGTAATATGCATTACTCAACGCATTGTTACGTCGTTACATTCCGACGTAGCGGAATTAGAAGTGTGAACTATTGTTTGTGGACTAACTCAAATCAATGTATGGGCATAACACCTACATTGTTTTGTATTGTAAGACGATTTTTTTTTTACACTTCTAAACTCCGCTTTACTCTACCAACTGCATCGTCGGAGTTGGTTTCAAAATGTCTGTAATTGATATGAGAGGGCGATTTTGAGTTGATGTGAGCAACATTCGTGGGCTAAGAGTAAATCTCTTTGCTGGGTATGTTCACCTCTCGCGTTACAAACCAGCCGTTTTGGCGCTGAGTGAAACACAGGTGGGTGAGAATACCGATTTGTCGGATTTAAACCTACCTGGATATAACTTGGTGCCCTTGTTTTTTCTTCACCGCGGTCTTGTCATTTATGTGCGTAGTGATGTTGCTTACCAACTTCAACCACAATGCGGTCTCTGTTCCAATCCGGAATTTAATTTTCTGTGGTTAAAATTGAATGTCCGTAAGCATTTAATCCACTACTGCTTCATTTATAGAAGTCCAAACCTGGACAGTAACTCGACTTATAATGCGTTTGATGCGCTGTCAGACTGAAATCGCTATTGCGGGCGATTTCAATGTACACAATTCTACTTGGCTTCGACATTCAGGCCAGACAACACCCGAAGGAAGGTATGTTGAAATCTTTGCTGATGTAAATAATTTGACTCAGCTTGTGAATGAGCCAACACGAATACCTGACATTGCAGATCAATGCGCTAACACCTTGGACCTGTTTCTCACCTCTCATCCTGAGAAATACTCAATCGAAATACTGTCGCCTCTAGGCTCGTCTGACCATTGTGTCGTATCAGCTAATTTCTCGTATTCACCCCACACAGTTAGAGAACGAATTCCTAAAAGAACTGTATGGCTCTACGAGAAAGCCGACTGAAGCGGACTTAATAACTTCTTTAGGAATTTTAACTGGGCACTATGCTTCCTCGATAGTGACGTGGATGCCGCTGCTGATACGATCACAAATATTATTTTGCTGGGTATGAAGTCCTTCATTCCACACAGAATGAAGAGCATCAAGCCCAAGGCAAATGCATGGTATGACTTGAGCTGCAAAGAGGCTATCAGGTTAAGAGAGATGAGTTTCCGGATTTATAAAGCCAACCCTTCTGAGGAAAACCGGAAGAAGTTTAAACGGGCTCGTAATGACTGCAATTCACTATTAAGACGTGTGAAATTTTCCTACGACCAAAAGTTGAGGCAAAAAGTGCTGCAATGTCCCAAGGGTAGCAAAAACTTTTGGTCTTTTGTGAAAAACATAAGAAACACAGCCTTGTCTTCAATTCCGACGCTTATTCACAATGACATTACAGCTGTCAACTCTTTGGACAAAGAAAATCTGCTTGCTGCTCACTTCGCAGCTAACTCAAAGCTTCCAGATTGTGCTTTGTCTCCACCAGGTATACCCCCTGTTCTTCTGAAGAGGTGTTCTTCAACGCTGGCAAGACCACTGCGTAAGCTTTTCCATCTATCCTTCTCTTTAGGGCTCTTTCCGAGTAAGTGGAAAACAGCATTTGTCCAGCCCGTCGCTAAAGAGGGGAATCTTCGTCACCCACCTCCTACCGACCCATAGCACTTACGTCCCTTCTTTCCAAGGTCATGGAAACGCTGATAAATCGTCAGCTTGTGAAATATCTTGAATCCCGGAAGCTTCTTAATGACCGGCAGTACAGCTTCCGCAGCAACAGGTCCACTGGTGATCTGATGGCATATCTCACCGAAAAGTGGAACCAATCTTTGCACAATGTTGGAGAAAGCAAGATCGTTGCGCTTGATATTTCAAAAGCATTTGACAGAGTCTGGCATCAGGCTCTCTTGTCGAAAATGCGTGCTTATGGAATCGATAAGTCTCTTCTTCAATGGATTAGGAATTACCTTTCGAACCGTTCAATACAAGTCGTGCTGGATGGGTTCAAGTCTGATATCCACCATATTAATGCTGGTGTTCCCCAGGGCTCCGTTCTGTCTCCGACACTCTTTCTCATTTTCATAAATGATTTCTTGTCTGCTACTTATAATCCTATTCACTCCTTCGCTGATGACAGTACCCTCAGCTTCTCATATTCGTTCCTTGGTTCACGTCCCTGTACTTCGGCCGTAGACTTGGAACGGCAGCGTATGTTAAGCACATTAAATTCCGATCTTGACAGCATAATCGCTTGGGGTACAAGAAATAGAGTGGAATTTAATGCTTCCAAAACTCAGTGCTGTCAACTGTCACTCAAGCGTTCCCAAAATAACCAGCCGTTATCCAAGGACGGCACCTGCGTTGTTGAAACCGAAAAACTTTCCATCCTCGGTATGTGTATCAACTCAACACTTTGTTGGAACGATCACATACATGAGGTCGCCAAAAATACTGCGAAATGTCTAGGTTTCCTAAAACGATGCAAAAAATAATTTACCCCCTCTGATCTGGCTACAATTTACAAGGCCAACATCCGTCCTAAGCTCGAGTATAACGCTCCTATCTGGTCTGGTGCTCCCAATACCTCCCTACACCTACTGGATAGAATCCAAAAACGAGCGATAAAACTTATAGGAGATAACAATATTGCGAAGTCGATTGACTCGTTATTACACCGACGTAATGTCGCGTCTCTGTCACTGTTTTTCATAAGAAATTTTCAATAAGAAATGCTCCAACGAACTAGCCAGCTGCATTCCTCCCCTTCAAGAATTCACCCGCAATACACGCCTCGCTAGGAATGCTCATCAGTTCACCCTTAAGCCCACCTTCGGACGTACAGTTAAGTATAGAGACTCGTTCTTTAGCCGCACCACACGAATATGGAATGCTCTTCCCAGCTCAATATTCCCCTCTTATTACAATCCACAGACATTTAAAACCAATGTGCACCGGTACCTCCTCTCCCTCTCTTCCTCTATACCTTCGGCCCGTGCTGTGACCTAAATCCGGTCACTTAAGGGTAACCCCTTTAGCGCGCGCCAACTAGAAAAAAAAAAAAAAAACAGTGTTGTCTCAGTGTGTCCGCCTCAGAGGGTATATGGCGCAGAACAATATTTGGTACCCCATCGATTCCCACTGACTTCTTATTCTTCAGTGAGTTGAAGATACCTTGGAGTTCATCTTTCCAAATAAGGATGGAGTTGTTTCCATCGTCGGCGATGGCATTATTTGCCAGAAGATCGTCACTGAATCTGGTAAAACCAGGATTCTCGGATCGCCATTGACTTATTTCATTCCGAAGGTAGAAGTGGTTCAGCAAGGCCATGTTCTCCAGGTCATGGTTTGGACTACGAGTCTCGTTGACCGTGTACACTTTCTGGAAAACAGCACCAATTGCATTAACCTTCTCCTGGGGATCTTCCACTACGAAGAAGTCGTTGTCAAGTACTGCCCCATCTGGATCGATGCCAACTGACGTAAGTAGGTTGACGTTGTCTGTTGTTCTGTCAAGTCGAACGCACTGAAGTGCGTCGATTTCAGAGTTCCGATAGATGTCTCCATAGTCGGTTTGTGACACCTTCGGAATCGTCCTGTCCATTGTACGTTTAAAGACCTCGTCCATTTGTGTGAGGAATCTGTCAACCTCTTCGTTCGTAAGGTTTCTGTTTGTAGGAGGATTGATCACACTCGAACTTATTTCTCTGGCTAAGGCTCTAGAAAAACGTGGCCAGCGCACTTATTATAATTATAAGGATGTGTTTGGACATATTCCTCTAGTTCCTCCAGCTCGTTCGGGAGATATATTACCGCGGCGAAACCACAGTGATCACTGTCATACTCGACCGTATTTAAACAGTTCCTCATGCGTCGCTCCACGTTAAGTATCGTCAGTCGTCTGTCGATTAGCATCACATCCAGATAGGACCCACTTCGAGGAAAGGATGGTCTATCGGTTGCAAGCAAATCTAACCTGAACTCAATATTGTTCTGTTCCATCCACTCTAAGAGGGCGTTTCCTCTCTCATTTGGAACATTATTACCCCATTCACCGTATTTGGCGTTCAAATCTCCGGCTACGATGTAGTAATTTTCTTCCGAGGTCAAGCGCAGGCTAGTGAAGAGAGCCTCGAACTCCGAAAGAAAGTTAGGGTTTGAGGCTCTGATGCATAAGCAGAAATCACATACAGCTTCTTTCCACCTTGGAGAGAGATGCGTGCGATGGATGCTTCTAGCACATTAAATTTACGTACCTCATTGCTATAAACGACCTTATGAAAAATGTTCTTTTTAATCAAGAGAGCGACCCCGCCACCTCGAGTGGATTGGGGTCGGTCTCTTCTGATTATGTGGTAATTTTTGTACCTGAGAATGCGCGTCTGGTTTAGCTTAGTTTCGCTAGCCATCAGCACGTCAGGATTGTGAGTTTGCAACAAGTTTGAGAGCGTTAATTTTCGTTCAATCCTAATCAGCGAGTCAACATTCACTGCTAGGATCTTAAGGGTTCTTACCTCGCGTGAGCCCATTATATCTGTGCGCGTTTGTTTGCGGGCAGCTAAGAGAAGAAGAAATCTACGTGCAAGAAAACTTGTCTGTAATTCGACCATCTGTTTCTGCAAGGCAATCATCTGCGCTTGCATCGACTGGATGGAGGACATTACGTCCCTTATGGAGGGCTCTGCCTCGGATTGCCTGGCCATTGGAGCCGGGGCAACCTTTGGCACTGTCCGTTGTGCCGGTTCTCTACCTGACACCATTTGGGCGTAGGAGATAGCCGGCGTAACAGCAGTAGCTACAGCACGGGCCACTGGCCTGGCTGCTACCTTTTTCTCGTTCCTGACTTATTTTACTCTCTGCCGGAGTTCTTTGATTCGTGTACACCCCAAATAGGTTGCGGGGTGTCCGTTTCCTCCGCAGAGTACACACTTGAGGAGCGCCTTGTCCTCGACTTCATCCGTACCTAAAGGACATTCCCTTTTGTTGGGGCTGAAAGTGCATCGTGCGCAGCGGTACTCCATATTGCAGTTCTCCGCGACGTGCCCCAGCCTTCTGCACCTCGCACTTTGAAGTACGTGGTCAGTTTTGTTTAATCTGTCCCATTTTACACTAAGACCGCCTACGAAACGGATTTTTCATAGGTTGTCAATTTTCGTGCCCTGGGATACCTGAACTAAGAAGAAGGGAAGTGCCTTCTTCTTCGCTTTCGCTGCCGCAGTGCTGAAAGGCTTAACCCCTACGAACTGGACCTCGTCACTCTTAACTTGGCGCAGTTTGTTGAGGAGGACCTTCGGGTCAGCAGAGGGGTTTATGCCTTTGAGGAGCAGTGTCGGAGGTCTTTCACCTCTGGGGGTGTACGTGTAGAAGTCAGCGTTCGATGCCGCTAACTTCTCTTTTAAAAATCTGAAACCGTCCATTGTCAGGCAATGGACGGTGTGTGATTGGGGCGACTTATACTTAATTTAATACGTCTTATTATTTAGGGCCAACTCACAAAGGGTCTCCAGTTCATCAGTCCCCATGCCAAAGACGTTGATTGGGGGACAGCGTACCTTGGGCTTCGGCTGCTGTTGCTGTGGCTGCTGTTGTCTCTGCTGCTGCTGTTTCTGCTGCTGTTGTCTCTGCTGCTGTTGTTTCTGCTGCTGTGGCTGTTGTTGCTTCTACTGCTGTTGCTGCTGCTGGTTTTGCTGCGTTTGCTGTGCTGCTTTCTTTAGGACAGGCCGTGTCTGCTTTTGCTGCTATTGTAGTTTTGTCTGCACCCGTTGCATTGCCTTTGACGTAGAAGGCCGCGATTCGGCTGCTTCCTGTACTTCTAGCTCTATCTGATTTTTATTTTGCTGCCTTTTTTGATTAAGCTTAAGAAGCTCCCTCTCCTCTTCTTTCTGCTTCAATGCTTTCTCTGCAGCCTTCCTCGCTGTAGACCTTTCATATTGGAATTTGATGTGGGCGTCTAATTTTGCCCTTTCTTCGTCTAGTTACCGAAGTTTTTTCTCCTCCTCTTTAATGTACTCCGCCTCATCGTCAGCGTCCGAAATGGCCAATACTTGAAGCGAATTTTCGCTTCCTTTGTAGGAATATCGGCATTCATTGCCCTCCGATTCACATTAGAGGGCTTCTATGTCGATATCAACTGTTGCCGAAGTTGTCTTTGTTGTTGCTCTTTCTACTGTTTTTGGCGGTGTTTTTTTGGTCATTACCGGACCGCCTTTTTTCGGTGCGACCGCTTCTTCGTCCGACGTCATCGTGGTCGTACGGCGTTTGGTCAGATTGGATTGCGGCTGTAGCCTCTTCCTTCTCTTCTTTGTGTCGATTGTTCGGCTCGTGGGACTTGCCACACGGATGCTGCCGTCACTAGTTAGGTGGCCTGACGTCCCAGCCACCGGTGTTTTGAAGGCATGTTTGCTGAGATCGGGTCGCTCATCACTCTCCATTTTGCTCTTACTCACACTCAGTGTCTATTAAATTTTATTTATTTAAAAAAAAAATATATTTTTTTTTTCGCTCTTGGGATTCGAACCCGCAATCCCTTGAGCCACCACTGTTGGTGCTGGTGCTCTACCACAAGTCACTTAAATTTCAATGATTTTTTTTGCGAATTGAAACCACTACACTTTCTCTTTAAAGCCGAAACACGTGCGTACTCCGCGGAGGTCTTTGAACGACTGAGATGACTCGTCTGTATGCACCTCGTGTGCACACTGAGGGTCGAACAGTACCAACACAGGCGGGTTGCTCAAGATTTCTTTCAATCTCCGGAACGCCTCCTCTCGTTCCCTTGACCAAACGAAGTCCTTGTCCGCTTTTGTCAGTTCCGTGAGCGGTACGGACATTTGGGAGTAGTTTTGAACAAACTTTCGGAAGAACACAGTAAGCCACAAGAATTGGCGCATTTTATGGATATTGCGGGGGTTGGGAACTCCCTGATTGCCGTCGTCTTTCGCCGGCTCAGCTTCAGTTCATTACCGTTCACCTCGTAAACAAGAAATTCGATGTTAGTTTTAAAAAACACACATTTACTTACATTGAGGGTAAGTAGCATTCAAGAACCTTTCCATCTTATTTATACTTTCCTCCACGGTTCTGCAAATTCATGCACGCTTGAAAATGGGCAGGTGCGTTAACGAGTCCAAGGGGCATCCGATTGAACGCAAAGCAGGCTTTATCTGTTATAAATGCGGTGAACCTTTTGCTCTGCTCTTCCATTCGAATTTAATGATAAGCTGAAGCCAAATCGAGCACCGTAAACAGGGACTTCCCATTCAGCGATGTGAGCACCTCATCGATAACCGGCATAGGGAACTTCCGCTTGATGGTTACTTTGTTGAGTCCCCGGAAGTCTATACAGAATCTATCTGGACCATCTTTTTTTTTAGTTAGGACAATTGGAGAGAAGTAGTCCGAACAAGATGGTCGAATGACGCCCAGGTTTAGAAGTTCCTTAACCTTTTCATTAATTATAGCTCGTTTTGCAAATGGGAGTTTGTACGGTTATATACAGACAGGTTTGGATGTGGTTAGCTCGAATATACACTGACCCAGTTTAAACTCCCCCAACTCTACGGTACTCGTGGCGAAACACTCCCGATAATTGTCGATCAGGCTCTACAGCTTTAGCAAGTTCAAGTCGCCAATGTCTCCCACATCTAGTTCGGTAACCAACAGCTTCCTTTTCGGTTATCTCACGGTCTGTTTTTCAATCAGAAGTACACCAACTTCAACTTCCTTCATACCATCGCTAATAGATAACTTATTCAAAGTCCTTTCTTTCCGAACCTGTGGCTGATCCAGAAGTCTTCGTCCAATTATCAAAACGTACGGCTGGCTACGATCTGGTACCACAAGAATTTCGCACCAAGATGTTGGACGATCAACGGTCACTTCTGCGCCCACCGTGGTGCACCGTCCGCCACCAAAGCTTTTGATATTAACCCTGTATGGAGTGTATTTCAGCCCCCCTGCTTCAGCCTCGGATTTACACAGTGTTGTTGTCTTGAAGTATTCGCTGTTCTCCTCCTTTATCACCAACTGCGTTTGTTCACCTGTACGCGTAGATACTCCGTCGTTCCGTGCTGTCTTCTGAATTTGTTCCTGTGCCATTGGACAGTTTCGCCGATAATGCCCCACTTGTTCACATTGAAAGCATTTTGCTTGAACTCCTGTGTCACTGACCACACTTGCCTTTAATTGCGTTGCTCGATTAGTTCTCGGCTTCAAACTCCCGACCCACCGAATTCTTTGCACCAACTCACCAACCGTCTGCACAGGTATCGCCTGACAAGCCTTCAGGCACTCACCCTCCAACATATCTAACACGATGTATTTGACCACTGCCGACTCCTCCAGTTGACCACGTGATGCGATTTTCTTTTTTGTCGTCTCTCCCGCAGCAGCGTGTGAATGTCCACAGCGTCGTCGATGGCAGGGAAATTCGATGCGAGATCGTCAAGAAACTCGTCCAGAGAGTTATACAAGACTCCTTCCTGTGTCACTGACCACACTTGCCTTTAATTGCGTTGCTCGATTAGTTCTCGGCTTCAAACTCCCGACCCACCGAATTCTTTGCACCAACTCACCAACCGTCTGCACAGGTATCGCCTGACAAGCCTTCAGGCACTCACCCTCCAACATATCTAACACGATGTATTTGACCACTGCCGACTCCTCCAGTTGACCACGTGATGCGATTTTCTTTTTTGTCGTCTCTCCCGCAGCAGCGTGTGAATGTCCACAGCGTCGTCGATGGCAGGGAAATTCGATGCGAGATCGTCAAGAAACTCGTCCAGAGAGTTATACAAGACTCCTTCACGCCACAGTTTCGCAGCCCCTGCGAGTCTCGTTGTTGCCGTCATTAGTAGCAGTTTCTCGTCTAATTCGTAAATTCGGCGTAGATCCCCCACCTTTCTTATAAATGCCGACGATGAAAGACCCCACTTGTTCTTTGGATTAACCTCCGGAATCATCTCCATCACATCACGCACCATAAATACACTCCTTGGATTCTTTTCTGGTGCCTTCGGAGTGGCTCTTGTAGCCTCGTTCTGGTCTATCGTACCTGAGTGTGTAGCTTTCGAGTCACGTGCACTCTGCAGTTCCCATTTCATACGTGCAAGCTCTATTCGAAGACGTTCAATTTCTGGCACTTCGCTGCCGCACCACTCTCAAGGGTACTTCGGGTAACCAACGGGGAAGGATCAGTTGCATCCAGTAGCCGCTGCAACAACTCCTCCTTTAGTCCGGTCTGCTCCAATCCCCGTTTTCTAAATTCCGCCCGTAACTCATCTCGAGTCAACACATCAAAACGTCGCGAAAAAATAGAAAAAAAATTGCACGATCATTAATTTAATTAATTTAATTTTAATTCATTTTTATTAGTTCATTCTACGTTACTTACATGCTAGACAAAAACACTTAAAGCTAGCTTACCAATATAATCTAATGATCTTAATTCTATCTTACTGACTCTTCACGAGTACTCTAAGCTAATCTAGGTATTTTATTTTCTGCCTTTCGGCCTCTTATGTTTTTAGATGTATTGTTTAAAACTATGTAAATTTTTTGATTTCCTCCAAGAAAATTTGGGAAAAACTTGGATTTCTTGGTTGTTATTGTTCTTAACCTAACTTAACGAATTAAAAAATCCTTATATACTATCTTAAACGAAATTTAAACTTATAACTATATACAATTAAATTAACCTAAACTTAACTCTACTTAACTATTTACAGCCACTTAAATATGTCCGCATAACTAATACGGACGCGCGCGCCAGGGCGTATGTGTTATTTATATGCTTTACATATATATTTAATACGCCGTGGTGCACCTTTTTTTTGCGTTTTGTTTTTTGTCGTTTTTTTTTATTTATTTTTTATTTAATTTTTTTATTATTTTTTTTTTTATTTTTTTTTTATTTTTTTTTTTTTTTATTTTTTTTTTGTAATACCAAATTCTTAAAGTACCTTAACCTACGTGAGTTGGCCCTATAGACAGACACAACTAAAATGTCAATTTATATTAGCGGCATCGAACGCTGGTTCTGATGTAACCACCAATAAAATTGCCGTTCTTTCGCAGAAACTGCTCTGTCACGGACAGAAATCGCTCTACTGAACCGTAGAAGATCCTCGTGGCTGCGAGCGACATCCGGCTCGTATTGAAGTTGCCTTTCAACTGTTTGGCGCGCGACGTGGAGGTTTAAGGGCAGCCTTCCCTATCTTGTATTAGGCCTTTAGCGTCCAAATAGAGGAAAGCTTCAGGGGGAATGAAGCCGTTAAGACGTACCCGTTCATGGTACATTTCATTTGGGTAGTAAGCCCCAAAGATCAGACTGTTGGTTGAAGCCATGCCTCGAGCAGTGTGACTACGTATCAACTTGATAATAAAATTATCTATCCTTATAAGGTTTGCCTCGTTGTACAGAACCTCGTTGGGGTAGAATTTCTTGTACTGGGATTCTGGTGTTCGATATAAACGGAGACAGGCCCGAAGACACTGCCTCTCGAACACCCTCATCTTTTCCATTTGGGAAGGACTCACGTTGAATCACACAGGACAACCATACACCATAATTGGCCGGATGAGGGCCATGTAGCAGATGACCTTCACTCTGGTGTCAAGTTGACTGCTGTAAAACAGTCCTCTTGCCATAGCGAAGGCTTTCTTAGCCCTGGTCAAAGCTGTATCTATGTGAATACCACCATACAGATACTGGTCCAACCAGATGCCTAGATATCTGACTACACTTTTTACAGTTAATGGTCGTCCTTGTGGGTCAACTATGCCGAACTTGCGCCAGTTCATTTTCGTGTCCCTTGAGGCCCTGGACAGCGGGGTTCTGAAAAGGATAGTTTCACACTTCTGGTAGTTGATTTTCAACTTCCAGTCGTCGCAAAATCGTTGAATTGTATCGAAGTCGCGTTGCAACAAGACATTAATTACCTCTACCTTCGGACCTGATCTGTACGCGATTAGATCATCGGCAAACGCTATGATGTTAGGCATAGAACCTATGAGATCGCTAGTGAATATACTGGACAAGATCGGAGAACCAACAGCTTTTTGTTGCAGCCCATTTTTTATATGGAACACAGTAGTTGAAATTTCGTTGCCATTTTTCACAACAAACTTCCTACCTGTGACCATGTCATAGATCATATATAGCAATGTTTTATTGATGCCGAGCCTGACCAACTTAAGGAAGAGACCTTCTAACCATACGGTGTCGAACGCCTTCTCCATGTCGATCAGGCAGGCGCCTGTACACTGGGTCTTGTTTCTATTCCACTGTATGTCGGAAACCAATTTAGACGCGGCATGAATGGTGTCATGCCCCGCCCTGAAGCCAAATTGATTTTCCGGTATTATTTGTTTTACCTCAACCCATTCTTTGAGAGCTCTAATGACTATCTTCTCGAATACCTTGCTTATGCACGGAAGAAGACTTATAGACCGGAGATTTGTCGGGATGGAAGTATCTTTGTCCGGTTTCGAAATTGGCTGTACCACAGCTGTTTTCCAATGCTTCGGGTAATATGCATTACTCAACGCATTGTTAAACAGTGTTGTGTATACATCCACCGCCTCAGAGGGTAGATGGCGCAGAACAATATTTGGTATCCCATCGATTCCCCCTGACTTCTTATTCTTCAGTGAGTTGAAGATACCCTGGAGTTCATCTTTCGAAATAAGGATGGAGTTGTTTCCATCGTCGGCGACGGCATTATTTGCCAGAAGATCGTCACTGAATCTGATAAAACCAGGATTCTCGGATCGCCATTGACTTATTTCGTTCCGAAGATAGAAATGGTTTAGCAAGGCTCTGTTCTCCAAATCGTGGTTCGGACTACGAGTCTCGTTGACCGTGTACACCTTCTGGAAAACAGCACCAATTGCATTAACCTTCTCCTGGGGATCTTCCACTACGAAGAAGTCGTTGTCAAGCACTGCCCCATCTGGATCGATGCCAACTGACGTAAGTAAGTTGGCGTTGTCTGTTGTTCTGTCAAGTCGAACGCACTGAATGTCATTATGATCTCTCCTCCGGAAGATTTTATTTACTTGCGGCAACATGCTCGGGTTGTTAGATCTTACAGCCCGAATCTTATTGCCCCAATGCAAGCTTACAGCTAGGCTGTAATTTTTTCGTATTAATTGTTGGAGTACTTTGATATGTGACTTCAGAGAGCGAATCTCTGTACTCTGTGGTTCTGTAAACCGCCTGTAAAAGAGTTTTAGTCTTGACAGGAGTCTCCTTTTTTGCACGTGAAGTGCGTCGATTTCAGAGTTCCGATAGATGTCGCCATGTTTGTGACACCTTCGGAATCGTCCTGTCCATTGTACGTTTAATGACCTCGTCAATTTGTGTGAGGTACCTGTCAACCTCTTCGTTCATAAGGTTTCTGTTTGTAGGAGGATTGATCACACTCGAACTTATTTCTCTGGTTAAGGCTCTAGAAAAACGTGGCCAGCGCACCTTATTATAATTATAAGGATGTGTTTGGACATATTCCTCTAGTTCCTCCAGCTCGTTCGGGAGCTGTATTACCGCGGCGAGACCACAGTGATCACTGTCATACTCGACCGTAGTTAAACAGTTCCTTGTGCGTCGCTCCACGTTAAGTATCGTCAGTCGTCTGTCGATTAGCATCACATCCAGATAAGACCCACTTCGAGGAAAGGATGGTCTATCGGTTGCAAGCAAATCTAACCTGAACTCGATATTGTTCTGTTCCATCCACTCTAAGAGGGCGTTTCCTCTCTCATTTGGAAAATTATTACCCCATTCACCGTGTTTGGCGTTCAAATCTCCGGCTAGGATATAAAAATTTTCTTCCGAGTTCAAGCGGAGGCTAGTGAAGAGAGCCTCAAGCTCCGAAAGAAAGTGTGGGTTTTGAGGTTCTGATGCATAAGCAGCGATCACAAATAACTTCTTTCCACCTTGGAGAGAGATGCGTGCGATGGATGCTTCTAGTACACTAAATCTACGTACCTCATTGCTATAAACGACCTTATGAAAAATGTTCTTTTTAATCAAGAGAGCGACCCCGCCACCTCGAGTGGATTGGGGTCTGTCTCTTCTGATTATGTGGTAATTTTTGTACCTGAGAATGCGCGTCTGGTTTAGCTTAGTTTCGCTAGCCATCAGCACGTCAGGATTGTGAGTTTGCAACAAGTTTGAGAGCGTTAATTTTCGTTCAATCCTAATCAGCGAATTAACATTCACAGTTCCTCGCGATCTGTTAAAGCGATCAGATGAGCTTTCATCTTCGCGAAAATCAAAAACCGTAACACTGAAGCGTCGCGCCCTCAACCTCGAGGATACCATGTCCTCAAACAGCAAAATGTTGCGTCGTGCTACTACATTTCTCCCTCTTCAATCCCACAAGGATACCGATCTTGGGGAGAAGATGTGCACCAGTGAACAAGACCAACAAGTGCCCAAAAAAATACCCATTCCCCCAATTAAAATCCTACAAAAAAACTGTGAATTTGTGCATAAATTCTTTAATAATTTAAAAATCACGGACTACTGTGTTAAAAAAATTTCGATAGGTATCAAAGTGTTCTGTGAATCCATCGATTCTTATAATACTGCACTAAATGCTCTAAAGGAACAAAAGTGCCAATTTTTCTCTCATGATTTGAAATCTGAAAAATCGTTCAAAGTGGTACTTTTTGGTTTAGACGAATGTTCCTGATTCAATAAAGAAAGAACTCACAACGCTCGGTCTCAAGTGTAAAGACACTAAAATGATAAAGAAACAATACGAGAAATTCGTGGAGTGCTTTTACATAGTATATTTTGAAAATGGCTCAATACGCCTAGCCGATCTACGAAATAATATAAAATCGATTTTCCGGACACAAGTAAGATGGGAATTCCAACGCCGTGCCAAGAAAAACATTACTCAGTGCCACAACTGTCAAATGTGGGGACACGGGGAGAGGCACTGCAATGTTAAAACCTTTTGCGGTAACTGCTCGGGAAATCACAAAACTAATTTATGTACATCCACCGGAATATCCAAATGTGCAAACTGTGGAGGTAACCACAAATCCACAGACGAAAACTGCAAATGTCGTGCAGATTATTTAGAGATCATCGGGAAAAAAAACACCAAAATGTCTCGCACTCGCGCACCCATTCCGTTGCGATCTCAAGCACCTCAAACAGTGTCAGCGAAAAGCTTCAATGTCAATAGTGTGGACGACTTTCCCTCTCTTCCTGGAACTTATCGGCAGCCGCAGCAGCAACAACATCACTGGGGAAAGCAACAAATACCCGCTCAACAACAACAGCAACAGCGATCATCATATACTTCCTCTTCATCAGCGAACCCTGATCTCTTCTCTTTTGAAGAACTCAATTCTTTATTGTTTGATATGGTTTCTGAACTTGAAAATTGTAAAACTAAAGCTCAACAATTTAAAGCAATTGCTCAGCTTGCAACTAAATATCTATGTAATAATGTTAAATAATTCCAAGTCCCATCTTAAACTTTTATGTTGGAATGCAAGAGGCATTCGCAACAAGAGCTTTGAGTTTTTCAATTTTCTCTCCAGTCTGGATATTGATGTTTGTCTTATATGTGAAACAGGCCTACAAAGTGGTATTCCTTTTGAATGTAGTAACTATTCCTGTTATCGTCACGATCGTACTAGTAGAGGCGGTGGTGTTGCCATCCTCGTAAAAAAAAATATTGTTCATTCTGTGTTGCCAATGATGTACACTTTAGTAATAGAAAACATTGGCATCGAAATCAAATTGAGTAATAATACGTCCTTAAAAATTTTTTCCGTATATTTTCCTGGAGGAACACGTGATCCGCACAGAACTCAGTGCTTGAAAAATGATCTTAGAAGATTATTAAACAGTGATAATGTTGTCATAGGAGGTGATCTAAACTGTAGACATCGTAGCTGGGGATGTTTAAGGGCAAATGTTTGGGGAAACACATTATATAACTTATGTTTATCTCATAACTTTACAATAATGTACCCATCTAGTCCTACATACATCCCTGCTTGCAATAGGTACTCTCCATCAATACTTGATTTTTTTCTCACCACCAATCCTAACGCACTTGCCACTCCTGTTGTGCACAATGCGCTTAGCTCCGATCATCTTCCTGTCAGCTGTGATATATTCCTTTCTCCTAATATTAATAACGTGCAATACTTAGATTATAGAAACGCGAACTGGGATGTGTTTAGATGCCATCTCACTAATAATATAAGTACTAGTCCAAAAAGCCTCTCTGATGTAAATAACAATCAAGATATTGACTATTGTATTGAAACGTTTCATACCAAAATATCAGAAAGCATACGTGCCTCTGTTCCCTTAAAAGCAGCTCCTAGAAGAGCATTTAGTCTGCCGCGAGAAATACTTACCTTAATTAAGGTAAAAAATCATTACAGAAGGCTCTGGCAAAGGAACAGATCACTAAATGACTTCTACGAAATGAATATACACATTCGTCTAATTAAAACCCGAATAAATGAGTATAGAAATGCATTATGGAACAATAAATTACGACAGCTCGACGCGAATTCTAGACCATTTTGGAATATAGCAAAAATATTGCGCAAAAAACACCATTATTATCCTAACTTCGAAGTAAATGGGTCATTGGTAACAGCTAATAAAGATAAGGCCGATGTATTAGCTACTACATTTCTTAAAAATCATGCTACCACAGCCAACTATTCGTCTCCTCTCGAGTCTGAAGTTGAGAGGGAGATATCTAGCTTTAATAATTCCGATATTTCTCTACCCTCTAACGAATTCACAACTCTGGAGGAAATAGAATTCTTAGTTTCGGAACTCACAACTCGCAAGTCGCCTGGTCCCGATGACATTAGTAACCAAGTAATAAAACAATTGCCAACTAGTGCCCTGATATACTTAACTTTTATAATCAATGCATGTTTAAAAATGTTATACTTCCCAGATGCATGGAAGGAAGCAAAGGTTATACCTATCTTAAAACATGGAAAGAATCCGTCCGATCCAGTCAATTACCGACCCATTAGCCTCTTAAATGGGTTCAGTAAAATCCTTGAAAAGGTAATTAAATTTAAGATTGAAGCCTTTTTGAGTGCAACAAACATTCTTCCTCCCGAGCAGTTTGACTTCAGGAAAAATCACAGCACTACGCATCAAATTCTAAGAATTTGTAGAAAGATTAAGCAACAGTTTATCCTTAAAAAGTCTACTGGCTTAGTCCTCCTTGACATTGAAAAGGCCTTTGATTCAGTGTGGCATAATGGCTTAATATACAAACTGATAAAACTACATTTTCCAAAACACCTTATTAAAATTGTACAAAGCTTTCTGTTTAATCGAGTCTTTAAAGTTTATGTTAATGGGGCATTTTCCTCAACGAAACCTGTCCCAGCCGGAGTCCCACAGGGCTCGGTTCTGTCCCCTGTTCTTTTCAATGTGTTTCTTACTGATTTACCTAGTGTTCCCAACTGTGATATTGCGCTCTATGCTGACGATTTAGCGTTATTCTCTTCAGACGAATATGGTCCAATGATTGAGAATAATCTACAATTTGGAATCCAAGCCTTCTTCGAATATTACAAACACTGGAAGATAAAAATTAATGTTGATAAATGCATTGCTATTTTCTTCACCCGAAGGAGACTTGCTCGTTACTTGCCTACTGGAAGTCTCAACCTAGATAACTGTATAATACCGTGGGTCAATACTGTAAGGTACCTAGGGGTGTACCTAGACCAGAAATTGACCTTCGGTTGTCACATACGAGAGACTTTAGCCAAGATCGATGTCCTTATAAAAATACTTTATCCACTTATTAATCGCAAATCATCTCTTAATACAAAGAACAAATTAATCATTTTTAAGGTCATTTTCCAAGCACTGATGACTTACGGGTCTCCGGTATGGGGCAATTGTGCGAAAACCCATATTAAGCGACTTCAAGTTGCACAAAATAAGGTACTAAAAATTATGCTCAACCTACAGCGGGATTTCTCAACACTCATACTACACGAAAGAGCAGGTGTTATCCAGATTGGCAGAAGGATTGAAATTCTCAATGATAAATTCATGTCCAGATGTATTCACGTTGATAATGAACTTATTAGAAATTTACAACTGTTGTAATTATTATTTATCCTGTGTAACTACCTATTATTTGTTATTTATGATTCACTATTTATTAATTATTGTTTATTATTTATTATTTATTACTTATTATTTATTATTTATTATTTATTATTTATTATTTATTATTTATTAATTATTGTTTATTATTTATTATTTGTTATTTATTATTTATTATTTATTTTGTATTATTTATTATTAAATATTTATTATTTATTATTTTTTTATATAATTAATTATTTATATCTCTTTTTACTTCTCTTAAATGGAGGTTTTTTTCCCATAGTTTTTCCTCCAAGATAGATTCAATTTACCGACCTGCATATCTTACTTGTAAAACAATTGTATTTTCAGCAGTAAGGTTTCTATAAAACCATATCTCTGTGCAAGCTAGAGTTAACCTTTGTCAAAATATTGTTATACTATGTAGCCAATAAATATCTATCTATCTATCTATTAACATTCACTGCTAGGATCTTAAGGGTTCTTACCTCGCGTGAGCCCATTATATCTGTGCACGTTTGTTTGCGGGCAGCTAAGAGAAGAGGAAATCTACTCTAGCCGTCTGCGCAAGGAAACTGGTCTGTAATTCGACCATTTGTTTCTGCAAGGCAATCATCTGCGCTTGCATCGACTGTATGGAGGACATTACGTCCCTTATGGAGGGCTCTGCCTCGGGTTGCCTGGCCGTTGGAGCCGGGGCAACCTTTGGCATTGTCCGTTGTACCGGTTCTCTGCCTAACACCATTTGGGCGTAGGAGATTGCCGGCGTAACAGTGGTAGCTACAGCTCGGGCTATTGGCCTGGCTTCTACCTTTTTGTTTATCCTTGCTTCTTTTACTCTCTGTCGGAGTTCTTTGATTCGTGGACACCCCAAATAGGTTGCGGGGTGTCCGTTTCCTCCACAGAGTACACATTTGAGGAGCGCCTTATCATCGACTTCTTCCGTCCCTAAAGGGCATTCCCCTTTGTTGTGGCTGAAGGTGCATCGTGCGCAGCGGAACTCCATGTTGCAGTTCTCCGCGACGTGTCCCAGCCTTGTGCACCTCGCACATTGAAGTACGTGGTCCTTCTTATTTGATGTATCCCACTTTACACTTAGACCACCTACCAAACGAATTTTTCGCAGGCTGTCAATTTTGGTGCCATGGGAGACCTGTACTAAGAAGAAGGGAAGTGCCTTCTTCTTCGCTTTCGCTGCCGCAGTGATAAAGGGCTTAACCCCTACAAACTGGACCTCGTCGCTCCCAACTTGGCGCAGCTTGTCGAGGATGTCCTTCGGGTCAGTGGAGGGATTAATGCCTTTAAGAAGCAATGTCTGCGGCCTTTCCCCTCTGGGGGTGTACGTATAAAAGTCAGGGTTGGATGCCGCTAACTTTTCTTTAAGATATCTAAATCCGTCCATTGTTAAGCAATGAACGGTATGGTTTAGGGGTGCCTTATACTTAATATAGTAAGAATTTTTCCCTAGGGCCAACTCACATAGTTTTCCCAGTTGATCCGTCTCAACGCCGAAGACGTTGATTGGTGGACATCGTACCTTCTTCTGCTGTTGTTGCGGCTGGTGTTGCGGCTGGTGTTGTGGCTGTTGATGCCTTAGTTGTTGTTGTAGCTGCGGCTTCTGCTGCATCTGCTTTTTCTGTTGTTGTTTCTGCTGCTGCTTCGGTAGTTGTTGTGCGGTTGCCTTCGCTGTGGTAGCCGGTGTCTGTTTTGATTGCTGTTGCATTTGTTGCAATCTCTGTGCTGCCCTCGATGTTGAGGGTCGCTCCTCATCGGCTAGCTGTTGTAGTTTTTTTTTTTTGCTTCTGCTGTTGCTGCTTTTTCTGCAGCTCCAGAAGTTCCAGCTGCTGTTCTTTTTGTTTTTCTTCTTTCTCTGCAGCTTTTTTCGCCGTTGATTGCTCATAAAGGAATTTTATGTGGGCGTCGAGCTTCGCCCTTTCCTCATCAAGCTTCTTCAACTTCCTTTTCTCTTCCTTGATCTCTTCTTCCTCATCATCGGCGTCAGAAGTGGCGAGTACTTGAAAGGAGTTCTCACTCCCTTTGTACGAGTATCGACATTCATTGCCCTCCGATTCACATTGGAGGGCTTCTAATGCGATGACTGCGGCTTTTGTTGTTGCAACTGCTGCGGCTTTTGTTGTTGCAGCTGCTGTAGCTCTTGTTGCTTTAACTGCAAGTGACGTTTTTGCAGCTGCTACTGTTTCTTCGTCTGTCGTAGCTGTTGTTGTCCGACGCTTGATTGGGCTTGGCTGCGGTTGTCCCCTCCTTCTCCTCTTCTTGGTCTCACTAGTCAGGCGGCTAGTGGGACTAGCAACTCGTACACTGCCATCACTTGTTTGGTGGCCTGATGCCCCAGCCACCGGTGTTTTAAAGTCACCCGATTTGCTGAGCTCAGGCCGCTCATGCTTGTTTCTCACACTTCGTGTCTTTTTTTATTTTAAAAACACGATAAATAAATTTTTTTTTTTGCGCTCTCGGGATTCGAACCCGGGCTCCCTCGAGTCACCACTACCGTATTCTACCACTAGGCTATTGCTCTACTTGAAATTTCTCGGTTTTTGTGGCACTTAACAAAACCTATTTGCTTTCGTGAAGCCGAAACACGTCTGTATCACGAGGGGGTCTGTGCACGACTGTGCACGATCATTAGTACGTACGTACGGACCTCTGCACCGAAAAATATTGCCAGAACTGTTTCAACAATGCCTCCAGAACACATGCAATCACTCTTCTGGAAAGCCCGTTCGTCTTACTTGCGTTCACTTCGGTGTTTCAATTGTCACTCCCTCGTGTTTTTGCTTTTGTTTTTTTTTTTTCAGTGGTATGATCAGCTAATACGCTAATCGATCAGTCGATACGCCGAACAGTAATTTTTGTTCTTTTTTTTAACTCCAGCTATTTCTTCGGCGATTTCTCTTCACATGTTTTGAAGTGATGGATCGTCGTTACTTCTCGATCGTTGTTCCGATGGCGCGTTGTGTTTTGTTATCCCACTTCTGATGTGTAAACTTCAACTGGAAAATAAAGTTCAATAAAATGAAACAAACTGTTTATTCCATTCACTTTATTATTATAGTTTCGTAGTGGAGATGTTACTCCCACGAAGGTTTTCATACATGCATTACTGTTTTAATTTTTGATATACTTCTAAAGTCATCAGAAATATAAGTTCTATCACAATAAAAATTTTTTTAAATAACATCGTATTTATGTAATTTATTCGATGACACTAAAATCATAAACAATTTCCTGTAGTTATTTACGAAAGCAATCTGTTAAATATATACCAAGATGGCTGACGAATTCACGAATTGTGGGAAATCTACGAATGTTTGACACTTTTGAGGGCAAACGTTCACGAATTACCCACCATGTTGCCTTTTTTGGAGGGAAAACGAAAACAAGCGTGAATAAAATAAAAAAAATGTTGGATGTTTCGTAACTAAATTTCAGAAATTCGGCTATATCGATAGTCGAAGGGGGAATCAGCTGTGGTCCCTTAATGGGTGGACCAACTTATTTGAAACTATTTGTTTAGTCACTAGTCTTTGGCACCTACTTTTTACGCGGGAAGAGCTATGAAGATACTTGCTTAAAATAATTTAATCTCTTTGGATTTAGCTTCACCCATTTAAGAGATAAACTGAAATATATGCTTATGTTGAACAAACTGTGTTCTTACCTTACAAAAACTCGGTTCAGAAACCCAAGTCTTAATGTTGTGTCTATAACAACATGTATAAATAGTTTTAGTAAGATCTTTAATAAAGGTTGTTAAGAGAGACTATTTAACCCCTGGCTGTTTAACTAGATTGTTAATCAAATTGTATCAACAAATCTGAATACCTGAACGAATCTGAAATTAAAAAAGGAACGTTCATACTTGGCTATAAGTTGTATAACATGCTTGACACCAAATTTTGCTCTAGACAACTTCTGTTCTGAGAAAAAACTTATGGTTGAACATGGCAGCAAATCTGCATGACATGCAGGGATGAAGAAGGAAGGAGATACACAGCTTCTTCGTCTCCCGCCCTTGGGGAAAATTTGACAGCGTTTTTTATAACATTTCACCTTCTTGAACAGCTGATCGAAGAGCCAAATTCACAGACAGGGTTTCTCTCCGAGGCGGAGGGAGTGCGTGTTCCGATGGTGCACCAGTAAGGCAGCAGTTGCACTTAAGGCATACTTTTAAGAAATGTTTTAACACATTATTTGTGTGTAAATAATTTTGAATTTATTAACATATCAATAGAACTTGTTGCTAAATTATAAATTAAAATTTCATACATAATTGTATATATACAATATTACAATGCTTCCCTTATAAAATGAATACAAAACGCTACTACAGACTTATGTTTAAAATGAAAAATTACCATAAATCGCTCTATTACTTTAAGTATACATATGTTATTTAATAATTATGTTCGTCATACTGTAGATGTGATTAGAAAAAATATTGAATTCCACTAAATTATTGATTTTATAAGAATCGATGTAGATACGTCTTTTCGTTAGTTATAGCTTTATAATACTACCAAGTCGAAATATTAATAAAAATGAAATCAATAATATACAAAACAAGAACATGAAATTCCGAACATGCGTAAATGTCTTTAATCGTACATTCATTTCTGTTTTCATAAGTCATTTGATATACAAATAAATATAAATTTTACATCGTTGTTTTAGGTTGTAATTAGTTACACATTGGCATTACTATATACATTTTAATAAATGTAATGTAGTGGTATAGAATCAAAATGAGTAAGTTATTTTTTATTATTTATAGCCCATTATTAAAGAAGAGTTTGTACTGTATGGACGTGTGTTGTTTTTCTAAAGCTCATTAGAATCCCTACAGTAAAATACTGAATTCGCCTTTATTTCTATAATTAAATAAGGTGCTAATAATAAAATTCTTCTTAGTAGTATATGTAATTCAAAATATCGGTAGAAACGAAAACCGCATAAAAAATACAAAATTCCTTCTTATGCTTAACTTTGAAATTGCAAATATGCATCCTTTCCTTTTTTGTACATATTTCACAAGCCATTGGATATATAATATAACACTGAATATCAATTTAATAATAATTCAAAATCTTTATATATTAATTAATTAAAGTTTTGATGACACTAATTTCAAGAAATATTTATTTGGTTACTTACGAACCTACTCCGAATAAAATCTCATAATGGTTGACGAATACAGGAAATACGTGGGCAATTTACGAATGTTTGACACTATTGTGGGCAAAAATTCAGGAAATGGTCGACATGTTGCAAATTTTGGAGGGGAAACGTAAACAAGTGTGGGTAACATGAAAAAATGTTCGGCGGTTCGTAAATAACTTTCAGAAATAATTTGTAGAATGTAGGGGAAATCAGCTGATCGATGAGCTGTGTATCTCCTTCTTAGTTCATCCATGATGACATGACAACAAATCTACATTTCGGAACGACTCTGATATAAGAAAAGATGCGTTCACACATGGCCATCAGTAGATAAGATATAGAATAAAGTCGAAAAAAGGTACAAGGGAAAGAATCGGCTTAACCATGAATACAAAGAAACAAAAATGTGTTTACTGATGAATTTATGAAAAGAACTGATAAAAAATTAACACATTTATATTATTATACAGTATCAATAGATTATATGAGCTTCACATGTTTCTCATATCTAAATATCGTACTTCTGACATCGAAAAAGCAATTACTTGTTTTTTCTAGTACGGTGGCAATAATAGAATATCGCAATAAATTGCTTTTTAGGTTACAAAAATCTTGGAACGACCGACTTTTACTTTTAATTTAAAATCAGAGGAAATCACCCTTTGATAAAATTTCTCGTAAAATCACGCCTCGATATAATTTCGAGTAAAATCAACAACACGCCGTTAGGAGCATTGATCCTTTGACTTTAGTTCTTCAATTGACAGTATTATACTTGTATATCACTTTCTGTAGCACTTGAAGCACGGAAAACCATATGGAAATAGGTAATGCTCGCGTTCACCTTGCCAAGCGCCAATAATGAACAAATTGAAAAATTATAACAAACCAATAGGGACGATACCTTAAACATCTCCGTGTAAATACATGTTTGTGCGCCATCTGTGCACTCAATATACAAATATGTATTTTTTTGTTCGCTTGTTGTATGTGCTTGTTTTACCTGAATTAACGCCAGTATTCGAAAGCATCCCAGCTTTGTGGTAGATTGAGTTGTTTGGTAGTGTTATTTTTATTTATATGAAAATTTAACAAAATTGTATTAAGGATACCTTAGGAAGCGTGTACGAGTTCTTAAAGGTATGTTAATTACTTGATGGAAAATTATATCCTTTATATGTTTGATGAAAATAATATTATGTGCGTACATATATTTATGTATCTGATTTGATGCATACAAATTTATGTACTACATTGCACATATGTAATTAATATCCGGACTACCGCTTGAAAAAGTCTAAGTATTATAACTACATGTTTATAATAAATAAAATATGTTCCATTTATTCACGTATAATTTGCGATATACGTTAAATATGATGGTCGTCTCATTTCTTAATTTGCTAAACTTTTTATTTCAGAAAAAAATGTCTGCAAAACGAAAGGCTGGGTGTAATACCACAGTAGTGAATAAACGACGACCGAAGAAAAAAGAATCAGATTTTGAAGATGATGGTAGCGATATTTCTGGAGATGAAGCAAGACATTCAACACAAGTTGAAGTTCTTATCCCTAGCGATGATTTGGATCCGCCTGCCAAATTGCCGGATGATTTGTTGAAAACTTTTAGTAAGGAACCTGGTCAACTTTTAATGGCTGGCATGGTAACTTGGGACTTAACTGGCCGAAGGGATAGAAAAAACGTTCAAAAAGTCCGCCCTAATCTATACAACTTCCATCGTTTTACCACTGATAAGGTATTTTTGTTTATATAAATATAGTTCTATTTCTGCTTATAATGACCTGAGTAGAAATGTATTCTTATATTATGTATCATCCATGTATAAAATAAATTGGCATATCGTTAAATTGATATATGTATATGTATGTATGCATATAGGACAGTTTTCGTGCAATAATAACGAGTGCAATAACGCCAGATGTCATTATTGACGAAGAATGGTGCATCAAATCGAAGTTGTAAGCTTACCTTTTTTGTACATTAAAATTCAACTGAATTCAATCAATCAAATTGAAAACCAACAACCAATGGAATATGTATTTTTGGTTGGTTAAAATATGAATATATGTATAGTATATGCGTGTACATGTAAACATGTCAGGTGATCGTTGAGTGTAGGTGCCTCCCAAGATCACATTACATGCGATGGAATTTGATTTGACTTTATGCAGAATCTAAAATTCTTCTTCTTGGGTGTTCCTTTAGTCTACAATGCCCTGTTAATAATAAAAGTTTATTTTTGCTTATATTAAGACACTTCTATTGATCAAATATCATAATTTCGGATTTGTGCAAGTTGATTCCATTTTGCCCGTGCAGTTCCTAAGTAGTTGTAGGCTTTTTAGAAGCACTTTGTAAAGCCAGTTATAGAGTATGGAAACGTCCAAATCTCGCGCTACTTATATAACATACACATTTTAGTAGTGCGAGTAAACTGCAAACTGAGACTTATGAGACTTTATATACACTAGATACGAAGATGTGTTTGCCTAATACTAAAAAATGCAAACGAAAGGTATATTTTGTATGGGGAAAAATGTTATCACCACAGTTCCCAATAGTCATTGTGAATTCTCGTAAATTTGTTTGTCTTAGGTTTAATGTTGGTTATAACAAAAACAATGAAAATAAAATTGTGTAGAAATCGTTCGTGGAGCACATTGCATCAGTTCCCATCGTGAATTGATAAGGAAATTAAGAAAGGATGAGAGAACAATAGATGAAATAGAATAGCTGATGAAGCTCTAAGAAAATATGTTCACAGCTCTTCATTCAGGTGCATTCAGGAAGGCTGAGGCAGAAATCGAATGCATTTAAGGCACCTTGGACAAGTTGTGCAATTAGAAACCAAATAAAAGACAAATGCCTTACTTTAGCAAAGAGAATAAGACGATAAATAAGACACTCGTTTTTGCAAACACCCCTACCTTGAGACTTAGAATAACATGTTGCGGACGAACAAAAGGAAGTTTAATTTGATCTGACCAAAATATGTACTTCAGACGACCAAAGAACTCAGAATTCCAACGAAAGTTAAAAAAACGACAGTTGAATATGAGCTTTGTGGATGCAATGCAATGATTAATGGGTGTTTTAAGCATGTGGAACTTTTTTTTCCAAAGTTGTCGAGAAAAGAAAAGTGCGTCATAAACTCTGAGATAATACAATTTGTGAAGCGTTACCCATGTCGAAATTTGCATGCGTAGACCTAACTTCAATCATCGATAAAAATAAAATATTTCTTTTGCAAAAACGTTTGATATTTATATAAATGTAACTTGTTTCTTATTTGTATTGTATTTTATTTCTTTAATTTCACCATTGGGTATTGTTTTGAAATTTAATTTAATTACTGTTCTAATCTATTACTGTCCTTTGATAAATTTTTTGGACCAAAGGGATTGTAAGATTCAAATGAAGCAATTAATACAATGAGTACAAAGCATTTAAAATTTCTTCCACTTATTTTTATTCGGTTTCTATTCTAGTATGTATTTTGCACAAGTGGTTGTTCATCAGCACACAGTATTTTAATAAATATGAATCAAAAAGCTCTTACATTTGGCCGAAATCCGAGTGGACAACTGGGCTTACCTGATGTGAAAATATGTGAAATTCCAACAGTAGTCCCCGGATTAGAGAGCATGAACATTATACATGCAGCTTGTGGCAGGCATCATTCTCTATTTCTAACTGACACTGGGACTGTTTACGCTTGCGGAGATAATAAAATGGGTCAGTGTGGAGTTGGAAATAATGTACCCAATATAAATGTACCGACAAGAATCAACTATCGTGGTCCACCAATAATAAGGGTTGCATGTGGAGCCGATTTTTCCGTCATTCTTGACATAAAAGGAAATTTGCATACATTTGGACTGCCAGAGTATGGACAATTAGGCCATAATACTGATGCGAAATATTTTGTTAATGCCAACAAGTTATCATTCCATTATGAAACATCACCCAAAAAAGTTGTTTTGTACATTGAAAAATCAAAGGAGGGACACGTTACTCCCGTCGACAATGTTCAGATTGTTGATTTTGCCTGCGGAAATAATCATACTGTATGTAAATTTATATTTCTCAAATTTTTCTTTAATAGTAATTACCTTCCAGGTTGCAGTCGATTCTAAAAAACGTGTTTATAGCTGGGGCTTTGGAGGCTTTGGAAGGTTGGGACATGCCGAACCAAAAGATGAAATGGTACCTAGGTAATAATTTTAGAAAGCCAATATTTTTAACATAAGAATTACCGCTGATGTTGGTATATGACGTGTATAACATAACTCATACAACTATATAATTATACAGAAGTTCAGTGCATTTCTCGGACAAGCTTTTTCATCTGTCCTACTCTTTAGGGCTCTTCCCGAGTAAGTGGAAAGCAGCATTTGTCCAGCCCGTCCCTTAAAGGGACGAATCATCACCCACCTCCTACCGACCATAGCGTCCGCACTTTTTAAGGTCATGGAAACGCTGATAAAACGTCAGCTTAAGAAATATCTTGAAACCCGGAAGCTTCTTAATAACCGGCAGTACGGCTTCCGCAGCAACAGGTTCACTGGTGATTTGGTGGCATATCTCACCGAAAAATGGAACCAATCTTTGCACAATGTAGGCAAATGCAAGATTGTTGCACCTGATATTTCAAAGGCAGAGTCTGGCATCAGGCTCTCTTGTCGAAAACGTGTGCTTATGGTGTTGATGAATCGTGCTGTGACTTAATTCCAGTCACTTAAGGGTATTAAATAATCGTTTTATCGCGCGCCAAATATAAAAAATGCACGTCATATAAAATAATATAATCTATTATATATAATATAATCGGTAGCTGGTATCCTGAAATTATTTCGTCTGCCAATTATAAGACGTAGACGTACTATAGAGATGGTCTTCGTAGAGTCTGACAATCTTCGGCTTGTTGATAAGATAGCTAGCTAGCTGTTGATAAACGGGGTCTGAATCGTGATGTGGTGAGGAAACCGCACGGGTTAATTTTAGCACCTGCTCACAGTGATATTAAAGAGAAAATGTAGCATTAATATTGAAGGGAAAGAACGCCAATCCTGATATCGTACGAACTTTGTTTCAGGTTTACCATGGTACCCTTTTAAGCCCATATCATAGCAGTGGCACCTTTTTTTGGAGGTTGTGACACCTGCTTGTTCAGTGATTTTGCCGTTAAGCTCGGATTCGATGCAACTCTTAGAATTGCGTGACTACCCCTGTCACAGCCCTTGGTCGCCCTGAAATAGTCTTCTTTCCGTAATTTTCAGGGTCTTTGAGGAAATTTATACATTTTGTCACTCAGGTCTTTTTCTTTAATTTCCTTCAAACTTATTTACCCAAAAATTACTTAAACGCGAATGAATTTCAAAAAATTGTGGCAGGCATCCAGTTCAAATCACGTTGGCTTTATTGGGGCTTAGAGAGACATGAAAAAAAAGAACTACATTTTTCCAGTATCATGTTAAAATTATGTGCAATTAATTAATTAAATTAATTGTGCAATTAGATGTTGTGCTATATTTTTTTCGCTGACTGTACGTCCACTTTATGCTCAATGAGGACAAGCCTTTTTCTTTCTTTCCTTATCTGGAAATGCTTATGTACATTTTCTTTCTTCGGACGGCACACGCAATTTTCATAGCTCCACCACTTACGAATTACTGACAATATTCAACGAATACTACTTGTTGTCTATGAAAACGTTTCTCAAATCTTGCCGTTCTGAGTCGTTAAAAAACGGATGCTCCCTTCTACTCATGAGAAAACATCAGCACGCACAACACGAGTAGTTGTTGCAGAAGCTAGGTCCTGGGCCTTTGTGGGCCGTAGTGCCACTCAATTATTATTTCTTTTGTAATAAGTGATCAACTTCAAATATTTACTTCTATTTTCACAGACTTATAAAATACTTTGAAACTCAAGGACGTGGTGTTCGAAGTGTACACTGTGGAGCTACATTCAGCCTGGCAGTTAATGATATTGGTGTGCTATTTCTATTTGGACAAAACAAGAAGACAGGGGAAGCTAATATGTATCCTAAACCAGTCCAAGATCTTTCAGGTATGATAGATGTTATTTGTATTTTTTTCGGAGATAAATAATTTAATATTGATTTTGTACTTAGGATGGCATATAACGAGTATTGGGTGTGCAAATACTTCAATAATTATTTCTGCAGATGACACACTTATTGCTTGGGGAGCTTCTCCTACTTATGGCGAACTAGGAATCGGAGAGTTTCAAAAATCATCTACCATTCCTAAAGAAGTTCCTAAAATGGATGGAATGAAAATTCCTCAATGTACAATGGGTTACTCACATTCATTACTTTTAGTCAATACTGATAATGAGTCTACACGTCTTAAGTATGAAAAAATGCCTGAGTATACGATAGACGATTAAGCCACAAAAATAGTGATCCTGTTAACACAAAAAAGAACAACTAATACTGCAGCCGTATAATAAGAAAATATTGCGAAATGTCATATAACTTTGAAACCATATTAAGTAGTAAATAAATCCATATGCGTTTTCTTAATTTCATACCTAATAGAATCATTGTTTTATTAAATGTTTTATTTTGATCATAATTTTTGTATCGAATACCTTTTTGTACAACATATTTTTATCAGATTTTCAGAATAAAAAAACGGCAATTTTTCATACGTTTTCTAAGTGTTAATAGATTTATTACTTTCATCGACTTTGCCAATTGTCTTTTACTGCAACAGTGATCGGCTAGCAATGAAATGAAATATAAGATATTTAACTGTGAAGGGGATGTACTAATGAATCAGTGAATTGCAAAACTCATCATGTTTATTTCAGTTTCTAAGAGTTATTTTCCTCTAAACAGTGAGTACATATGCATATGTGTACTTTGGGTATTTGGGCAAAAAAGCTTCCACCATATAATTTTGCTTAGTCCACGTATGTACGTTGGATGTTTCGACATATTTACTTGTCAACCGTATCGCCCATTTTTGTATATCTGCACTTTAAAATGTTACTTCCAAATTGAAGAAACTTTGGAGCCATTGCTTTGATATTCAGCAATAAAAATGGAATATACTGGTCAAATGACTTCCAATTGTCGAAAATGGCTAATTGAATGAGCAGGAATCACTTTTGTGAACTTAGAAGGTTTCTACGATTTGCCGAAAATCAAACAAAATCCGATCAATTGTTGAAGATCTGACCATTTATTGGTCCTGGCCTCAAAAAGTGTTTAGTTTGCCGATTCCATACCATACACCCGTAGTTAAGCAAATGATTCCTTTTTCTGGACGATGCGACTTTTATCAGTACATGCCCGCAAAGACAAATACACTGGGCTTGAAAATGTTTATTGTTGTAGCTAGCTATGATTTAATCTTGAATTTCCATATCAAACTGGAGAAGCTTGTGCTGAAGAAGCAGATATGAATGAGTTTGGATTTGGAGCGTATATAGTGAAGCTTTTGACCAATGTTATAACAAAAGGAGGCTGTGTTTACACAGATCGTTCCTTTACAAGTGTCAAGTATGTCGATGCACTCAGACAGAAGAATATTTATGAAACCGGCACTGTAATGAAGAACCGCATTGAACCAGTAATCAAAAAGTTCAAAGAGGTGAGTGGGAAGAATGGGCTTAAGATTATGGTGGTGTAATAGTTGTTAAGTGGAAGGTTAACAAAGGAGTGCTTATTCCATCATTATATGTTGGACCTCAACCCGAAATGATTTTTCAACGGTGGTCCAAGGAACAGGATTGTAGAGTTGCATTACCCCAACCTTCCATTGCGAATACATACAACCATTACATGGGTGGTGTCGAACTCTGCGACCGCAACATCTCACTATATCGCTTATATATCCGAACTAAGAAATGGGCTATTAACCCATTTTGTGATTCTGGTTATTGTTGTTGGATAATGCACAAAAGACAAAAAAAAATTATATGCGGCAAAAACATTTTTGGAGTTCAATGTTTATGTTGCAATAGCTTTAATAGGATATTCCAGCAAAGCCAAGGATGTGGTCATTAGGAATCGGTTTAAAAGTCTACTAAGCTCGTCAAGCAAATCAACTAAAACATCTGGGTCTGCAAAAATTAGAAAAGCGAATCTACCACATATAGTAGAAGAGCATTATGATTGTTTTGTTTTGTTTTACATACACATCCTCACAAATTTATTCACACAAAACCCATTCTGTTAAAAATAGTTCTGTTTTAAATATCTCTCTTGAAATCGTGTTTCTTTGCAGAGAACAACTGGACCGTTTGTATAATAACAGTTGGATTGTCTATGTCGTGTATAATGAAATATACCGGCAAGATTCCGATACTTGCGGCCCCTCGATTGAGTTATGCAGTTTTGTAGATCTTAATGAAACGAAGAAAAAATTGTATGGGTGGGTGGGGGGTGTCTAATCGGTTTAGTTTAGACGGTATTCGTGTTTAAAAACTTAAAAAAGTCCATACAAAAAAACGCCGAATTCTTAGAAATATATTTTTCTTGAAACTTATTTTATGTTTCTGTTGCATACATTTTAGCAGAGATATTAATGATCCCCTTAGAAGGGTTTGTGTCCTTACGAAGAATATACGAAACACATTGCATCCTGTACTACGACCTTTATGTTTGCAATTTAATAGAATTAATTTCTGGAAATATTACCAAATTTATGATTACGGTATGCGCGTAATAAAGGAGTAGATGCATTTTAAACAAATACAGATTATTAATTACTTAAAATTTATTAATTTATTTTAAGAGGATGTATATATTGAGAGGGGATGTTACTATTGTGATGGGGATGAAGTGGCTTACGTAAAAAGAAATCAAATTAATCGCATTGTTTGTCAGAATTGATCGGATAACTTGATCTGCTCAAGCTTGTATGTGTATATTTATTAATAAGCAAATAAATACACACACCCTTGATAAGAATTTACTACAGCGAATATGTTTTGGGAGTTTCGCTATGCACCTGAATATGAATTGAAGTTAAACTTCTTATTCAGTAACAAAAAAAGCAACAAAATTAAAAACGATTCAGGTAATTGCTCAGCCGTAGTTATATTCGGCAGATGAAGGCAGCTCAAATCATAAGCCATTTGCTCTCAATAAATCAGGAGATCATTTATTTTTTTGAATCTAGCTTTTGAAAATTGAAGCTGTAGAACTTTTCAGAAATGACAGCTAATATATAAAATCATAAGAATTGGTCAGCGTGAAAGATGGATGGAAATGATCAAAAGAGAGAAGGTGAACACTTCTCGAGACAACACAATGATCGGTGTCTCAAATGTTTTTAAGGCCGCTTAACTGATGAAGCCCAATAGGAAAGAAAGTCAGGAAAAATGTCTTCCTTTTCTGAAGAAGTGTGTATAACAATTCGGGAGACAAAAGACAGACAAAATTGGTGGAAGGTAAAGTTTAAAATAGAGTGGAGGGGAGTTTATATTGTTAACAAAAGAGTCATTTTTACGACTGACTTCACTGAAAACAATTAAATCACATAAAAATAGGTCTTTGCTATTAATGTCGTCAGGTAAATTGGTTTCATTAAATGCAAAAGTATCGTAGAGGAGCTTGTAAAAAAGTGATGAAGTTTTTGTACGCAGACGTCTCACATTTTGATAATAAGGAGGGGCTAACTGTTCGTGAGTGAGAGGGTTAGGTTGTCAGATCCGATAATAAAATTGCTTTTCCAGAGAAAAGAAGTGCGTTTAGAACTAAGGGGGGGGGGGGGGGTTAAGGATGACGGATCGTTCGCATCTTTCTTGACAGACATTGCATGACAGCCCAGAAGTTCGAAATATTAAATCATTCAACGTAAGTAGGGAAACCTTCTTGGGATTTTATTAAGTACAGTTCATCATGCACATTGTCAGCAAAATTTCCGGTCCCCAAAAAACGACATTACATATCGGTTATCGTCAGTGTTGTGGTTGTGGTTTCTGAGAACAAATACTATGTCCGCATAAATCAAACTTTAACATTATTTTATTAATGAACTTGATATTCCTTACGCCTTAAACAAGTCCCTGTGCGACGACTACAACTGACAAACGACCTTTTCAATTGAAACCGAATTTCAAATCGTCGATTTGAGCAACTACGTGACCAACTGACAAGCTGTATTAGAACAGTAATTTCAAAGGATATAAGAAAACAAGAAAATCATAACAAACTCTAATATTTTACTCGTTGCACACCAAGGGAAATGTATCATTGGAAATAAAAATTAAATTAATCCAATTCAATATAGCAAACACATATTCTTTCGTCGAAAACTTGTGGCGACTTGGCCCCACAACCAAATGCAGACTTCCACACACATATGGCATCGAAGTCGAGACAAAGAAGTTCCCGAGCTCCACAACAATTAAATCAGACACCAGTCGATTCAACGCAATAGTCGCTGCCCTGGATCCAGAAATTTTGAACGAGGTGTCCGATCTTATCCAAAAACCACCATAACAAGATAAGTACGCATCCTTTAAAACACACTTAATTGCTAAGTTCACAGAATCAAAAGAACTACAGCTCAATAGGCTGATGACTTTACTCGAACTTGGGGATAAACGCCAATCGAGCCTTCTACGTGAAATGCGCAGATTAGCGAGACAGAATGTATCCGATGAAATGCTATCCACAATTTGGATGATAAGAATGCCAAATAACATTCGTGCAATTCTGTCACAACGTTGATCTCACTTCTCTGTCAGAAATCGCCGACAAAATACTGGACAACACAACAACGAATTCTGTTTTTGCTGCTGAAGTCAGCGATGAAAAACTGAGCAGCATCGACTTCAACGGGAGACTCACAGCTCTCGAATCTTCAATGTCCATTCTGACAGCTGAAGTTAAAAAATTATCAGCGAATCAATTGCGAAGTAGGACTCACACCAAGTCACGTAACCGATCCACTTCGAGGCGGGCCAACTCTCCAACAACACCACCAAAAGTTCGGTGGAAAAGTAATTAATTGTAAGAAACCGTGTGCATATAGCTCAAAAAACTAGCAAGCCTGTTGTTACCTGAGGCGGTTAACAACAGTTCGAAATCAAATACTGCAAATTTTGAATGCCTCCTCTACGTGTACGACAAAAACACAAACCAAAAATTCTTGCTAGATTCCGGTTCCACTATATGTGTTTTACCTCGTCCTAACAACTGCCAAAACAAAAGAGGAGAAACAACACTTCTCGCGGCGAATAACTCTCCAATCTACACGTATGGACAGAAGACGGGCAATAACATGGCCATTCATTATTGCCGACGTAAAAACAGCAATCATCGGTGCAGACCTACTTGCGCACTACGGACTCCTAATCGATTTGAAGTCAAAACGCATTGTCGACAATACAACGTCTCTAAGCATGCGAGGAATAGTTCACTCCACTGGAATTACCAGACTGCTTTCCGTATTTGGACCTGAACCATATATCAGTCTGTTAAACGAATTCCTTCTTGGTAACAGAGACAATACAGCCGTCAAATCGAAGACCAACAGTGTGCAACACTGCATCGTGACAACGGGTCAACCAATTGCTGAACGTCCACGAAGACTTTCCGGAGATAAGCTGAAACAAGCAAAAAAAGATATCGACGAGTTTTTGCGGAAGGGTTACTGTCGCGCTTCTAACAGTCCATGGGCCAGTCCGCTCCACTTGGTTGAAAAAAAGACTGGCGGTTGGAGATGTTGTGGCGACTACCGTCGTTTAAACGCTCTAACAAAACCGGACAGGTATCCGATACCGCACATCATGAACTTCACGGAAAACCTGCACAATAAAACGCATTTTTCAATCTTAGATCTCGACAAAGCATAGTACCAGATTCCTATGGCACCAGAGGATATCGAAAAGACTGCCGTAACAACTCCCTTTCGTTTGTTTGAGTTTGTAGTCATGCCATTTGGACTTAAAAATGCAACTCAAACATTCCAAAGGTACATGGACATGGTTCTCCGTGGTTTGGAATTCGTCTATTGTTATATTGACGCCATATTCATCGCTTCAAATTCAAAAGAAGAACATCTTCAACACGTCAAGTTGGTACTACAGCGCCTACAAGAACACAACTTAATCCTGAATTTGAAGAAGTGCACATTCGGAAAGTCCGAAGTAACGTTCCTTGGGCACAAAATAGACAAATCTGATTGCAGACCACCGGAGGATAGAGTTAATGTAATTGCCAACTATCCGAAACCAGCTACCATCTTGGAACTACGCCGTTTTCTTGGAATAACAAACTACTACAGGAGATATATACCATACTGTGCACACATTCAAGCGCCTCTGAATGATCTCATTAAGGATTCCAAGAAAAATGACAAGCGTCCTGTTCCATGGACACTTTCGGCTGAAACAGCTTTCGAAAACTACAAGAACAGCATCAAGCGAGCAACACTGTTGTCGCACATCAAGCCAAATGCACCACTTGTCTTAACCACTGATGCATCGGATACTGCAGTTGGTGCCAAGTTAGAAGAAGAAGAATCTGGGCAAGGTAAGCCGATTGGACTTTATTCTTGCAAATTGTCAAAAGCCCAAAGTCGATACAGCACTTACGACCGTGAACTACTGGCGATCTATCTGGCCATACAGTACTTCAAACATCTGCTAGATGGTCGACATTTTATAGTTCAAACAGATCACAAGCCGTTGGTAGATGCATTTCAACAACGCTCCGGTAAAGCTCCTCAACGTCGCTTGAGCCAACTAGATTTTATATCTCAGTTTACCACAGATATACGATGCTGGTGAAAGCAATCTGGTAGCCGACGCACTTTCTCGGATCAATGCTATATCAATGCCCTCACAGTTTGATCAACGTGAACTTCATCTGTCCCAGCAATTAGATGAAGAACTGCAAGACATCCTGAAGGAAGGGAATTCATCACTCAATTTATCAAAAATCACCTTAGAACCTGGTATTAAAATTTACTGTGAAAAAAAAAAAATAACAACAATAACGCGGAGTGCTAAGTGCAGTACAGTGCAGTGAGAAGTGACTCGGTCGAGCGCACATGATCCGATCCTCCCCCTCCTCCCTCCTTCACAAGACGCTGCTGGGCATTCTCGGTCGCAACTCCCGTTTGATCTGCCAGACGGGCTGATGCGATGACTGAGTGTGCCTAGCATCCGACGTAGCGGAATTAGAAGTGTGAACTATTGTTTGTGGACCAACTCAAATCAATGTATGGGCATAACACCCACATTGATTTGTATTGTGAAACGAATTTTTTTTTACACTTCTAAACTCCGCTTTACTTTACCAACTGCATCGTCGGAGTTGGTTTCCAAATGTCTGTAATCGATATGAGGGGGCGATTTCGAGTTGATGTGAGCAACATTCGTGGGCTAAGAGTAAATCTCTTTGCTGTGTATGTTCATCTCTCGCGTTACAAACCAGCCGTCTTGGCGCTGAGTGAAACACAGGTGGGTGAGAATACCGATTTGTCGGATTTAAACCTGCCTGGATATAACTTGGTGCCCTTGTTTTTTCTTCACCGCGGTCTTGCCATTTATGTGCGTAGTGATGTTGCTTACCAACTTCAACCACAATACGGTCTCTGTTCCAATCCGGAATTTAATTTTCTGTGGTTAAAATTCAATGTCCGTAAGCATTAAATCCACTACTGCTTCATTTATAGAAGTCCAAACCTGGACAGTAACTCGACTTATAATGAGTTTGATGCGCTGTCCGACTCCATCACAAGAATTGTATCCCTTTATCCTCACACTGATATCGCTATTGCGGGCAATTTCAATGTACACAATTCTACTTGGCTTCGACATTCAGGCCAGACAACACCCGAAGGAAGGTATGTTGAAATCTTTGCTGAAGTAAATAACTTGACTCAGCTTGTGAATGAGCCAACACGAATACCCGACATTGCAGATCAATGCGCTAACACCTTGGACCTGTTTCTCACCTCTCATCCTGAGAAATACTCAATCGAAATACTGTCGCCTCTAGGCTCGTCTGACCATTGTGTCGTATCAGCTAATTTCTCGTATTCACCCCACACAGTTAGAGAACGAATTCCTAAAAGAACTGTATGGCTCTACGAGAAAGCCGACTGGAGCGGACTTAATAACTTCTTTAGGAATTTTAACTGGTCACTATACTTCCTCGATAGTGACGTGGATGCCGCTGCTGATACGATCACAAATATTATTTTGCTGGGTATGAAGTCCTTCATTCCACACAGAGTGAAGAGCATCAAGCCCACGGCAAATGCATGGTATGACTTGAGCTGCAAAGAGGCTATCAGGTTAAGAGAGATGAGTTTCCGGATTTATAAAGCCAACCCTTTTGAGGAAAACCGGAAGAAGTTTAAACGGGCCCGTAATGACTGCAATTCACTATTAAGACGTGTGAAATTTTCCTACGACCAAAAGTCGAGGCAAAAAGTGCTACAATGTCCCAAGGGTAGCAAAAACTTTTGGTCTTTTGTGAAAAACATTAGAAACACAGCCTCGTCTTCAACTCCGACGCTTATTCACAATGACATTCCAGCTGTCAACTCTTTGGACAAAGCAAATCTGCTTGCTGCTCACTTCGCAGCTAGCTCAACGCTTCCAGATTGTGCTTTGTCTCCACCTGTGCTTGAGAGCGTAAATTTTTCCATGGGACAGATCTACTTTCGCACTCGTACAGTTGCAAGAGTCCTCAAAGATCTAAACGTGAACAAATCCGCTGGCGCGGATGGTATACCCCCTGTTCTTCTGAAGAGGTGTTCTTCAACGCTGGCAAGACCACTGCGTAAGCTTTTCCATCTATCCTTCTCTTTAGGGCTCTTTCCGAGTAAGTGGAAAACAGCATTTGTCCAGCCCGTCGCTAAAGAGGGGAATCTTCGTCACCCACCTCCGACCGACCCATAGCACTTACGTCCCTTCTTTCCAAGGTCATGGAAACGCTGATAAATCGTCAGCTTGTGAAGTTTCTTGAATCCCGGAAGCTTCTTAATGACCGGCAGTACGGCTTCCGCAGCAACAGGTCCACTGGTGATCTGATGGCATATCTCACCGAAAAGTGGAACCAATCTTTGCACAATGTTGGAGAAAGCAAGATCGTTGCGCTTGATATTTCAAAAGCATTTGACAGAGTCTGGCATCAGGCTCTCTTGTCGAAAATGCGTGCTTATGGAATCGATAAGTCTCTTCTTCAATGGATTAGGAATTACCTTTCGAACCGTTCAATACAAGTCGTGCTGGATGGGTTCAAGTCTGATATCCACCATATTAATGCTGGTGTTCCCCAGGGCTCCGTTCTGTCTCTGCTACTTCTAATCCTATTCACTCCTTCGCTGATGACATTACCCTCAGCTTCTCATATTCGTTCCTTGGCTCACGTCCCTGTACTTCGGCCGTAGACTTGGAACGGCAGCGTATGTCAAGCACATTAAATTCCGATCTTGACAGCATAATCGCTTGGGGTACAAGAAATAGAGTGAAATTTAATGCTTCCAAAACTCAGTGTTGTCAACTGTCACTCAAGCGTTCCCAAAATAACCAGCCGTTATCCATGGACGGCACCTGCGTTGTTGAAACCGAAAAACTTTCCATCCTCAACACTTAGTTGGAACGATCACATACATGAGGTCGCCAAAAATGCTGCGAAATGTCTAGGTTTCCTAAAACGATGCAAAAAATACTTTACCCCCTCTGATCTGGCTACAATTTACAATGCCTACATCTGTCCTAAGCTCGACTATAACGCTCCTATCTGGTCTGGTGCTCCCAATACCTCCCTACACCTACTGGATAGAATCCAAAAGCGAGCGATAAAACTTATAGAAGATAACAATATTGCGAAGTCGATTGACTCGTTAGAACACCGACGTAATGTCGCGTCTCTGTCACTGTTTTCAATAAGAAATGCTCAAACGAATTAGCCAGCTGCATTCCTCCCCTTCAAGAATTCACCCGAAATACACGCCTCGCAAGGAAGTCAGTCATCAGTTCACCCTTAAGCCCACCTACGGACGTACAGTTAAGTATAGAGACTCGTTTTTTAGCCGCACCACACGAATATGGAATGCTCTTCCCAGCTCAATATTCCCCTCTCATTACAATCTACAGACATTTAAAACCAATGTGCACCGGTACCTCCTCTCCCTCTCTTCCTCTATACCTTCGGCCCGTGCTGTGACTTAAATCCGGTCACTTAAGGGTAGTCGTAACCCGTACATACATCTTCATTACGCCGAAAAGCATTCGAGTCAGTGCACAAGCTTGCACACCCAAGCGGAAGGACAACCAGTCGACAACTCCGGCAAAAGTACGTTTGGCCAAACATCAGAAGGGATGCACTAAACTGGTCACGAACTTGCATCCAATGCCAGCGTTCGAAGGTAAATAAACACACACATTCCATGGTAAATTCAATTCCTGTTCCAGAACAAGGATTCCATCAAGTGCACATCGACATAATAGTTTTACCACTTTGTCAAGGATATAGATACTGCCTCACAATAAAAGACCGGTATATGACTGCAAAAACTGTGGCGTGCGCATTTTACACACACTGGGTTTCACGTTTCGGTTCTCCTGTGCAAATAACAACGGATCGAGGGACACAGTTTGAGTCCGCATTATTCAGAGCACTCACCAACTTATTGGGGACTATACGGATTCGGACATCACCATACCATCCAGCGTCAAATGGACTAATTGAACGTTGGCACCGTTCATTAAAAGCTCAACTTATGTGCCATGAACAAACTCGCTGGGTTGATGCTCTCCCAACAGTTTTACTGGGATTGAGAACGGCATACAAAGATGACATCAAAGCTTCAGCAGCAGAGAGATGGTGTATGGAAAAATATCCGAGTCCCTGGTGAGTTCTTCACACAGGAACAAAAAATATCCAACCCTCAAATTTACGTTGAGAGACATCGAGAAATGATGAGAAAACTTGGACCAACAGGAACATCCAATCATTCCAGCAAAAAATTGTTTGTTTCACCAAGTCTTCTCACATGCACTCATGTTTTTCTACGATGTGACTCCGTAAACAAACCTCTGCAACAGCCATACACCGGACCACATCCTATAATAAAAATAATAACCAGCCAACTATTTACAATCAACGCAGATGGAAAATTAACAAACGTATCCATAGACCGACTTAAAACAGCATACATGCACTCCGAAACAAAAGGTGCAATAGTTGACAAACAATTTATTAATTCAACCAATTTTTCTTCTTTAGCAAACAATTTGAAATCAAAAACAGATACCCACAAACAGCTGAGAAAAGTACATTTTGACGTTTGATTCAACCGCGACTTCGTCACTAGAGGGGGAGTACTGTGGCGACTTGGCCCCACAACCAAATGCAGACTTCCACACACATATGGCATCGAAGTCGAGACAAAGAAGTTCCCGAGCTACTTTTTGAACTTCCCGACGGCTTGTGTGAACAATGACCATTGTTCAAGTAGCAGTTATTCGTTTGTCTTCTTATTTAAAGCGTAGAAGTGTAAAGAACTATTTTGGAGCAAAAAATAAAGTTAACATTTTTATAACGTTGTTTGAAACTTGTGTTTTAAATTTAAATCTGGCAACTCAAAGCCAAAAACTTATTCTAAAACATATTTTTAAGAGCAAAACGTACAGCGAAGTTGGTGATATTGTCGGTAAATCACACACGGTCGTAGGAGACATTGTAAATAAGTGCAGGTATAAGGACATTGGAAAATAAGGACGGGGGAGGGCAAAAACGAAAATTATCTGAGGCCAATGAAAGGTATATACAGTACCTCACAAAATTGAGCATACATATTTTTATCTTTTTCGTCTTACAAAAAGTAGTTAATTAATAAAACTTAAATGCAGTTCAAATTGATATATTTCAATTGCTAAAAACCATAAACAAAAATATGAATTGAAAATAAAACAAATAAAATTTCAGTAACGCGAGTTATATGAATTTGGTTTTGGAACCAAATTCAACTTTAATAAAACAAGTTTCTCTTCTGAGTGTCACTTTATATCTGCTCGAGCATTGAACATTGCCCATCTAAGCATTTCCTGTTATTGTTTACAGTACTTGGCCATGATAAGGTCAATGTCGCAATGCTCGATCGTTGCACTTTGACTTTGTGAATGGGAAATACAAGCGTTTGCATTTCCCATTGATGAGGAAGTGTTCGGTGCTGACGTAACTCGCGTGGCACCTCCTTCAGCATCATGACAGCTTGTAACCGCCGTGGCATGGATTTTACCAGTTTTTAAGTAAAAGATGGCCGAATCCCTTCCCAAGCTGTCTGTATTTTAGTTTTTAGCTCCTACTTATTGGAGCGAGTCCTTTCTTTAACCCGCTCTCCTATTTCGTGCCATAGATGTTCAATTGTGGGGATGTTTTTATCCGCTTTGGAGCGTTATAAAGCAACCATTCGCGTACTAAATAGGAGGTGTGCTTCGGATCATTATCTTGTTTAAAGTAGAAAACCGATGGTAGACCTAATTTTACTGCGGAACTTCGTAAATTTCGTTTTAAAATATTCAAATACCCAATTTTGTCCATAGTATTTTCTATAAATTCGAACTTTCCACAGCCATTTGAAGCCATACAACCCCACAACAGCACAGATCCTCCCCCCGTGTTTTATGGTTGACTTAAGATTTTTAGCTTTGAGAGCTGTATTTGGTTCCCTCCAAACAATTTGTTTGCCATCAGACCTAGCAAACTCCAATTTTTTCTTCTTATTAACTAGGGAAATGTACGGCTTTCGTCGGGCGATCCTACCATTTAAATTATACTTTCTCAAGACTGTGCGAACGGTTTCCACTGAAAGAGGCTTATTAATTACGGATGACACCTCAGTTGTCATCTTTGGAACGCTAGAATTTGGATTGGACTTGATTGTCCGAACAATATACCGCTCGTTTTGTTCTGAGAGCAAGTTTTTTCTTTTCCTTCCAGGTCTTTTTTTTAGTGTCCCTTCATATCTATAATTGTTTATTATTTTTTGTACCATTGCATGCGATCGCCCTACAGTTTCTCCTATATTTTACATCGAAATCCCCTCGCAAAATAGCTTAATTGTGAGCATTCTCGTTGACAAAGTAGTCTGTAGTCGCACATTTTCCATATTTTCGCACAATGAAGAGAATATCGGTCTTTTCAGTTCAAAAGCGTGTGCAGAACTGATCATCAGGGACATTTGTTGCTTCATTCCTGAACAAATTTGAATGTATCGATTCTGCGAAGCTTGTGTATAACGCACACATGACATCTGTATGCTCAATTTTGTGTGTCGATTTCAGGGGTTGTTTCCTTTTTCAAAAGTACAGGTCTGTGAATTTGGCATATACACTTGTTTAAGATATGTATTCAATTATGACTGTATACCAAAAAAATAAAACAAAAAAGTGGTCGGCCTTAAAACAACTCGAATATGAAGTAATGATAGTTGTATGCTTAATTTTGTGAGGTACTGTATGTAATATCACAAATTAGACTCACGTCAGATTGTTGACAACAGAAATGTCCAATATTATTAACAAACTTCTATCCGTTGAAACCGTAAGACGTGTTATTCGATCACATAATTTTAACGGCGTAACTGCACGTAGAAAACCAATTATGTATACCTTAAATAAAAAAAAATTTACTTTGCAAAAGAACATGTGGGAAAGACGTCAGAGTTTTGGAAAACGGTAGTAGTAGCAGTATTTTAATGTTTCTAATATAATATCGATTTTTACATAAAGTTATTAACACAGTTTGCACAGAGATACGATATTTGAATAGCTTACTACTGTAATAATTACATCAATTTTTAAGATTCATTTTTATACAATGGTACTACTGAAGGAAAACAATGAGAAAAACCTTCATGTGAACAATTAGTATGTAATTGACTAGAAAAATGTTATCGGAAGGTGATATTAAATATAAAATTATTATAATTGAATAAATAAATAAATAATAGATAAATAAATAAATAAATAGATAAGTAAATAAAAGATAATTAAATATATAAATTAATAAACAAATAAACAAACAATGTGAATTGACTGGATAAATAAATACATAAATAGTTTAATATAAATAAACAAACAAACCGATAATTAAATAAATAAATATATTAATACAGAATAATAATAAGAAAAATTAGATAACATTATGTTTACAACAAATAAATTATTTAATCTTCGAAAAGCGTAGAAATTAAAGGATTAGGTACGCTTTGGCACATTGTAATGAATTTTTCGTTTAAAATGTCGATTTTTCTTTGTATTTGTATGACACCAGACTGTTCGTGGAGTATTCGTGTAGATTGGAGCCAGGGGAGGTTGAGCATAATTTTTAAAGTTTTGTTCTGTGCAATTTGGAGTTTTTTTGATATGCGTTTTAGCACAATCACCCCAAACTGGACATGCATACAATATCATCGCTTGAAAAATTACTTTAAAGAGTAATACTTATTTAGTACTAAGTTACTGAGTGGATAAAGCATTTTCGTTGCTAGACTGACCTTATTCAGTATATTATTGATGTGATCTCCACGGGTTAGTCTCTGATCTAAGTATACACCAAGATACTTAACAGAACTAACCCATGGAATGTAATTGTTGTTTATACTTAGCTGACTACTTTGCAAATAATAAGCTTTCCTTTTCCGAGTGAAAAAGACAGCTTGAGTTTTGTCAGCATTGATGTTGATTTTCCACATTTGGAAGTATGTACAAATTTTACCGAGCGCTCTTTGAAGGTTGTCTTTAATTATGTCTCCGATTTCGTGAGAACAGTAAAATGCTGTATCGTCCGCAAACATAACCTTTGCACAGTATGAAATTTCAGGCAGATCCGCCACATAAATAATATATAAAATCGGACTTAATACTGACCCTTGGGGTACATAGGAAGTGATTATTTTCGTGGTGGAAAGAGTTTTGTTTAAAGAGAACTTAAATTTTCAATTTTCAAGAAAACTTTTTACCAACTGAATCAGATGGATTGGAAATCGGAAAACTGTGAGTTTCAAAAGCAAATCAATTTGCCATATGGAGTCAAAAGCTTTTTCTATGTCTAGTAAGACAAGTCCTGTTGAAGAATTTGGTGTGATGTGTTGTGACCTTACCTAAAGCCGAATTGCTGATGGGGTAGAACATCATTATTTTCAAGGAAGTTAATAACTTTCCATTTGATAACTTTTTCGTAGATCTAACTTAAACTACTCAGCAGACTTATAGGGCGAAAACTGCTGACCTCATTACCAGGCTGTCCAGGTTTTCGGATAGGAACTATCTTAGATACTTTCCACTTCGTAGGAAAATATTTCAACTTTAAACAAGCGTTTATTTTAGAACAAAGTACATCAATTGCTGAAGATGAAAGTTTTTTAAGAACTACGTTTTTAATACAGTTGAGCCCTGGCGATTTGTTCTTTCGAAGATCATTTAAGAGAAATTAAACATCTTCAGAATTCACATAAAAGTCATCAGGAACAGGATCGACATTGTTATTAATTGTATAGATAGCATTATTAACTTGTACATCCATTGGACCAGTTAAAGTTAGTAAGAGGTTGTTTAGGCTTTTAACAAAAGTGTTTGCAAACAACTCACACTTTTCTTCGTTTGTTATGCATAGCGAATTGGGTGTTTTGAGGTGTGGAATGAAGTTGTTTGTTTTTTAATAGTTTGGTCACTTTCCAGAAGGGTTTGCTACTTTTTTCTAGTCCATTTAAACGTTTGTTCTAGGATACATTTCTAGTGAAATTTTAGTGAAATCTTCAATAATGTTGTCTATCTGCCCAGTATTGTTTATAATTTCAGGTTAGTTCGTGCATTCTTTATTTCAAGCTTTTGCCGAAACATTTTCCGATTCGCATGTTTATAATCTAAGAAATAATGACTATCACTCATATGTCTACAAGAAATTTTGAAGTTAATTAGATGATGATTAGAATTAAGTGCATTAATGCTAAAAGGTAGAGTTACAGCGACTGGAAAATTCGTTATTACTATATCTAGTACTGATGGAGTACCCCTGTATCCAGGTGGGAAATAAGTAGGACTATTAGGGTAAAGAATCTGCACGGGGTACCTTAAAATATATTCATTTAAAGTATTCGCCCATTTATTTGCCCTCTGACAGCCCCATGTACGATGTCTGCAATTTAAGTCTCCTCCAATTATAAATTTATTACAACCTAACATTAACTTTCTCAAATCAGTTTTAAAGTTATCAATACTACTACTGTTCTTACCAGGGAAGTAAACAGAGTAGATCTTTATTTTTGTATTACTTAGCGTTTCGAGTTCAATTCCAATTGATTCAATAACAATAGTATTAATAAAAGGTAGTAACTTGAGTACCAAACCTTTTTTTTTTACTACGATGGCAACTCCACCTCCCCGCATACCAGCACTACGATCTAATCTATGAGAAACGTATTGGCTATGAGAGAATCGGATATTTTCATTTAGACCAGTTTCACTCACAAGACATATGTATATCGACATTATTAACACATAGGAAATGGAAAAATTCAGTACATTTATTTCAAATGCCTCTTGCGATCCAACATATAACATTAAGAGTTAGTAAGCTACTTAACATTAGAAAAGAGAAATTTAGTTGCAAGCTGTGTTATTGCTTAGTTTTACATTGACTTAGCTTAGAGCTCATTTCCATAGTGAGAGTGCATAGTTCCTCTTGAGTGAAGAGATCATTCTCTTTGCTCATATGTGAACTCTGGTTGCGATCAGCGGTGGCTGGGTGATGTGGGAACATGGTAGGCACTGATTGGTATCAACCTGGCGATGCCCAGCTGTTGTAACTGTTTCCCACACATCAACTGTGCTTATAGTACCTCCACGTTGGTAGCCACCGGGTACTGGTGCTTGTTCATCCGAACTCAACTTGCTAAACCTATAAGTGCGACCTCCGCCCAAGAGGTATAAAAAAGGGCCTGGTCCTCCTGGTTGGTGGTGTGCGTCGGGGTAACTGCCTGGCCACATTAAAAAATTATAGTTACGGAACAACCGAATGCCTCGGATACCGATGGATACACTGTTGACGACCCTCGCAAACGGATAAAGGACAACAATTTACGGATCTGCACGTGGAATGTGAGGTCCCTAAACAGACCACGTGCAGCCGATGAACTTGCGGAGGCCCTGGACTGCTATAAAGCAAACATTACCGCAATCCAGGAAATGCGGTGGGATGGGCTGGGCAAGAGAAGAGTGAGAAACTGCGACATATACCACGGCGACTGCTACAGGGAGAGAGGGAAACGCTTATTTGGATGCGGTTTTGTTGTTCGAGACAGACTTAGGCAAAAAGTCTTAAGCTTCCAACACGTAAGCGAACGCCTCATAACAATCCGCATCAAGGGTAAATTCGGGAATATAAGCCTCATATGCGCCCACGCCCCGACAGAGGAAAAAGATGACAGCAGTAAAGAAGACTTCTATCACCTCCTAGAAAGGACATACGATCGATGCCCCAGCTACGACACCAAGATCGTTGTAGGAGATTTCAACGCTCAGCTGGGAAGAGAAGAAGTCTTTACTAAAGTCATCGGAAGACACAGCCAGCACGCCAACACCTCCGGAAACGGACTCAGGCTAGTTGACTTCGCCTCGGGGCGAAATCTCTCTCTGGCCAGCACGCGGTTCCCCCACCTTAACATTCATAAAGGGACCTGGCGATCACCTGATCAATCAACCGTCAACCAGATTGATCACGTTGCGATCGACGTCAGACACTACTCCAACATTCTCGATGTACGAACCTTCCGAGGTGCAAACATCGACTCGGATCATTTCCTTGTTGTAGCCAAGGTAAGAACCCGGATATCGAGAGAACAACGGAGTCGAGACAGGCCAAAACGGTTTGACGTCGGAAAGCTACAATCGCAGCCGATCGCTAGAGCCTTTACCGATCGATTCTCCCTGAAACTGTTTCAAAGTTCGACGCTGCCTGCACAAACAATAGAAGACAAATGGAAACGTTGTCAAGAAGCCATCAAACAGGCCGCCACTGATGTGCTGGGTTTCACGCCACCACCTAAGAGGAACCAATGGTTTGACGACGAGTGCAGGCAGGCGCATGCAGCCAAACAGGAAGCTTAGAAGGCAACGTTGCATCGAACGACGAGAGCTCTTTGTGAGCTCTACAAACAGAGAAGAAGGGAAGAGAACCGGTTTCTCAGCAGAAAAAAGAAAGAGCACGAGAAGCGCGCGGTCGAGGAAATGGAGAGGTGCTATGGCAGGAATGACGTCCGAAATTTTTACCGCAAGATAAATTTATTTATTTTTTTATTAATTCAGACTATTTTATTTCAAAAAAATAACATCGAGTGTTTACAATATCTAGTTTTATAACTTAGTCTATATGGTTTGACCAGGGGTCGTCTACCAGATTGACATTTAAAGAAAATATTTTTTTTTTTTTATAATTAAAAACTTCCTTCAATTATGCAGTTTCTGTAGCGAAGTGCGTTGACTGTGTAGTTGTAGAGTAGGTCCCATCCTCTGCTGCCATTCAAGATATTTATCGCTTCTTCCAGCTCAAGTATCTGAACACTGAAGAAATGACTGCGAAACTCCTTCAGTATAGGGCATTTAGCAATAAAGTGAACTATGTCCTCACGTTCTCTGAGATTGCACAGTTCACATAAGATTGGAAGATCAGGACGATGCGGTATAAAACTTAAGTCAAGAAGTTCGCCTCTTATTTTAAAAATCGTACTTATTTTTTCTGCCGAGTAGCTGTTTAAAAAATGCGTTCCTTCTTGTAGATTGTGATTCATTTTGCTGTAGTATTCTCTATATTGAGATGACTGTGCTTCATTTTTGCAGTTATCGAAGCATTTTAGGCTAGTTTTCCGAAGCAGGGTGTTTAGTTTTTGCTTTAGGGATGGTAGTTGTTCGTTTGGTGAGAAATTGAAGCTATAACTGCATTCTGATCCTAAAGACTCCCATTCTTGTACACATTTTACTTTATATCTTTGCATTTGAGAGAGCACCAACTTCGGGATTCTGTTTTGCCTCATCGCATAGACTTTATAAATATACTCAAAATGTAGTTTAAGGATATTTAGGAAGAAGGGTGGAACTCCCGTCTCTAAGTGCAACATGTAATTAGGAGAGTTACTTGGAAGCTTAAAAGTTCGTCTGAGGAAATATCTGAGGAACTTTTCCACAGTTTCAAAGGAGCAATTGCCCCAAACTTGTGCAGAGTACAATAGTATAGAAGCGGCTGTGGCTCGGAATATTTTTACCTTTGAATTGTGCGCAACATCTTTATTTTGAAAACATTTTTCCCATGCAGAACAGATGGCCCGTTTAGCTTCTGCTAGTTTAATTTTAAAGTGCGCGTTCATATTTAGGTTCGATGAAATCAATACTCCAAGATACCTATGCTGCTTAACTATTTCTATTTGTTGTCCTTGAAAAGTCCATTTTTCCCCTCGTGCGTACTTTCCTCCCCCTTCTCTGAATATCATTATCTTGGATTTTTCTAAGTTGACGGCTAAATTCCATGTTTTGCAGTAGGTGTCTAACCTGTTGATCATCAACTGCATAGAATCTATTGTGTCCGCGAGGAAGACTATGTCATCGGCAAACATAAGTGCTGGGATATTGGTTCCACCGAGATTGATACCACCTTTAACGACGTCCGTTATGTCGTTTATGTACAGGATAAAAAGCAATGTACTCAGTACGCAGCCTTGTTTGACTCCCATTGTGACCTCGAAGTCCTCTGATAAAAGGTTGCCGTCCCAGATATATGCCTTATTTTTACTGTACATGGCTCTTAAAACGTTCACGACTTGCGATGAGAGTCTGCACTTGTATAGTTTATAGAAAAGCAATTCACGTGGAATAGAGTCGAAAGCAGCACGGAAATCCACAAAGAAAGCGTATAATTTTTTACGTTTAATTTTATATATCTCTGCAATATTAACCAGCGAGAATATTTGATCTATGTTGGAATAATTTCTTCGAAATCCAGCCTGGAATTCCTTTAGAATATGATTATTTTCCACCCACCTCGTAAGCCTATTAAAAAGTACACTGGCAAACAACTTGGCAGACGTGTTTAAGAAAGATATTCCTCTGTAGTTTGATGGATCCTCATAGTCACCTTTATATTATAGCTTTTCGAAAGTGTTCAGGTACATCACCGGTTTCAAATATTCTACTGAATTCCCGTGTAAGCGCAGATAAAAATTCACTTGAACAATTCTTGAAGTACTCAAAAGGGATACGGTCTATTCCCGGCGCTTTATTTTTCTTCGAGTTCTCAACGGCCATCTCTACTTCTGTGATGGAAAAAGGCAAATCCAAAAATTCATCCACGATAATCGGTGCTGCATATTCAAAGTTCGGGGACATTTGTGGTGCATTGAGAAGAGTTTTAAAATGGTTTCTTAACTGCTCAGCTTGAAGTCGTAATGAAATGTTATTAGTTCCTCCGTTAATAAGCTTAACTGCTTTCCAAAATTCACCTGATGATCTCGCTTCTTTTAACAAGGCAATATTTTGCTCTTCAAATTGCTGTTTTTTTGCGTGACATACTTGTTTGAATTTTTTATTGGCTTCCACGTATAAAGCTCTAAATGTGCTACAATTATTCATCCTAAACAATTTGAGAAATGAAAATGATATCGTTCTAGCCCGCATACACTCGCTATCGAACCACTTCTGTTTCCTAATTTGCTTGTAACTTTTTGGTAGGGTTAATGGGGACGCTTTTTTGATTAGCCCCGTCAGTTCTTCAATTCTGGGTGCCGTGTTCGCCTCTTGTAGATTTCTGAGCCCCGTGTTAAGGATGTGATGGAAAGTTTCCCGATAGCTATCTTTCCATACTAATTTTGGAAGAAGTCTCATTTCCGCTATGTTTTCTGCCGTTTGAACACTGGCGACCTTAAACGAGACTTCTAAGGGCAGATGATCGGAGTATGTTTTCGTAGCTGTTCGAAAGTTTTCAAGTTATGGTATACAACTTTCTGATAGAAAGCAATAGTCAATTACTGAATTAGCCGTTCCGCGTACGAATGTATAGCCTCCTTGCGTATCTTCTCCACAACATCCAGTCCCTGCTAATTCGAGAAGTTTGTCCCCTTTTGCATCAGTAATTGTATCCCTTGAGTTACGCCTTTCATTTATGTGCTCTAATGTTAGTTGTGTCCTATTCACGATGGTATTTTGCGCTAGGCCAATTCTTCCGTTAAAATCTCCCATCAGTATGAGTTCCGTTTTATTCAGATTGTTTAATAGATCTCTCAACTTATTAAAATCACGTAACCAATTGTTACAATTTAGATATATTGGTACTAAGTTCATCACAGTACTGCTGACTCGTATCTCTAGAACATATGACTTTTCAATACTCTTGAATGTAATAGATGCTCCTTTAAACTGCTTGTTATAGCCGAAGAGTTCACCCCCGCTAGCTCTTCCAAAACGGTTTGATTTTACAGCAGGAATAAATCTTAGTTCATGGTTCTTAAAAATATTCTTAAATCTAGTTTCATTATATTCTACTACATGAGTTTCAAAAAGTATGAAAATATCAAATTCATTTATATAATTAAAAAAATTCACAAATAACTTTTTATTTTCTAAGCCTACCGCAAGATAAAACAGTTATCTGGCGGTTACAAACCTCGGACTGAAGCCTGGTGGTAGAGTCGCAGTCGGTGCTGAGAATCTGGAAGGATCATTTCTGCAGACTCCTAAACGGCGATGACAACACAAATCCCGCTGTTGGGCAGAAGGTTCCACTCAATTTGGACGACGATGGACAAGAATTCCGTGCCCCCGACTTAGACGAGGTCAAGATAGCAATATCGAGACTGAAGTCGAACAAAGCTGCTGGCGCGGACGGACTATCCGCAGAGCTGTTCAAAGCGGCTGGGGATGAGCTGGTTGGGTGCATGCACCAGCTTGGGTGCTCCATGTCCGACGCGAAACGCATGTACAATCAACTCCAACCCACAACCCAGCAAAACACTACTCAACAGTCTTACGCGGTAAGAACAAAACAAAACACTAACCTTTCCACAAACTCTTCGACAACAGACCCACAATCAACCACATCAAATTCCCTACGAACCAATTCCAAGTCCTCCGCTCGAGCCCCCCCAAGGGGCCGACCAGTTCCAACACTGGATGGCGGAGTCGATATCATAACACCACAACTACGCCTACCTCTTTATATTTGCCGCACCCTTTTTCAAACCTAAGAATTCTACAATGGAATGTCAAAGCTGACACAAACAATTGCAACGAACTACAAACATTATTTAAAAAATATTCTCCTAAAATAATCTCACTTCAAGAAACCCACATAATACAACAATCAAATCTACCTATTCCAATTAATTACAAATTGTATTGCCATAATCTTTCACAATCCACATACGAAGGCGTAGCACTACTAATCCACAATTCAATCCAACACCAAAAACCAACCTCAACACCGACATAGAAGCGATAGCTGCTACTGTCCACTCTAAGATCAAATTTACAATAATGTCTGCTTTTATTCTTGCGACCACAACATTCAATATCAATAATTTAAAAAATGTCTTTGACCATTCAAATCAACCTGTCTGATAAGAGGCGACTTCAACAGCTGGAATAGAATGTGGGGCTCTAGTAGTAACAACCGTCGAGGAAACATACTAGGAAAATATATAAACAAATCTACATACCAAATTTTTAACGATGGGTCGCCCACCCATTTTAGCACTCACAAGACCTTCACGCATGTTGATCACACATCTGGGTCTTCCGACCTTGTGATACATTCCAAATGGCAAACAGTAGACAACCTCTCAGGAAGCGACCACTACCATATACTGATATCCATGTTCCAATCTCATCGTCAACCAGCAAACTTACTACCTAAATTCATCTCAGACAAAGCCAACTGGACTCTATTTAGGAAACTCGCTGAATAATACTCCGCAGAACGACCACCGAGCACCAACATCAACAAGGAAGCAGCTAATATTCACAGAATAATACCCCAAAGCGCCAACCTGGCAATACCAACCATCCTCCTCGTATATAACCGACAATTACTGGATAGCATCTGAGTTCTCGAAATATTGGTCCGAGCAGTCTAATGATAACAATTTTCCTTATACCTTTCCCCAACGAAAGCAAAATACCACAATATCAATAACGTACATCCCTATTCCCTCCGCAATTCTAATAGAAAGAGATACATATATCCTACATAGAACTCATATCTGCTTTAAATAAACTACGGGGAAAAACTCCCTAATATGATAGAATATCTTACCCATTAATAAAAAACCTCCCCGTCTCAAATAAGCATAGGTTATTACGGCTTTACAACAACATATTCAAATAAGTATTCCGCAGCTTTATAAAATCAGCACTGTCGTCCCAAACCTAACTCCGACAAAACCGTTATAAAATCATACAGGCCGATATCCCTAATTCCTTGTTGTTCCAAATTCCCAGATAAAATCATTGCCAACAGACTATGGTGGTTTGTCTCCATCAACAAACTTCTTAGCAGTCTTCAAATGGGATTTAAAAAAGGCAAGTCCACAAATGGTATTCTACTATTCCTAGATCACCACATCACCAACCCCTATCGTCAAGGAGCCACATATCAATTGCCTCCCTCGATTTTGTCAAAGCTTTCGACAAAATTGGAGTACACACAATAATTGACCAACTCAAGAAATGGAAAGTAGGAACTAACATCATAAAATATATATACCATATTATTACTAACAGGAAAATAAAAGTCCGCGTGGGGAAATCACCACCAGTCCACAACCCCTCTTCAACGGAATACCTCAAGGATCCCCCCTATTAGTAATTCTCTTCCTCATAGCATACCACAAACTAACGGAAATCATTTCAATCACCAAAGAAATAAACTTCGCTGGTTATGCTGACGACTTTTACATAAAAAAACGCTTCAAAAAGAAAAATCCTACCTCATTTGACCTCACTTCGATCTTGAACCAAATTGCTACGTGAAGCCAATACTCAGGAGCGGAACTATCAAAACTATCAAAACATCTGCATATATGTCGTAAACATGCATGTCAACCTTTCTAACAATCTATCTATCCAAAATGTCGATTCATTAAAAATTCTTGGTATTCATGTGAACAACAAGTATAATTGGAATACTCACATCGATCACTTGCTATCGTCTCTTGCTGCTCGACTCAACCTTGTCAAATGTCTTTCGAGCAAAAAACTCAATACTAACCCACTATCAACTATATCGGTCATAAACTCCATCATCACCAGAAAAATAACATATGGCATATTCCTCTAGGGATATACACCTAAGTCACAGCTCAATAAAATTAAAACAATCGACAACTCCGCAATAAGAACTGCTCTGGGGGCACATCGGACTACTAAAATCAACAACCTACTCTTTGAAGTCGATATGAACACATTAGAAAACATCAGAGACCTAAACAGCGAAACTATTTAAACGCCTCCTCTCCTATTCACCTACTAATAAAACAAAAAAACAAAAAAACAAAAAAAAAACGATTCCAATCTGCAATTAATAGAGCAATAGAACTTTGCGATTCTCTCGACATTCCGTATCACCCCATACCCACTTCTACAAACCCCCCATGGACATTCAACCCCCCATAACAGACGCCTCCATCCACACACGTTCAAAAGAATCCACCCCTCCAGTCGAATTTCGTTCTAATTTTTTGAAGCTGAAAGATTACCTTAAGGATCATTCATTCATATACACCGACGGCTCAAAAAACCACATCGCTAGCTTCAGTATTACTTCCTTAAACATAGTTTTGTATAAATCAGTACTCCCATCATACAGCTCCAGTTTTTGAGCAGAAATAATTGGTATTCATACAGCATTAAAAATATAAACAACAAAAAGTCGAAATATGCAATTTGCACAGATTATTTAGCTTCCTTGTAGGTCATTTTAAATATGAACAATCACGATTATTACCAGAACGCGATTAGAAACAAACTAACAACCCATTTCCCCAACATTAAACTCATCTGGATTCCTAGCCATGTACAAATTCCAGGAAATGAATTTGCGAATCTAGCTGCGAAAAACGCCTCCAAGTCACCTCTCATATCCACACCGAATTATAACGTACGAGACATAAAAAAGTGGTTGAGCTCCAGACTGAAAAGCTTACACCTACAGTAGTGGCAATACTGTTCCGTATGGTACAAAGAAGGTAACAAAAACAAAATATTTATCAAAGACTACCTCAACCCCAACTAAAACGAAGCTCACTTAGTTTATACGTCTCAGGCTAGGTCACACTAGCCTCACCCACCAACACTACTTAGACAAAACTGTGTCCTCAGCCTGTCCTTACTGCCCCCACACACCGCTCAGCATCCAACACATCCTCCTAAACTTTAAGAGAATACGAGAAAAAAACTTCGCCAACTCTAACCCCATGGACCTCCTCTCTCAACCCAAACCGCCAATCTTCTACATAGATTATATTATTCTTATTGTAAAGCATAATGCTGAAGGCCTTTGATGCTAATGCATGATGCTGGCTAAATAATTTGTAAATTTTTAGTCAGCCGAAAAATAAAAAAATAAATAAGTAGAATCATTTACAAGAAATGTTGTTACAGTTCGGCTCTATTTTTACTTACAGTCCGCGTATAAAATATAGCACAATTCGTTTTTTAACTTATTTTGGTACATAATTCTTATCCATGTATAGTTTTCTGAGTAAAGTAATGCAATGCAGAGAAAATAAAAAATAACCAAATTTTGTTGCTAAAATAAATATTGCACGTTTGTAACATTTAATTTAAAAAAAAGTATTATATTATTTTAACCTTTAATAATGAGTAGTTTCTCCACTTTTTTTTAAATTTCTGTCATTCTATTTGATTAAGATTTCAACAATTTAATAATGTTTTTTGTTGTAATTTGCGCCAAGTTGTTACAATGCTTTGTTTAAGCTTGTGTACACTTTCGTATTGCCTGTTTTCCGCATAAACAGCCATTGCAAGAAGACACCAACAGTTTTCAATGATATTTATATCTGGCGATCGCGCTGGCCTATCTCAAATATAAAGATTGTTTTCTGAATCAATGCTGCACCGCAGCATTTTCTCGCTAAATAAGTCCGTAATTTCATTAGTTGATCGAGTTGGCAATCAAATATAGGTACTTTTTACTGTCCATTCCTTGTGGTACGAATTTTATTTCAGTTTTATTATGGTATCCTTTTCCATACCACATCATAACAGTTCTTCCATGTTGCCGACGACTCAATAGTGATTCCTCTCTTATTAAATCGTGATAATAATATGCCAAGCCATCCATCGAGATCAAACTTTTTCTCATCCGTGAATAATAACCGCCGCCATCGTTTTTTTCAATGAATGTACTTCATGGCGAATTTTACCCTGTTATCCTTGTGTCTTTTGTGGTCGCCGTTTGGGGTCGGCCTTCTATCTATCTTCTATCCTTCTACTCGTGAGGAACAGTAGCACTCACAATACGAGGAGTTGTTGTAGAAGATAGGCTCTAGTCCGTTGTGGCCTGTAGTGCCACTCAATTATTATTATTTATTATTATTATCCTTGTGCTGTAAAGTGGTTTCTTCTTCATTTTTGCGCTGAATAACTGGAGGTTCCTTCAATAGTTTTTGGACGTTGTGACTCCTGCTTGTTCAGCGATTTTGAGAGCCGTTAAGCTCGAAGTCAATGCAACTCTTTGAATTCCTGTCACTGATGATAATAATATGTGCTTGGACTCTCGGGACTACTCTTCTTTCCGTAATTTTCGGGATCTTTAAGGAAATTTATAATTTTGGCACTCAAAAAAATAAAATCACAGAATAGGACTTTTTTTAAATTTCCTTTAAACTTGCTTACCCAAAAATCACTCAAGCGCGAATGAATTTCCTGTTTGTGAAAATTTACTATCTTTTCTTCAGGCTGTTATCTACAGTTTTTTTATATTTAACGATTTTCTGAAAACTAAAACACTAAAAACCGTTCAAATCACTTTTGCTTTATTGGGGTGTAGAGAGATATAAGAAAAAACGACCAACATTTTTACAGTATCATATTAAAATTAATTATGGAATTACATGTTGTATTGGTACCCTATTCCAGTCCATATCTTGACTCCTCATTTCTTAAATCGTGATAATAATATGCGAGGCCATCGGGACCGTCGAAATTAAACCTCTACCGATTTTCGACCCTAAACAATTTTTGCAGTTCCTGCTGGAAGCATGAACCATTAGAAAATTTAAAAGTGGCGGAGTGGGGGTGGATAACCTTAAAGTTGAACACAGCGGACCTTGCAAAAATGTTATATACCAACTGGATTGTAATTTTTTTTCCCGGGTGCAAGCCCAGCAAGTACCGACGTGCGACGATCTTGGACCTGTTCACGAAAAAGTGATGCGAACTTAATTACAACTTCAAATTAATGGGGACAATGTTACTTATTTTAAGGCTACGGAAAAGATCTTAAGGGAGGATTGTAAAAATATTGACCATTGACGTATGTATGACGAACTAAAATAAAAACTCAATCTACCAGCAGCACAACATATGGAAGGAGCCTCGGAGAGGATCCATCAAGAATACCATAAACCTGTAATATAGTACCATATGAAATAGATAGATAGATTACAAGGCCCAAAGAACGACGGAATGTCATAAATTCTTGTCCTCTTACCTGTGTCAGTAGAATCTGAAGACGACGAAGCCACCACACCGAGAGGATAGAAACCAATGCATATGTACGAACAACTTCGACAACGCTGGAAAGTGGTTTGAGAAAAAAGCTTCCTATTGAAGGAATGTAGTTGTCATCAGGGATCTCACATGATGACAATTAAGTCATCATCTCGACCACCTCTTTCGAGTTACTGACAACACTCAAAGAGTATCAATTGTCTATGAAAAACTTCTCAAATCTCGTCGTTCGGAGTCGGTAAAAACTGAAGGTCCCTTCTTCTCGTGAAATAACAGTAGCACGCACAACACGAGTACTTGTTGTAGGAGCTAGGCCCTGGTTCCATGTGGGATGTAGTTCCACTCAATTATTACTATTATTGTTAAATTGGGTTATCAGATTTAGGTGTCAAAGCTGTCGTTGCGAGGCCGTTAGAACGCCGCTGGAAAATGTGCATATGTAAGCGGGTTTCGGTCAGTGCTGATGGCGATCTTATATCTATCTAACCACGGACCAAAGAAATTGACTGAATGGTGGATTGCAGCTAATTCCCTTTTATATACGCTGTAGTTCACTTCAGTGGCTTTTTTCAAATTGTTTTTGTTAATTTTTCAATAAGAAGAAAAAATGTAACTAACTGCCAATAATAATCGCCAATGACATATGTTCGTGTATCAACACACAACATCTACAATGCAACAAAATCAGCGTGACAATCGAAACCGTACTGCCGGTATTGCAAGTTCAAATTAACAAAAATGGTTCCCATTTGTATTTATTGCCTTCGGAAGGTTCATACAGTGTCTACATGCAAATTGAGCCGGTGTAGTATCTGCAATCGTGCGGATAATTCGCTGTTACATCAAAATGCGAAAACGTTAACATACGTCGCAACTATTACGGCATGTGCGACTTAGCACCGTCCCATATGGTACTGCTTAAGCACAAAATATTCACATCTTTAGGTCTGACGTTGTTTTACCATCAATATTGAAACTGATATTTTAATAGTTTGAATTAGGCACAGAAAATGAAACGCAACCGATTAAAACCAGATCCGTAACAAAAAAAGAGAGAGAGAGAATTTATTGAGAAGTATTGGGTGTTACGATATTACCGTTGCGACATTTTACAAAATGTCGGATTAACATTTTCAACAGCTTCTTTGAATGCGATATTAACGTGCTAAACTTGTTTAAATATTTAGTCTTATAGCAAATTTATTTATAACTATGGTAAGATGATTTGGTAAATTTAATGTATAGTAAATATATCAATTAGTTATTATATTTATTCCTATAGTAAGAACAATCTACTAACACATCATAGATGTAACAGCGTTTGAAATTTTAGGTTACTAAGAGAAAAAAACAAACTCAGAAAAAACCGCACGTCTTTCATCCTAGATGTTTTCTTGTTTTTCGTTTGTTGTCAACTGTCAACAAGGACACTAAAGTACTTGGTTATTATATTTCTTGTTTAATTTTTTGGTATAGTAATGTATGTTTTCTACATACCGCCCCGTTACTTTAATGGAAAAAGGGACAAAATAAGTTAAACAATTCAAAGTTTCTATCCCCAACTTATCAAATTTTGTATGTGATATTAATAGATATCGAAAAGAAAAAAAAAAATAATATTAAACAAAAATATACATACTTCAACTAATTAAGTAACATTTTCGTAATATTATATCGTTTGCATAACTTTCAAATTCACAATACTTCAATTAATCCAAATTATTTGAATTCTACAGACATTGCGAGTTGAATTCTACCATGCTATATCATTCATTCCCAGCGATATTACATATGGCTAACTTCACTGTCTGGTCAGGATGAAGCTGGTTTCGGAGGTGCGGCGACTTCGTCATCAGTCCCGTCCGCCATTTGAGCTGATGATATATTCTTGCCAGTAATGATGTATCCAGTGCCAAAGTAATTTTACTAATTGGTCGGAGGTATTGGCTTTTGAAAGTTCGCACAGTTACCACACTCACCTTTCCATCAGGTTCTGGATCACTTGAATAATCCTGGCAAGATGCCATTGACCAGGCGGTAATCCCTCGTTAATAAACAAAGCCAGGGCTCCGGTATGAACATTAGGATTTGCGAAACATCATATTGAACGCCGTTGCAAAAGACTTGAGCATTCTGAATTCCACCTGCGCGAAAAGTGATTTCGCATTTGTTGAACCATTTCTGATCTCGATCTAGGATTTCTAGGGTTCTCTGTCTCGGTATAGTTCGGGTCAGATAGTACATTAAGCCCACATCCTATAACCAGGTGCGCTGGAGTCAACGCATTTAAATCAGCGGGGTCACTGCTCATAGGACAAAGGGGTCGGGTGTTCATGCACTGTTCGATACTAGGAGCAACAGTAGCGAATTTTTCATAAGTTAACAAGGTAGCGCCTAAAACCTTGCGAAGATGCTGCTTGAATATCTTAACCGCTGCATCCCAGAGGCCTCCGTGGTGCGTGAAGCACCCGATGCGTTTATTTAGTTACTTCGTGGCCACATCTTCTTGAAATGATGATACCTTCTGAAAGAGACGTCGAAGAACAGCACTAGCGCTCCGAAAATTGGTAGCGTTGTCACTGTGTAGACGGCCACAACTGCCTTGTCTAGCAGTAAAACGGATGAACGCCGCCATAAACGCCTCAGTGGAAAGAGCTGTTACGACTTCGAAAACAGCAACATAGCCATCTTGCGAACGAGTTCTTCTCTCTGGGGCTAATCGTAGTTCAAAAGGTCCAGCATAGTCAATTCCGGTCTCTGCAAGGGGACGCTGCAAGATTACTCTCGCCCTCGGCAGAGGAGCCATTTATTGCGAGTATGTATGTGCTGCGAATCGTGTACAGCGTGGTCACGAAAGAATTACTGAGCGAACCAGGAAGCGTCCACACTGTATCCATACGAAACTTACCAAATAATTCCATGTCAGCGACATTGGGCCGTGCATTGTAATTGCGTGCGCTCTTCTTACCAAAAGAGTTGCCAGAGTGTCGTGATAGCAGTATCGGATGGTTCTCCTCGTAGGCCAAATAATTATGCAGACGTCCGCCCACTCTCAGTATACCGAATGCATCTAAAAACGGTGCATGGTAACGGATCTTACTTTTGTAACTTATACCTTTGCCGGAACTCAAAGCCTGAGTCGCTTTGTAGAAAAACTCCGCTTGTGCAGAACTATAAAAACTCCGCTCCGCCCGCGGTATATTCTCTAGTGTGACGTTTTTAGGAAGACTCTTGGTACGATTCAGGCTTAAGCGCTGCCAGCGGAAGAATCCAACTTTCACACCCATGAACAAGCAATGGCGGCCCATTGCACCACAACTTTGATGTCGCTATTTCTGCAACACAGTCAGCCGGATTGTCCCGAGACCGTACATGCCTCCATTCCACATCTGGCAAGAAACTGTCGATTTCGGCTTCCCGATTTGCCACATATGGTACCCACTTAGAAGGATGCGCTAGTAAACAGGCCAAGACGACCTTACAGTCTGACCAACAGAAAATCTTCGTAGGTGGGTGAACAACATTTGCGTTGAGTGCCCTGACTAGCTGTGAGAGTAAGAAGGCACCTTGCAACTCCATCCGAGGCAGACTCATGCATTTCACGGGAGAGACACGACTTTTGCTCATCATCAACATACTGGTCCATTCTCCATTTGGTTGTTGGCGGTTAGCATAGGTAGCCGCAGCGTACGCACACTCTGAGGCATCATTAAAGCATGTTTGCCGTTTACCGATCTGAAGCCACCGGGGTGTCTATACATTCAAGTGCCTTCAGATCCTGAAAAAAAATTGCCATTTGTCCAGAATTATTTGTTTGACCTCTTCGTCCCAATCCATACCTTATAGCCAGCAATCTTATTTTAGGATTTTCGAACGAATAAGAACTGGAGCCATAAATCCAAGACCCGGAAGCTACTTGACAATACGCTCCGTTTCGTCAGTCGTGAAGGATCGTATTCTTTTCGAATCTGGAATTTAATTGAATCCTTACCGGTAAGCCAGCCTAGCCCGAGTGTTGAGGTACACGCCGGAGCTCCTATCGCTCTCTGAGTGACGCTGACTGGAGAGCTTGTAGGCAGTAGTTCGTTGACGTTCGCAGCCCTCACCACCTAACACGTCGTCCAAATAAGTGTTGGAAGTCAACAACGTGAAACCTATTGGAAAACGCCATTGTTCCAATTCTGCTAGCTTGTTTAGGACCCAGTCCCGTAAGTGGCCGTACGTAATCTGAAATACTCCAAAGGAGATGAGTGTTCGCGCCAGACAATCATTTGACGGTGGAGGTCGGTCTTCCCGAATCTGCCTAAACATCTTTATGATATCACTGGTAAAGGCGTATCGAAAGAACCGAAACCTTAAAAGCACATCCCATAAATCTTTTTTTAACTTAGGACCGGCGAATAGGACGTTGTTTAACGATTACTCGCAGCCTGCGAAGCATTAAACACTACACGTATCGCTCCCGAGCCATCCTTCTTATACACGGCGTGGTGTGATAGAAAATATGCATGGGGCTTCTTTATAGTATCCACATCTATGATTTTTTCCATGTAGCCCAATGATTTATACTCACTAAGAAACGTTCGTCGGTACGTTAGCGAATTTTCTTTCCGCGGATTGTAATTGACGGATCGCGATTTCTAAAGAACCCGGAAACACACACAACACAGAGGCATAGGTATCTCGAATCTACCACTCACGTCTCGAGCGTACTCGTTTTCATATAGTTCAACAACACTACGATCTTCCGGACATAATTAGCGCTGAATAGTGGCGATCTCCCAAAATCGACGTATTTGCTCAGAAATGGTTTCTAATCTTTTCGCGACTAAAAATGTACTTGTACGAGTTGAGTTTCCCGACTTTTCACCATTCGGCACTGACCCACCCTAACACAGTGTTTATTGCCGATGGTGAACCTGGTTTACCGATTCGCGTACCTTCACGTAAAATAGTTGCATATACTTCTACGCCTAGGATGCAGTCTATTCATCCATGTCGTTCAAAGGCTGGGTCCGCGAATGCACATCCTGCTAGAACGGGTCCGCGAGTGCACATCCTGCTAGAACGGGGTATGATTTTGCACACACTTGTCTCGATGGTAAGAGATTAGTTACACGTTTTAGAACAAATGCATTCGTTTTATGTTGAAACGCTCGGTCCCTGGGTGATGTCACAGTTATATTGACCTCTGACGAAGCAGTGGCTGATAGCCCACCACCAACTCCACAAATGCTGAGGGCAACTGGACGCCGGTGTGAGCGATTAATAGAAAGCTTGCCACAGTCTGCTCTTGAGCCTTCACTGTGGCCATGTCGCTATGAAGAATAGTGTTATGCTTTCCGTCACACACAATACAAGAGGAAGATGGCCACGATACCACTGAATATCCTGACCGAAGACAGTTAAAACACAATCCTAGTCGCTTCACTTGCTGCCTACTTGCCGACACTGGAAGCCGTTTAAATTTTTCGTAGAAAGCTAACACTTGTCCACCTTGGCACTGTGGACAGGGTGAAGTCAAGCGAAGGGACTTGTGTTTGACACCGAATCTTTTGTCTTTAGCTTCAATTTTCTGAGCATTATTTAAGGACCGTAATAACATTTCTAGAAAATTGACGAGTTCTTCCCACTTTGGAAAATCGGAGGAATTATAACGCAACGTTTCCCAAGCTCCTAGGGTCTTGTCATCGAGCTTGGATAATAGAATACCGACATACCAATCATCTCAAGGCTCTACGGAGCGGTCAAAGTTAGGGGCAACTCGTGTGGCTTCTTCCACGACATCTAAGAGATGTTGAATATCGTTCACGTTACGCGACTTCAACGATGACAAAGTCAGCAATCGCTCAAGCTGAGCTTGGAACAGTAACGGCTTGTTATCGTATTTGCGAAGAAGGGAGTTCCTCGTGGCGACAAGGTTCGCACCGGTAATACTCGTGTCTTTCACGCGGGTTAAATTCGTAACTCGAATAACAAAATTTGGTGTCGAGTCTATTTATTGACTGATTTCATTCATAATTACAATATGTTGACTTGTCAACATAATATTGACTCAGCAACTTATTGCAATAAGATACCTGATGTCAACGAACGTTCCTCAAGTCGATCACCAAGTAAGCGGTTTGTGCTTGCACTTTGGTGTGCAATGCTAAGTTCATTGACTAGGTTAGAGTCAGCATTTCCTATTGTGCTGCTCATACTGAAGTTTATTGACCGGTTGTTTGTTTGGTTCATTATACACAAGCGACGTAAACATTTCCTTAAACGTTGGCCACTCGAAAATGTCTCCACCGAACTTTGGTAGTTTAATTACCGGTAAACCACGATAGATTTCGCGTGGCAGACATTGTTCAACCGTACCAGGGACAACTGGATTCTGTCCTGCCACTTCTTTAGCTCCATTATTGCGAGATGATATTTTAGAGTTAATCCGAACCATTACTTCGTTGTATGCCCATTTCACTTTCCCGAAATGATCTTCGACGACGTACTCAGATGATTCAAAATCACTCTCTCCAGCGAAAATGGCTAAGTCCCTGTCCGTTGTCACTAATCCGTTGATACTAATAAATCTTTTCGCGTTTCCCACACACTTTGCGACAGAGCATTTGCACAAATTTTTAGAGTGTTCGCGATAAAATTAAATTTCAATTAAATTTTTTTTTTCAATTCAATTCAGTTTTGTGGTAATACAATGCGAAGCCGAAAAGCTTTTCTGCAGAAGGTTGTGTTTCAATTATTAACATTAACGTTAATGTAAGCTTAGATTACGAACATATAATTCATTATTTTAGCAAATTAAAGATAAATTAATAATTAAAATAACAAATTTAAAATATTTCAGTTCAATTAAACAAATGTTTGTTTTTGTAAATTCCATAGTTAATCAGGCTTATGAATCGTCTATCGTCGTAGTTCTCCAGTATAAGAGTCATCTTAAATTTTTTTTTTATTTTAAAGACTTTGATGTTGTCATGTTCACTATTTCCGCTTGTAGACGCATGTATCCGTTTGAGTGCTGCGTTTTGAAGTTCTTAAAGTTTTTGATATGCTTGACTGAGGCGTTGCCCCATGCGAGTATTCTATACCTATGTTTTGTTTCTACTAATGCGGAACACAGAAGTACACTTGTTTTAATACGTTGCTTGTGGCATGGTACTTTAAATGGGTCAGCGCGTAAAGTGCCTTTCTCAAGGTCGTGCGTAACTCATCAGTATGCAGGTTCCATATAAAGTTGCTATCTATTATCTATTATGACTCCTAGATGCCTGTAGTGTTCTTTTATTGCTATAGCTAGCCGATGTGCTGCAGAAATCATTTCCGAAGAATATTGGTTGTTGAGTTAGTGCAAACTGCGGGTTTCTAATATGCATCATTTTGGTCTTAGATGCATTAATAGTTAGACCCTTGTAATATAAAAAAACAAATTTCTTACATTTATTAAATGTGTTATTTACGAATTGTGGTGGATATAGCCCTAATTTTCTGGAACTCATTTACGTAGCATCAAACATTTTCTCATTTTACTCACACTTGTTTACGTTTCCCCTCCAAGAAAGCAACATGGCCGCTAATTCGTGAACATTTGCCCTCAATAGTGTCAAACATTCGTAAATTGCCCACAATTCGTGAATTTGTCAGCCATTTTGTTATATATTCAACAGATTGCGTTCGTAAATAACTACAGGAAATTGCTTATGATTTTAGTGTCATCGACACTTTAAATAGTATGTTATTGAAAAAATTAGTTATTGTGATAGAACTTATATTCCTGATGACTTAAGAAATATGTACAAAATTAAAACAGCAATTCATGTTTGAAAATCGAGCAGTACGGAGGGATTTCTTTTCATCTGGTATTCCGAGTTAAGTGTATTTAAATCAAAATAAAGATTATTGTAATTCTGGTGTTACTTATTCGGCAATATGTAAGTAATAGAAAATTAAATTTGTATTTATATTTTCGATCACTCATTATGAAAAGTGTAAAACTGAAAAACATAAGGAAACCGAACGTCGGTGATAGTTGTCCAGGCAATCGTTTTAAAGAATAAAACTTAATAATAATTTGAAACAAAATTTTTTTCTAGCTAAATACAAGCCTTCAAATTGAAAAACATATGATTCGATTATGAATTTGGAATCTTAATATAAAATAATAGCATGAATTAATAAATCCATCCAGCATATTTTACTATAACTTCACCTTGGTTAACCTAACTAAAAACGCCTATGAGTGACAATTATAATATATAATTTTGTAATATAAATAATATATGTAACAACTCAATTAAAAGACTGAATTGTTTCGGAAAAAGCGCATAGTTACAAATATTAGTTACTTTCTTAGTATTTAAAAAAAAGTATCAAAATATGGAGAATAACAAAAATAATAGTTGTTAACAACAATAAGTGAAAGATATTAGTTTTTAGAATACGAGTCTTGGGATAGTGAAAGATAGTGATAGGAGTTAAGTAATTATTCGGGAATTAAAATACTATTTGTCTAGTTACTGTGTTCAATATAAATTCGTGTCGTATTTTTGTTTCAAAATTTCTTATAAAGTTTGAACATTATAGCCTTACCGATGAAATTACTGCCTCAATGAAACAATTTATGAACGCCTCCAATGTCGGCCATTATCTTGTGGTGGAATTTTTAGCAGAAATCTTTGAGTAAGTGAGACAGTCAACAACCCCGTCTCCCTCATTCACATAAGTAGTTTGCGCGGAAAACTAATCATTTGATTACGCAGCTCACACGTATTCTCAGTCAAGAGAAAAAAACCCTGTCTGTGAAACTGCCTCGAATCAGCCGTTAAAGGAGGGAAAATTTTCCCCACGGGCGGGAGACGAGGGAGTCGACTGTCTCCTTATTGGTCTCTGGTTTAGTCGTAAATATAACCTAAAACTGTGAACACTAATAAAGTAATTTAAATAAAAGTTGTAATAAAGAATTACATTTACTAATTGACAAATAGTACATGGTGTCAGAAGTGGGATGGCGTCGTCAAACAATCGTCTTCCAGTTGAACTGGACTGCTCTCGTTTAACTACGGAATGGCCAATATGGAAACGCAACTTTGTAATGTATATAGTTGCGAATGGTAAAATGGACGAACCTGAAGATTGCAAAATTGCGATCAAAATTTTTGTGGGTAGTTGGAGCCCCAGCAATGGAAATATATACTACATTATTCCCTAACGATGGTTCGGTACATGGAATAGTGGGAGGCAATAAAAACGATGGAGACATTGTAGCTTAAGGACCAGAAGGCGAGAAACCCGTTCAGCAGTGTAATGAACGCACATTAAATCATATACTGCAATCTTTCGATGATTACTGTGTCCCGTTAAGAAATGTAACCATGGAGTCGTTCAAATATAACACCATCGTTCAACGAAAAAATCAACCGTTTTCTGAATTCGAAACTCAACTGCGAAAGCAAATTCAATACTGTGAATTTAAATACACGTGTGGGACATTTTACGAAGAACGGGACCGCATCATAATTGGAGTATCGGAAAAAACTGCAACTTAAGCTGCTTCATGGGAAAAATGAACCTCTCAAAAAGGTCATGGACATGTGCAAAGTGTTTGAAGCTGCAAATACAAACAAAAAACTTCTGGAAAACAATCACTAAAAACTACAGGTACACGGCGGTAGAAGAGAGCAACAACAGATCACGCCACTGTTATAACTGTGGTTACATACCATTTTCTCCAGCACATTTGCGTGAGTGGAAAGCAAATAATATTGCTTGTGGAAAATTAGTTAATTTTGGTAAATAGTATAAAAGAGCTAACAGTAGTAACACGACTTCTTCCAACGTGGGAAACAAGGACAAAAAAAAACAACATAATGGACAACAAAATGGGTAACAAGCAAGAAAAAAGATTTTTAAATTCTGTGTCTGAAATGATTTCATTGAATGATTCAGGTAAATTAAATGTAAAGCATATTGATAGGATGAAAGCTTATTTTAGAAAATATTCATGCATTTCTAGACTAAGTGAAAGTAAAACAAGGCTATCAAGATGGGAAAGGAAATATAGTATCAATAACGTTGAAGTAAAATTTAAAATTGGTACTGGTGCAGATGTCGATTGTGTTCCACGGTGGTTAATTAAAAAATGTAAAATCAAGCTACCAGATGAAAAAAAGTTTTTTGTGTTACTGATTATAATAAAAATAAAATACAAATGTTTGGTTTAATTAATTTAAACTGCATTAAGACGTGGACTTGATAACGTTACCCAAGGAACTTATATAGGAAAATCAGGATCTTTTGATGGGTTGGGAGAACTTCCGGGTCATATGCATATAGAATTAAAAGAAAACGCCAAGCCAGTGTTGCACTACAAGAAAAGAATTCCTTTAAGATTACTTGAAAAATTGAAGTTAGAACTACAAAACATGGTTGATATGAAGGTAATTTCGGCGGTCGATTACCCAACTGAATGTATTAATAATTTGCAGGTAATCGAAAAACCTAATGGAAAGTTGCGAATTTGTTTAGACCCAAAGTATTAAAAGAGAACATTTCTTAATTCCAACTATTGATGATTTTATAAGTAAAGTAAATTTAAAGTATATTTTTACCATACTCGAAGGAAGTGAATTTTGGCACATGAAATTAGACAAAAAAAAGCTATGATCTCACAACGTTTATGACTCCCTTTGGTAGGTATAAATTTAATCGTGTACATTTTGGATTAAATTGTGCTCCTGAAATGTTTCTGAGGAGAATGATTCAAGTTTTCGGAGATATCCCGGGAGTAGTAATCCATTTTGATGACATTGGAATTATGGCGGATACAGAAGAGGATCATGACAGAATTTTGTAGTTCTTGAACGAGCGCGGGCGAACAACATTAAGTTTAACACAGAGAAAATTTAGTATAGAAAAACTCAAGTTAAATTGATGGGATATGTTTTAGAAAAGGGTCAAATCAAATCATCTCAAACACATCACGATGCAATCTTAAGAATGAAAAGGCCCGAAAGCAAGCATGATGTTATGAGATTGTTACGACTTTTAAAGTACTTGGGAAAATTTATACCAAACTTATGGCAAAGAACAGCCGCTTTGCGTAATGTAACCCGAAACGATTGTAATTTTTTGCTGGAATAAAGACCATGAAACTGAAATGCAAAGTTTATTAAAAATACTTGCATCTGACCCAGTTCTTGCAGTCTATGATTCGAATAAACCTGTGATTGTCCAAACAGACGCATCAAAAGACGGATTAGGTTGAGGTTTAATACAAGATGGACATCCAGTAGCGTACGCATCACGTACATTAAGCAAATCTGAACAAAAGTGGGCACAATTCGAGAAGGAACTTTTAGCAGTGGCTTTCGCTTGTCAGCGGCTTAATTTTTTTATATGGTCGTGAATTTATTGTTGAAAGTGACCACAAACCACTCGAGGTTCTCATAAAACGTGACATTGATAATGTTTCACCATGTTTATTATTTATGATTATTTATGTTTCTACTGAAGTATCCCTTACAAACCTGGGAGTAAATGTTAGTAGCTAATTGTCTTTCAAGAGCTCGATTATCAGAAAATTCAGAATTCAGTAATATATCGGGCATAATTCATATGATTACTAAATCAGCATGCTTATCGAAAGAAAACTTTGATTACTATTTGTTAGTGCTAAATCAACATGAAAACTACAGTCGCATACGCGCGTATGTGATGGAAGGCTGGCTAAAATTTGATCAGCTCTATAGTTTTTCTCAAATATTTCACAAATATAAACATTAATTCTTGTTCAAAACTCACCGGCTAATCATTCCAAGTGAATTACAACAAATATGATTCATGGTCCACATCTAGGCATTGAAAAGTCATTTTCATCAGCTAGAATGAACTATTTCCGGCCGAGCATGTCAAATCAAATAAAAGAAATAGTTTCGTCGTGTAAAACCTGTGCAAGATTTAGACGCAACAATCAGAAAGAACCATTAATGCAGGGAATTTCTCCTCAGTACCATACATACATATCCTTAATTGATTCATACTCGAATTTCTGTTTTGCAGAAATACTTAAAAACAAGATTTCAAAATATGTCATAGAAGTCATATCTCACTTATTTAATATAGTTGGATTCCCTGCAATAATTAAGTGTGATAATGAAAAGGGAGCGTGGCTGGGTGATGTGGGAACAGGGTAGGCACTGATTGGTATCAACCTGGCGATGCCCAGCTGTTGTAACTGTTTCCCACACATCAACTGTGCTTATAGTACCTCCGCGTCGGTAGCCACCGGATACTGGTTGTTGTTCATCCGAACTCAACTTGCTAAACCTATAAGTGCGACCTCCGCCCAAGAGGTATAAAAAAGGGCCCGGTCCTCCAGGTTGGGGGTGTGCGTCGGGGTAACTGCCCGGCCACATTTCAAAAACTACCAGTTACGAAACAACCGAATGCCTCGGATACGGATGGATACACTGTTGACGACCCCCGCAAACGAACAAAGGACAATGATTTACGGATCTGCACGTGGAATGTGAGGTCCCTAAACAGACCAAATGCAGCCGATGAACTTGCGGAGGCCCTGGACTGCTATAAAGCAGACATTACCGCAATCCAGGAAATGCGGTGGGATGGGCCGGGCAAGAGAAGAGTGAGAAACTGCGACATATACCACGGCGACTGCTACAGGGAGAGAGGGAAACGCTTATTTGGATGCGGTTTTGTTGTTCGAGGCAGACTTAGGCAAAAAGTCTTAAGCTTCCAATACATAAGCGAACGCCTCATAACAATCCGCATCAAGGCTAAATTCGGAAATATAAGCCTCATATGCGCCCACGCCCCGACAGAGGAAAAAGATGACAGCAGTAAAGAAGACTTCTATCACCTCCTAGAAAGGACATACGATCGTTGTCCCAGCTACGACACCAAGATCGTTCTAGGAGATTTCAACGCTCAGCTGGGAAGAGAAGAAGTCTTTGCTAAAGTCATCGGAAGACACAGCCTGCACGCCAATACCTCCGGAAACGGACTCAGGCTAGTTGACTTCGCCTCGGGACGAAATCTCTCTGTAGCCAGCACGCGGTTCCCACACCTTAACATTCATAAAGGGACCTGGCGATCACCTGATCAATCAACCGTCAACCAGATTGATCATGTAGCGATCGACGTCAGACACTCCTCCAGTATTCTCGATGTCCGAACCTTCCGAGGTGCAAACATCGACTCGGATCATTTCCTTGTTGTAGCCAAGGTAAGAACCCGGATATCGAGAGAGCAACGGAGTCGAGACAGGCCAAAACGGTTTGACGTCGGAAAGCTACAATCGCAGCCGATCGCTAGAGCCTTTACCGATCGATTCTCCCTGAAACTGTCTCAAAGTTCGACGCTGCCTGCACAAACAATAGAAGACAAATGGAAACGTTGTCAAGAAGCCATCAAAGAGGCACAAACAGAGAAGAAGGGAAGAGAACCGGCTTCTCAGAAGAAAAAAGAAAGAGCACGAGAAGCGCGCGGTCGAGGAAATGGAGAGGTGCTATTGCAGGAATGACGTCCGAAATTTTTACCGCAAGATAAAACAGTTATCTGGCGGTTACAAGCCTCGGACTGAAGCCTGCCGGGACCAAAATGGACAACTGGTGGTAGAGTCGCAGTCGGTGCTGAAAATCTGGAAGGATCATTTCTGCAGACTCCTAAACGGCGATGACGACACAACAAAGCTGCTGGCGCGGACGGACTATCCGCAGAGCTGTTCAAAGCGGCTGGGGATGAGCTGGTTGGGTGCATGCACCAGCTCATCTGTGAGATATGGTCGGAGGAAAGCATGCCCGACGAGTGGAATCTCAGCATCGTATGTCCGGTCCACAAGAAAAGAGACCAATTGAGTAATAAAGCCCTCTCCCGAACGACCAAAGTAACTTTGTACAACACCCTGATCATCCCTGTCCTGCTTTACGGCGCAGAAACCTGGACGTTACTAAAAGCGGATGAGGAAGCCCTTGGTCTGTTCGAGAGAAAAGTTCTGCGTGCGATTTTTGGTCCTGTTTGCGTTGATGGCATCTGGAGGAGAAGATTCAACCACGAACTGTATGGGCTGTACGGCGGCATGAACCTAGTCAAGCGTCTACGGATACAACGCTTAAGGTGGCTAGGCCATGTAGAGCGGATGGACAGCACTGCTCCGGCCCGAAGAGTCTTCGAATCCGAACCACAGGGACAACGCAACAGAGGACGTCCCAGGCTGAGATGGCGCACACAAGTTGAAAAGGACCTCAACCAACTTGGAGTGCGCAATTGGAAGCAGCTGGCAAAAGATCGGGCTAGCTGGAGAGGCATGCTGGTTGAGGCCCAGGTCCACCCCGGACTGTAGCGCCATCTGAAGAAGAAGAAGAATGAAAAGGGAGCAGCTATCACTAAAAATATCTTGAAACGGTGTTTTGAAATAGGCGAAACTCAGAATATTCAATATAGACTATTAGAGTACAATTCGAACCCAGTAACGAGTATGCGGTATTCTCTGCGCTATTTATTTTTAAAACAAATGGAGAGGAGTGGAACCATGGCACTATTACTGGTATCGTTAATAAAAGATTTTATCTTACAAGAGATAATGTTGGTAATTATTGTAGAAGAAATCGCAGGTTTATTGCTAAAAGTTGTAATAAAGACTTCGATATAAGTGAATTTTTAAGAGAAGAACGTCTAAGGAAATTAGTAATGCAAGATAAGAACCATCCTGAATATCAGAAAAATATTGAAAACAAAGAATTTAGCAATAACATCTTTAAAATCTTGCAAAATGAATGATTCTAGTGAATCTGAATCATTAACAGAAACTTCTCAGTCAAATTTGGAAATTGTTAATGATCTGGGCCATAAAACATATACTTACAATGAAAACCAATATTTTTTTTTTTAGATTTCACTGCATTTTTATTGAATTTATTTTCTTACATGTTAGACAAAAATACTTAAAACTAGCACAAATACAATCTACCGATCTTAATTCTAACCTACTGACTTTTCGCGAGTACTCTAAACTAATCTAGTATATTTTTCTTTTTGCCTTTCGGCCTCTTATATTTTAATTCTTAGCTTAAAAACTAATTACACATGCTTTTTAAGTCCTTCAAGAAAAATTTTTTTAAAAAACTTGAAATTCAAAATTGCCTTTACTTCTTAACCTACGAGAAAGACTACATCCTAAGACTATACTAGCTAAAACTAAACTAAAACTTTTAACTATATACAATTTAAACTAACCTAAAACTGAAGTCTACTTATATTAAACTTAACTATGTCCGTAAACTATACCGGACGCGTGCACCAGGGCGTATGTGTTATTTATATTCTTTACATATATATCTAATACGCCGTGATGCACCTTTTTTTGGTTATTTTTAAATTTTTTGGTTTTTTTTTTTTGTTATTATTTTTGTGTTTTAATAGTTTTTTTGGTTTTGGTTTTGGGTTTGGTTTTTTTTTAATTTTTATTTTATTCTAAAATACCTTACGACTACTCTACCCTATATAAGTTGGCCATAGACTCCATAGACTCAACTACCCTGTCTATTTCTACTGAAAGTTAGCGGCATCGAACGCAGATTCTTGTGTATCCACCAGTACAAATGCCGTTCTTTGTCAGAAATTGCTCTGTCGCGGGCCGAAATCGCTCTACTGAACCATGAATTCTAATCTACTGACTCTTCGCGAGTACTCTAAGCTAATCTAGTATATTTTTCTTTTTGCCTTTCGGCCTCTTATATTTTAATTCTTAGCTTAAAAACTAAGTACACATGCTTTTTAAATCCTTCAAGAAAAATTTTTTTAAAAACTTGAAATTCAAAATTATCTTTACTTCTTAACCTACTTTAAAGACTACATCCTAAGACTATACTAGCTAAAACTAAACTAAAACTTTTAACTATATACAATTTAAACTAACCTAAAACTGAAGTCTACTTATATTAAACTTAATTATGTCCGTAAACTATACCGGACGCGTGCACCAGGGCGTATTTGTTATTTATATTCTTTACATATATATCTAATACGCTGTGATGCACCTTTTTTGGTTGTTTTTAATTTTTTTTTTTTTTTGTAATTTTTGTGTTTTAATAGTTTTTTTGGTTTTGGTTTTGGGTTTGGTTTTTTTTTTATTTTTTTTTTATTTTTTTTTTATTCTAGAAAAATTGCTCTGTCGCGGGCCGAAATCGCTCTACTGAACCGTAGGAGTTCCTCGTGGCTGCGAGCGACGTCCGGCTCGTATTGGAGTTGCCTTTCTACTGTTCGGCGTGCGACATGGAAGATGATAGGGCAGCCTTCCCTATCTTTTATCAGGCCTTTAGAGTCCAAATAGACGAAAGCTTCAGGCGGAATGAAGCCGTTAAGACGTACCCGTTCATGGTACATTTTATTTGGGTAGTAAGCCCCAAAGACCAGACTGTTGGTTGAAACCATGCCTCGAGCAATGTGACTTCGTATCAACTTAATAATAAAATTATCTATCCCTATAAGGTTTGCTTCGTTGTACAGAACCTCGTTGGGGTAGAATTTCTTGTACTGAGATTCTGGTGTTCGATATAAACGGAGACAGGCCAGAAGACACTGCCTCTCGAACACCCTCATCTTTTCCATCTGGGAAGGACTCACGTTGAACCACACAGGACAACCATACACCATAATTGGCCGGGTGAGGGCCATGTAGCAGATTACCTTTACTCTGGTGTCAAGTTGACTGATGTAAAACTGCCCTCTTGTCATAACGAAGGCCTTCCTAGCCCTGGTCAAAGGTGTATCTATGTGGATACCACCACACAGATAGTGGTCCAACCAGATGCCTAGATATCTGACTACACTTTTTACAGTTAATGGTCGTCCTTGTGGGTCAACTATGCCGAACTTGCGCCAGTTCATTTTCGTATCCCTTGAGGCCCTAGACACCGGGGTTCTGAAAAGGATAGTTTCACACTTCTGGTAGTTGATTTTCAACTTCCAGTCGTCGCAAAATCGTTGAATTGTATCGAAGTCGCGTTGCAACAAGACATTTATTATCTCTACCTTCGGACCTGATCTGTACGCGATTAGATCATGGGCAAACGCTATAATGTTAGGCATAGAACCTATGAGATCGCTAGTGAATATACTGAACAAGATCGGCGAACCAACAGCTCCTTGTTGCGGCCCATTTTTTATATGGAACAAATTAGTTGAAATTTTGTTGCCATTTTTCGCAACAAACTTCCTACCTGTGACCATGTCATAGATCATATATATTTTTTTTTTTTTTTTTTTTGTGTTATTTCCCAATTTTCATTACATCTGTTCTTAGACACTAAGTAATTGTTTATAGAGTATTTAAGGGATACATTTAGTTTTAAGACCACTATCTTATAAACTTCGATTTAATTACATACTTGTAAATACATTAATTTTGACAAATATATACAAACATGAAGGCAATACATTATATACAAGTTAATAGAATATGCTTTACGTTAAATAATTCACAGTCTATATGGCTTGGAGGTCAACTGGTCTGCGTCTATTTAGTCGTCTTCTTGCAGGTTTCGAATTTCGTTGTTTGGGTGGTTTGCTATTGATATTTGATGTTTTACGCTGAATCTTTTTATTTCGTCTCTGACACTGGGTATCTTTAGGTCACGGTGTATGTCTTCGTTGGATATATACCAGGGGGCATTGACAATCGTTCTTAGTATTTTTGATTGGAGTCGCTGAATAATGTCAATATTTGGTTTGGCGGCTGCTCCCCAAATTTGAATGCCATAAGTCCATATTGGTTTAATTGTTGTCTTGTATAACAAAAGTTTATTTTGTATTGAAAGTTTTGAATTTCTTCCTAGGAGCCAGTAGAGTTGTCTAAATTTGTTTTTAATTTGGTTGCGTTTTTGGATTATATGCGGCTTCCATGTCAGTTTATTATCTAGTAGTATGCCTAGATATTTCGCGGAATTGTCAAGACTAACTTCCTTGTCATTAAGCGTGATAATTTGATGTTGGACGTTCCTTTTTGTTGTGTATACGACTTGAATAGTTTTTTCTTCGTTTATTGTTATCCCCCATTTATGGAACCAGTCGATTGTTTCATTCAGTATACGTTTAACTTGGTTGGTGGCTGTTTGAAGGCAGTGATGTGAGGAGAGTATCACTGTGTCATCTGCGAATGTTGCTATCATGGATTCCTGTGTTATAGTCTTGGGTATGTCCGCTGTGTAGAGGAGGTACAGGATAGGTCCCAGTACGCTGCCTTGGGGTACACCTGCGTCAATTTCACGTAGGTCCGAGTGATTGTCATTGTATTGCACATAGAAGCACCGCTTGTCCAGGTAACTTTTAAGGAGTTGATAGAAGTCCGGAAGCATTGCTTTGAGTTTGACTAATAGTCCTTTGTGCCATACACTGTCGAATGCCTTGGCGACGTCGACGTAGACTGCGACACAATATTTTTTATTCTCCAGATCGTTTAGTATTTTGTTTGAAACTCTATGCACCTGTTGTATTGTCGAATGCTGTTGTCTAAAACCGAATTGGTGGTCTGGGATAAGATGTTTTTGCCTTAAGGTCACGTTGATACGGTCAAGTAGAAGCTTCTCGAATATTTTGGAGATAATCGGCAAAAGACTTATTGGTCGATATGATGATGTTTTTGTAGCATCTTTGCCTGGTTTGGGAATTGGAATTATTTTGGAAACTTTCCATACTTTTGGGAAATAACTTAGTCTAAGTATTGAATTGAAGACGTTTCTAATATAGGTTATGGCTATGTCAGGTAATTGCTTTAATATTTGTCCAGTTATCAGGTCGTATCCGGGAGATTTTTTGTTCTTTAGTTTATTTTTTAGATAGTGTTTTATTTCATTTTTCTTTATCTTTTTTATTGCTTCAGTTGTTGATGTTGTGATATTTATATTTGCGGGTGAAACGTTTTGTTTATCGTATGTGTTAGTAAATGTTGATTTGAAATAGTCCGCAATTGTTTTTGCTTTATCATCATTTGTTCTGGACCATGTGCCATCCGATTTCAGCAGGGGAGGTTGCTGGGTTATTCCTTTTTTAAGACGTTTGTTCAGTTTCCAAAGCGAATAGTTTGTTGCTCGAGTTGCGGTTAGGTTAGCTAAGAACATGCTTGTGTCTTTGTCTTTATGTTCTTTTAGTAGGTATTTGAGTTCTTTTATTGATTTGTTGTAATTCGCCTTGTCCGTCGGTGCTCTGCTACGTTGCCATATTTTTCGTAGTCTTCGTTTTTCTTTGATTTTTTGTTTTATATATTTCGGTGTAAAAGGTGGTAATTGATGAGGTTTAATATCAGGCGTGGATTTTGTTGCAGCTAAGTGTATTATGTCGTTCAAGTATATTAGAGCGCTTTCGATGTTTTGGGGCGATTTGAGAGGAATATTTTGGTCAAGTTTCTCGTCAATTACCTCTCGAAAAGATTCCCAGTCCGTTTTGTGGTTAGTTAGGTGTCGATAATAAAGTTTATCTTTAACTATTGTGGAGTATACGATTATGATGGGAGAATGGTCAGATGAAAGGTCAAGGCAAGACTTTATAGTCAAATGATTGTGATTAATGTTCTTGGTTATGCAGAAGTCAACAAGGTCTGGTTTTTTCTTTCTGTCAGTAGGCCAGTAAGTGGGCTCTCCAGTGCTTATGAACTTGCATTTGTTAATGTTTAGTGCGTTCATAAGATTTTTCCCTTTTATGTTAGTAAGTCTTGAACCCCATTCAGTGTGTTTTGCGTTAAAATCTCCCCCCGCAATAAAGCGGGGGCCCAGTGATTGAATGTAGTCTGTGTACTGTAGTGAACTAATTGTGTGCTTTGGTGGGGAGTATAGTGCAGATATTACGATTGGTCCATGCGCGTCTTCAATTTGAATATTGGTAGCTTGAATGTAGTCTTTTGCGTAGTCTTCTAGTATGCTACATTCGATTTTTTGTCGAATTATTATTCCTGAGCCTGCATGTGCTCGTCCGCTGGGATGATTAGTGTAATAAACGTTATATTTAGGTATTTTTAAAAAGCTTTTGTTAGTAAAATGTGTTTCGGAGATTAAAGCGATGTCTATAGAGTTGTCATTTATAAATTTTTCTTTTTCCAGGGCATGTTGATTGATTCCGTTTGCATTCCATAGTTTGCTGTATGAGGTTCACCACATAGTGCACATTTAATTTTATTGCTGTCTGGTTCAAGGGTACATTCAGTAGTCTTATGTCCTCCGGCGCATTTAACACAAGTGGGTTCGAGTGAACAGAAATTTTTGGTGTGCCCGTATTTTTGGCAGTTCGAACACTGTGGTATATTTCTCTTTTGGTGGGGAGGTTCAAAGGATATTTTGCAGTGCAACAGGTTTGTTATGTTATAAATGTCTTTGTTGTTATTGCTTGTCTCAATTTCGATAGCGAAGAGTGGTAAGGGTTTTTTGGATCCTCTTTGTAGTATGTTGTGGATATTTGTTACGTTATGGCCGTGCTTGGCTAATTCCATTTTGATTTCGTCTTGGTCCGTTGAGTGATGCATATTCCGGAGTATTACACGAAAGCCTCGTTGTTCCTTGGGTTTAAACGTGTAGTAATGGGTGCGTTTGAGTTGTAGTACTTTGATTATATTTGTGTATGTAGGTTATATTTTGTCTATTGGTTATATTTTAATTTCGTCGTTTGGTAAAACTTTTAGTACATATGAGTCTTTTTCTGTTGTCGTGTTAAGGGCATTGATGAGGACGTGTATATACTTAACGCCTTGGACATATATTGGAGGGGGCTTGGGTGTGGTTGTCTTCAATTCTTTTTTACCCTCATTTGCTTTTGGTTCGTCGCATTCATCGGATTCATCATCAGTTGATAGTAGGTCGAATCGATTTTGTGACTTTTTAGGGGACTTGTTTAACCAGTAATTTTTTAGCGTGTTTTGTTGCTTTGTTTTTTTGGCTTTACTTTGTTTACTTTTTTCGGGAGAGGTTCTGGTTCTTTTGGTTTGCGCTATGTATGGGCTAGTGGCTTCAGTTGTAATGTTTGTTAGCGGATTAGTTACTGTCACAATCTGCTTATTTACTGTCGGAAGGGTTACGGTTTTGTTATAAGTAGATGCTACAGTGGTGGTTGTGTACAGCGTTGTCGCATTAGTTGTTATGAATGTAGTTGATGTCGGAGTTGTTGTAATTGGTGTTGAATAAGTGGTTGTTGTGATGGTTTTGTTTGTTTGATTCATGTTTCCCCAAGGGGGAGATCTTTGCACACTCATCTTTCAAAGATTTAAAAGAGCATGCTTTTAGGCTGATGTGGTGGTTGTTGTATCTGATTGATATATATGGTTGGTGCCTATGCTAATATTTTTAAGCTAAGGTGGGTTCGCTTAAGTTCCACAGGTTCCGCAGAGTCCACCGGAGCTCTAGCGCTCCAAGAATCTTGACAGCTGATTCACACAATGAAGAATTTGTAAAAAAAATTATTTTACCTATTTTCCTTTATGTGTCGTTCGAACTTCAGTTGCCTTTGATGCTTTGGACAGAGTGGAAGTGTCGTAGTGTGAATTACGATATAAAATCGCTAGGTAGTAAAATTTAAATTAAATAAACTCGCACTGAGGCTTACACGATTGTTTAACTTGTTTATAGATCATATATAGCAATGCTTTATAGATGCCGAACCTGACCAACTTAAGGAAGAGACCTTCTAACCATACGGTGTCGAACGCCTTCTCCATGTCGATCAAGCAGGCGCCTGTACACTGGGTCTTGTTTCTATTCCACTGTATGTCGGAAACCAATTTAGACGCGGCATGAATGGTGTCGTGCCCCGCCCTGAAGCCAAATTGGTTTTCCGGTATTATTTGTTTTTCCTCAACCCATTCTTTCAGGGCTCTAATGACTATCTTCGCGAATACCTTGCTTATTCACGGAAGAAGACTTATAGACCGAAGATTTGTCGGGATGGAAGTGTCCCGTTTTGGAATTGGCTGTACCACAGCCGTTTTCCAATGCTTCGGGTAATATGCATTACTCAACGCATTATTAAGCAGTGTTGTGCATACATCCACCGCCTCAGAGGGTAGATGGCGCAGGACAATATTTTGTATCCCATCGGTTCCCACTGACTTCTTATTCTTCAGTGAGTTAAAGATACCTTGGAGTTCATCTTTCGAAATAAGGATGGAGTTGTTTCCATCATCGGCGAAGGCATTATTTGCCAGAAGATCGTCACTGAATCTGGTAAAACCAGGATTCTCGGATCGCCATTGACTTATTTCGTTCCGAAGGTAGAAGTGGTCCAGCAAGGCCCTGTTCTCCAGGTCGTGGTTCGGACTACGAGTCTCGTTGACCGTGTACACTTTCTGGAAAACAGCACCAATTGCATTAACCTTCTCCTGGGGATCTTCCATTACGAAGAACTCGTTGTCAAGCACAGCCCCGTCTGGATCGATGCCAAATGACATAAGTAAGTTGGCGTTGTCTGTTGTTCTGTCACGTCGAACGCACTGAATGTCATTATGATCTCTCCTCCAAAGATTTGATTTACTTGCGGAAACATGCTCGCGTTGTTAGATCTTACAGCCCGAATCTTATTGCCCCAATGCAAGCTTACAGCTAGACTGTAATTTTGTCTTATTAACGGTTGAAGTACTTTGATCTGTGACTTCAGAGAGCGAATCTCTGCACTCTGTGGATATGTAAATCGCCTGTACAAGAGTTTTAGTCTTGACAGGAGTCTACTTTTTTGCAAGTGAAATGCATCGATTTCAGAGTTCCGATAAATGTCGCCATAATCGGTTTGTGACACCTTCGGAATCGTCCTGTCCATTGTACGTTTAATGACCTCGTCAATTTGTGTGAGGTACCTGTCAACCTCTTCGTTCATAAGGTTTCTGTTTGTAGGAGGATTGACCACACTCGAACTTATTTCTCTGGATAAGGCTCTAGAAAAACGTGGCCAGCGCACCTTATTATAATTATAAGGATGCGTTTGGACATATTCTTCCAGTTCCTCCAGCTCGTTCGGGAGCTGTATTACCGCGGCGAGACCACAGTGATCACTGTCATACTCAACCGTAGTTGGCGTTCAAATCTCTGGCTAGAATATAGTAATTTTCTTCTGAGTTCAAGCGCAAGCTAGTGAAGAAAGCCTCGAGCTCCGAAAGAAAGTGAGGGTTTCGAGGTTCTGATGCATAGGCAGCGATCACAAATAGCTTCTTTCCACCTTGGAGAGAGATGCGTGCGATGGATGCTTCTAGCACACTAAATCTACGTACCACATTGCTATGTACGACCTTATGAAAAATATTCTTAATCAAGAGAGCGACCCCGCCATCTCTAGTGGTTTGGGGTCGGTCTCTTCTGATATTGTGGTAATTTTTGTACCTGAGAATGCGCGTCTGGTTTAGCTTAGTTTCGCTAGCCACCAGCACGTCAGGATTGTGAGTTTGCAACAAGTTTGAGAGCGTTAATTTTCGTTCAATCCTAATCAGCGAATTAACATTCACTGCTAGGATCTTAAGGGTTCTTACCTCGCGTGAGCCCATTATATCTGCGAGCGTTGGTTCACAGGCAGCTTAGAGAAGAGGAAATCTACTCTTGCCGTCTGCGCAAGGAAACTGGTCTGTTATTCAACCATCTGTTTCTGCAAGGCAATCATCTGCGCTTGCATCGACTGGATGGAGGACCTGAAAACCAATATTATCAAACACTCAGTGGTCGCATTATCTGTCCTCCCAAAAGATACGGGTACGAATAAAAAAAAAGTATGGGTGTAATATAAAAAGCAAATTTCTTACATTTAGTACTACATTAATGTAATCTATGAACACTGCCTACTTAATATAATCCAGGGATGAACAAGGAAGGTGATACACAGCTTCTTCGTCTCCCGCCCTTGGGGAAAATTTGACAGCGTTTTTCAATAACATTTCCCCTTCTTGAACAGCTGAATCGAGAGCCAAGTTCACAGACAGGGTTTTTCTCCGAAATGAGAATACGCATGAGCTACTCAATCTGCCGATTACCTTCCCGCTCAAACTATTGGGGTGGGTTTTAATATGAAAAAAGTTGTTATTTTTGTCAATTTCGGACATCAATGCTGATTCTACGACATTAAATGAAATGTGATATATTCTGCGGAATATGGATAAAAATTTTTTTTATTATCTCTTGTTGCTTTAAGACATTTTACATAATCGAGCTGATTAAAAATTCAAAGCGTATTTAAAATACCGGCAATATTTCTCACCACCAAAAAATTCAAGAACATGGCGGAGGGAGTGCGTGTTCAGAAGGTGCACCAGTAAGGCAGCAGTTGCACTTAAGGCATACTTTTAAGAAATGTTTTAACATATTATTTGTGTGCAGATAATTTTGAATTTATTAACATATCTATAGACATTGTTGTTAAATTTTAAATTACAATTGCATACATAATTGCGGACATCAAACTTATATGGAACTCACAGTTTTGAATGAATTGAACTCACTAATGTATTGAATTTAAATAACTTTTCTCTAAAAAGAAATTGTCATATGACGATGCTTCTCTTGTAAAATGAATACAAAACGGAACTACACACTTATGTTTAAAATGAAAAATTATCATAAATCGCTCTTTTACTTTAAGTATACACACATATGTTATTTATATTGTGCTCGTCAGGCTGAGTAGATGTGATTAGAAAAATATTGAATTCCATTAAATTATTAATTTTAGAAGAACCGATGTAGATATGTCTTTCCGTTATAGTTTTAGCTTTATAATACTACCAAATCGAAATATTAATAAAAAATGAAATCGATAATATACAAGACAAGAAAATAAAATTTCGAACATGCGTATCTGTCTTAAATTGTACATTCATTTCTGTATTTCATAAGTCATCGGGTATACAAGTAAATATAAGTTTTCCATCGTTGTTTTAGGTTGTAATTAGTTACACAAACTATTGGCATTACTAAATACATTTTAGTTTAGTAACGTAGTGGAATAGAATCAAAAAGAATTATTTATTTTTTATTATTTATAGCCCATTATTAAAGAAGAGTTTGTACCGTGTGGACGTGTGTTGTTTTTCTAGTGCTCATCAGAATCCCTACGATGACTTGGTCTGAATACCGGAGGTTCGGTCGTCTTCTTCTTCTCGAACCAGGAGGCTCAGATTCGAAGACCCACTTCGCTGGTGCGTTGCTGTTCATGCGTTCGATGTGGCCGATCCAGTGTAGTCGACGGATTCTTGCCTTCCGGACTACATCCACATTCTGGTACAGCTCGTAGAGTTCGCGGTTATGTCTTCTCCTCAATTCACCTTCCTCGCAGACGGGACCATATATCCGACGTAGAATTTTCTTTCGAAGGCACCAAGAATCAGCTCTGCAGATTTGCTTATCGTCCAGCTTTCAGCTCCATAAAGCAGGACTGGCAGTATAAGGGTCTTTCAGAGCATGACTTTGGTCCTTCGAGTCAGGAGTTTTGACCCCAGTTGTTTCGACAAACCGAAGTAGCATCGGTTGCCAAGGGTGGTTCTACGTCGGATCTCCACTATGATGTCATTTGTGATGTTAACGTTTGCCCCGAGGTAGACAAACACCCTTACTACCTCAAAAATATAGTTGTCGATTCTTACATTTTGTCCAAGGTGTTGTGTGACAGAACGTTTCATAGTCGACAGCATATACTTTGTTTTCCCCTCGTTAATCTTAAGACCAGCTCGTTTCGCCTCTTCTTCAATTACTGCAAAAGCCTCCTCTACTACACGTTGGGAACACGAATTATACTATCTGGTCGAACAAGTTATATAAAAAAAACACAAGTTATATTTTATTTAAGTGATTGTACTTTATTAAACTGAACACTAGAATGACACTGTAATACTCTTACTTGCTACTGGAGACTACTGCACCCGTTTCGTGTGCTTCACCTGTATTTATTCTACAAATGTTCAATGCATTACAATCGCAGACATAGTGTCAGCGATTTTACAATAAAATGCACAAGTGGAATTCTTAGAAATACAAAAAATTGCAATTAATGTCTGGTCAGCTATTTAGATATTGACCGGATAAATAGGTCATACTTATCGTCAGTTGCTGATTTCGACATGTGTGGAATTGCGGGCGTTGATTTATATGTAACTTCTCCCTCCTTACAAGTAGAATTCTCCTGAATTCGATTACTTCTCTTTTTACGTATACATAACATTAATATTATTCCACACATTATTATAATTGTTACAATGAATATTATGTTTAGATTATATGATATATTTTTCTCAAATTTAAATTCTTTTAATTCATTAAAGTTTTCAATAGGTTTTAGCAAAATCTTATTAAAGTTCAATGTTTCTGAAAAATTATAATTTTCTCTATAATTTGGATAATAGAAGCGTTGTTTCATTCTTTGTTTTACATTAGAGTATTTATTGTCAAACAGGGTGATTGTACAATTAAAGATGTTAATTAAATAGTTTCCTTTTAGTATAATATTTCTATCATCATATGTTTGATTTAAGTGCGTATTAATATTTTCTACAAAAATAATTCCATCATCAATGGAGATGAGTTCAGTTTGATTATTTTGATACAATTTACAATTTTCTTTAAAAACACAATGTTTACTTTCATATAATTCTGTGATATCCTTATCTTTTTCATATTTGAGCGATTTATTCTTGTATTCGACAATAAATTCTTTTTCGGCTTCTATTTCAAATAAATTCGTATTTGGTACAGGGAGTAATAGTTTAAGTGGAACTGTTACATAGTTTGTTGGAATTTTAATGGCAAATATTAACAAATTTTCTTCAAACTTAGCTAACCCTAGTTTTATCTGGCTTAGTTTATAAAAGTCTATTTTATATTTTTCGATTTCCTCATTTGTTAAAATGTTCGGGTGTAAGATATTATTCCTTGCTGTTCCTGCTTGTTCAATCTTGGCTCCTATGTATTTAAGTTTGAATAACTGATCAAAATATAGTTGCTTCATGGCTATTTCCCTTTCTACTCTTTGAACTGTATTCATTTGTTTTTCAATTATTTCCCTATCTCTTTCAATATTATCTTTTAAAATTTGAAATGAGTCATTGAAGAACGAATTAATTTTGATTTGTTTATTTAATGCAATTATGGAATTGTGACTATTTGCCTTTACCTCTTTTAGGTATATTTCTATAGTTTTCCTATCCTCCTCATCCATGGTTCCAAATAACCATTTTTCGGTGGATCCTACAATATTTAGCAAGCCTCGTTTCCTCCTGTTTTGTACCGAAATAAGAGTTTTAATTTTATGAATTATATTGGATACTTCTTCGTCTAGCATGTATCGCTGCTTTAATGGTACTGAGCTAAGATTTAATGATATATTTTTAACTAATGCCATGATTTCTAAAGGGTCAATAATATGTAATACAATGTCGGTCTTGTTACTAATTGATATGTCATTCAAATGTAGCTTTACATAACCATTTTGTTCTTTTATTTCCTGTACGTCAAGAAATCGACAATGCGTCTGCGGAATCATTATTGTCAGAAGTAATATCCATGTCATTACCTGAAAATTTTAATTTTCGTTTAATGGTTGTAAAGGCGATATTTTTTAATTTTGCTTTCTTATATTTTGGTTCTTGTTTGTGCCTAACAGCCTTATAGTTTTTTATGAATCCTGTTAATCTCTTTTCTTCATAATCCTCTCTATTTTTGTTTACCTTTCTGAGCATCTTTTCCTTCATTTCTTCTATATTCCGTCTAATTAGTTTTACATCAACTTTACCGTTTTGTACCTCTAAAGGATTATGTTTAATCGTAGAGTGAAATCTTTGGTTATAATTTCGTACAGCTTTTTGTATGATCCTTTGGACTGAGTACTTATTTTTTTGTTAAACGAGATTATTCTGAACTTTTCGGCTATGGAGTTATGAAAACGTTCAATGTCTGCATTGCCCGTGTGGCTGTTTGGTTTCCTTAGGTGTAGGAAAATTCCTTCTTCTTCTAGAAACTCTTTAACTTGAATCGCTTTGAATTCATTATCGGCAATAATTTTCTTCGTTTTTCCGAATTTCGCAAAATGTTCTTCTAATTGATCAATAATTGTAATGTGATTTCTATCTGCTAAACGGTATGCAGATCCGAATTTAGAAAATTTATCTATTATCGTTAGGAAGCTAACCTTTTTTATAACGAATGTATCAATATGGATTATCTCATTAATATCTGTAGGTGTTTCGGTTTTATTAAATTTAACTTTAATTGGATTGCGGTCATATTTGACTGCTTGACAGACATCACACTGATTGATAACAATTTGGATATATTCCATTAACTTTGGATAGTAAATCCTTGTTTTGATTTGATTGTATGTTTCCTGTATGCCTGAATGTTGACTCTCTCTTACATGATAGAAAGATATTTGTTTCACAGCTTCTACCTCTGTTGCTATGACTTGGGCTCTATAAGAACATCTAACGAATTTTAAACTTTTATCATTGGAGAACATTTCTCTAATTTTTTCTTGGACTCTATTATACTTGTGATCATCCAGTTCTGAGTAAATTCCGATTTTTCCTTTTCCTTATTCTTCTCAGAATATCTTCTAATCGACTAATATCATGTTCTGCTATATAGATTATTCTTTTTCCATGTAAAATATCAATTTCATTTATTTTATTGTTTATGAGTATCAGTTGTGTCTTATACTTGTTGACAATGTCTTCCACGATCGGAATATGGTCCATTAATTCTTCTTCTGCAGAATGTATAGTTTCATTATCTTCTAAATTAAATATGAAATCTGATTCCGAATTATTACAATTTAGTGAAAAGTTTTCAGATTGTGGGGGGCCTGCGTTCTCTCCCTCCTCAGATTTAACGTCCTCGTTAATTTCTATGCGGCTTAAAAAATCCGCTACTTTATTTTCCTTGCCCTCTAAGTATTCAATATCGAACTGATATTCGCCTAGCTTCAGAAGCCATCTTTGATGTTGAGGTGATAAATCTTTACCTCTATATTTAGCATAAAGATATTTGATAGGCTGATGATCAGTATAAATTTTGAATTTCTTACCGTAAAGGTAGGGCCTAAAGTAATTTGTTGACCATTTTATTGCGAGAAATTCTTTGTCTGTAGCAGAGTAATTTCTCTCATGTTTGTTAAGGGTCCTGGACGCGTAGCATATAGGATGTCCCTCTTGAGAGAGAACTGCTCCTATAGCGTAGTTAGACGCATCTGTTGTAAGACAGAATGTTTTCTCAAAGTTTGGATATCTTAATATGGGGTGACTACTTATTAGCTGCTTCAATTTCTCAAATGCTTCTATGTAATTTGGGTCGCTAGTATTTATTTTCGCATTTTTCTTAAGGTATTTAGTGATGGGTTGGGCTACCTTTGCATAGTCTCTAATAAATTTTCTGTAATAGCCCGTAATGCCCAAAAAGCTTTTAAATTGCTTTTGTGTTTTCGGGAGTTCTAGCTTTTCGATAACCGCTATCTTATTAGGATTGGGTTTTAACCCGTCTTTGGTAAAGATATGACCTAAGAACTCGGTCTCCTTTCGCATGAAATTACACTTGTCGATTTGTAATTTGAGATGTTTTGATTCTAGTATTTTAAAAATTGTAGTTATTGCCTTAATATGTTCTTTTAATGTGGTACTAAATATAAGTATATCATCTAGATACACTACACATGTTTTATTAATATGATCTCTAAGTATGTCATTCATTAGTCTTTGGAATGTCGCGGGGGCATTCTTTAGACCAAATGGCATTCTTATAAATTCATATAGACCATGAGGTGTTACAAAAGCTGTCTTTTTGCGATCATCCTCTTTTATTAGGATCTGATGGTATCCTTTCGCGAGGTCTAACGTGGTAAAATATTGGGCTTTCCCAAGTTTATCTAATATAGAATCAATATTTGGTAAAGGAAATTTGTCGTCGATTGTTATTTCATTCAGTTTTCTGTAGTCGATAACGATCCGAAATGTCCTTTTACCGGAGTTGTCCATTTTTTTTGGAACAACAATGAGTGGGCTCGAATACTTGGAGTTACTCTTTCGAATAATTCCTTGAGCTTCCATTTCTTTTATTTGTCTACGGACCTCTTCCTCATGCTTAGGGGGGTATCTATATAATTTCGCGTTTACTTGTTGATCGGTTGTTGTGACGATCTCATGTTCAATTTTTGGGGTGCTAGTTAATTTATCGCCTTCCTTGAAAAATAGATTGCTAAATCTTTTCAAAAGGTTCTCTACTTCCTTTCGTTCTTCCGCATTTAAATGATCTAGTCCCATTTGATTTATCTTGGATTCAATGGGTTCTAGGGAACATATTTCATTTAAGGGATATGGAAAGTTTATGAAATTTATTATTTGATTATTTAATGTAATGGTTCCCTCGTCTATATTTATTAGCGCATTTAAATTGTTCAATAAATCCATGCCAATTATAAATTTATAACCTCTGTTGCAGAGTCTTTTTACTTTCCATCTGATTAGTGCATTTGATGGGGCTTTAAATTCTTGCGGTGCATGTGTATGGACCTTATGTAAAATGGTATCTTTACCAGTCACTGTTGTGAAATATATAGGTGTTATAGGAATTTTATCGAATTCATAAAGTCTGTCATCTATTATGCTAAGTGTTGAGCCTGTGTCTATCAATGCTATGTATATTTTGGAATTTATTGTTATAGTAATTTGGGGTAAGTTATCCGAGGCTAGTTCATAAAAAAACCTCTCTTCCTTTTTCTTTATTTTCGTTTGACGGTTCTACTGGTCCTGGTGGAACGCTACTTCTTGGTTCTAAACTAAGCTTAGACGTACCCTGTTCATGGCGATATTGGCCCGGATATCCTCTATAGCTTCGTGAATTTTGACTGTTATTAACTTCATTTCTAGTTCTAACTATATTGTCTACCTCCATGGCTTCACCCTGCGGTCTATGGTTTTGACGAAAGTTTCCTGAATTTCTATTATCTATATTTTATCTGTACTGTCCGGAATGATTTTTGGTATGCCCTAATCTATCGTTTTGGCGATACTTCTTCTTCTTCTTCTTCTTCTTCTTCTTCTTGTGGCGCTACAGTCCGGGGTGGACCGATCTTTCGCCAGCTGCCGCCAGTTGCGCACTCCAAGTTGGTTGAGGTCCTTCTCCACTTGTGTGCGCCACCTTATCCTGGGCCGTCCTCTGTTGCGTTGTCCCAATGGCTCAGATTCGAAGACTTTTCGGGCCGGAGCAGTGGTGTCCATACGCTCTACATGGCCTAGCCATCTTAAGCGTTGTATCCGTAGACGCTTGACTAGGCTCATGCCGCTGTACAGCCCATACAGTTCGTGGTTGAATCTTCTCCTCCAGATGCCATCAACGCAAACAGGACTTAAAATCGCACGCAGAACTTTTCTCTCGAAGAGACCAAGGGCATCCTCATCCGCTTTAAGTAGTGTCCAAGTTTCCGCGCCATAAAGTAGGACTGGGATGATTAAGGTGTTATATAAAGCAAGCTTAGTCTTTCGAGAGAGGGCTTTATTACTCAATTGCCTCTTGAGCCCAAAGAAACAGCGATTGGCAAGAGTGATTCTGCGTTTGATTTCGGTACTGGTGTTATTGTCCCTGTTTACTGCGGAGCCGAGGTAGACGAAGTCCTTGACTATCTCGAAGTTTCTGCTGCTTAGTGTGACGCTCTGTCCGAGACGCCGATGTTGTGTGTCCTTCCTTGATGACAGCATGTACTTCGTTTTGCCCTCATTTACCACCAGACCCATTTTAGCCGCTTCCGCTTCAATGCCAGCAAACGGATCATTGACGGCTCGCTGTGTTCGACCAATCACGTCAATGTCGTTTTGGCGATACTGGCCTGAATAATTCCTGTTATTAGTATGTCTATAATTACCTGACCTATCTAAGTTACGAGTTTCTTCGTGTATGTTTGGCTTATGCTTTGTCTTTGTATACAAGAATCTTCATACCTTCGCTTCCTAAAAATAGAGACTATTTTTCTTAAATCATTCTCCTCATATATTCTATCTAATAACGTTCCTTGCGTCATTTCTTTCGCTGTATTCACTAGAATTATTTCAACATTACTAAGATCTATAAAATTTTCTCCTTTGTAATACACGATTAGCTCGTCCGCTTTATACTTAATACTTTGTAATTGAATAGCTAGTTCGCTTACCGTGTTGACTCTGAGATTTGTGATCCGCTTGTAGATTTCATGTGGCTCCGTGTCCGGCTTGTAGCGAAGTTTCAGGGTTTCTTTGATATTTGTCCAGTCTTCTGTTCTTGGCAGGTTGATGATGGAATTCTTCGCCTCTCCTTGAATTTTTTCATAGAAGATTGTTCGCACTACAGTGTTCCTCACATCTTCTTCCCTGATTTGGCTTAGGTAGTACTCCACACAACTGAAGAAGGAGTTTATTGTGATTTCGCCTTGTCCCGTGAAAACTGGCATGTAACGGATTTCCTTGAGTATCCTATCACGTTCCCCTCTGTTCTGTTGCTGTTGTAGCTCTTGGTATGCAATTCGCACTTGCTCGAGTTGTTGGGTTCGAAGCTCAAGTTCTGCTACCACTTGCTCATAGTTGGCCATTATTCTGTGTTCGTCGTATACTCTTTGTCTGTTCATTCACTAATCACTACACCAATCTTTGTCGATTATAGGTGCTCTATATATATAACTTTCACGTGTTTTCCTTTTGTTTGTGATTATACGAGTCTACACTTAATCTTTGTCGATTTTACTGGTATGTCTGTATAATACACTATTCGCATTTATTAAATGGAAAACTTAACTTCACACGAACTATTCTTTAGATGCTTGATTCGATCACTGGATCCTTATTAATAAAAAAGGATCCTACCGACTGCGCCAATTATATTATCTGGTCGAACAAGTTATATAAAAAAAAACACAAGTTATATTTTATTTAAGTGATTGTACTTTATTAAACTGAACACTAGAATGACACTGTAATACTCTTACTTGCTACTGGAGACTACTGCACCGCTTTCGTGTGCTTCACCTGTATTTATTCTACAAATGTTCAGCGATTTTACAATAAAATGCACAAGTGGAATTCTTAGGAATACAAAAAATGCAATTAATGTCTGGTCAGCTATTTAGTTATTGACTGGATAAATAGGTCATACTTATCGTCAGTTGCTGATTTCGACATGTGTGGAATTGCGGGCGTTGACTTATGTATATGTAACGCGCGAGTTACATATAAGTCAACGCCCGCAATTCCACACATGTCGAAATCAGCAACTGACGATAAGTATGACCTATTTATCCGGTCAATAACTAAATAGCTGACCAGACATTAATTGCAGTTTTTGTATTCTTAAGAATTCTACTTGTGCATTTTATTGTAAAATCGCTGACACTATGTCTGCGATTGTAATGCATTGAAAATTTGTAGAATAAATACAGGTGAAGCACACGAAGACGGTGCAGTAGTCTCCAGTAGCAAGTAAGAGTATTACAGTGTCATTCTAGTGTTCAGTTTAATAAAGTACTATCACTTAAATAAAATATAACTTGTGTTTTTTTTATATAACTTGTTCGACCAGATAATATAATTGGCGCAGTCGGTAGGATCCTTTTTTATTAATAAGGATCCAGTGATCGAATTAAGCATCCGAAGAATAGTTCGTGTGAAGTTAAGTTTTCCATTTAATAAACGCGAATAGTGTATTATACAGACATACCAGTAAAATCGACAAAGATTAAGTGTAGACTCGTATAAACACATCAAAAAGAAAACACGTGAAAGTTATATAGAGCACCTATAATCGACAAAGATTGGTGTAGTGATTAGTGAATGAACAGACAAAGAGTATACGACGAACACAGAATAATGGCCAACTATGAGAAGGTGGTAGCAGAACTTGAGCTTCGAACCCAACAACTCGAGCAAGTGCGAATTGCATACCAAGAGCTACAACAGCAACAGAACAGAGGGGAACGTGATAGGATACTCAAGGAAATCCGTTACATGCCAGTTTTCACGGGACAAGGCGAAATCACAATAAACTCATTCTTCAGTTGTGTGGAGTACTACCTAAGCCAAATCAGGGAAGAAGATGTGAGGAACACTGTAGTGCGAACAATCTTCTATGAAAAAATTCAAGGAGAGGCGAAGAATTCCATCATCAACCAGCCAAGAACAGAAGACTGGACAAATATCAAAGAAACCCTGAAACTTCGCTACAAGCCGGACACGGAGCCACATGAAATCTACAAGCGGATCACAAATCTCAGAGTCAACACGGTAAGCGAACTAGCTATTCAATTACAAAGTATTAAGTATAAAGCGGACGAGCTAATCGTGTATTACAAAGGAGAAAATTTTATAGATCTTAGTAACGTTGAAATAATTCTAGTGAATACAGCGAAAGAAATGACGCAAGGAACGTTATTAGATAGAATATATGAGGAGAATGATTTAAGAAAAATAGTCTCTATTATTAGGAAGCGAAGGTATGAAGATTCTTGTATAAGGCCAGAATTCCGAAAGACAAAGCATAAGCCAAACATACACGAAGAAACTCGTAACTTAGATAGGTCAGGTAATTATAGACATACTAATAACAGGAATTATTCAGGCCAGTATCGCCAAAACGACATTGACGTGATTGGTCGAACACAGCGAGCCGTCAATGATCCGTTTGCTGGCATTGAAGCGGAAGCGGCTAAAATGGGTCTGGTGGTAAATGAGGGCAAAACGAAGTACATGCTGTCATCAAGGAAGGACACACAACATCGGCGTCTCGGACAGAGCGTCACACTAGGCAGCAGAAACTTCGAGATAGTCAAGGACTTCGTCTACCTCGGCTCCGCAGTAAACAGGGACAATAACACCAGTACCGAAATCAAACGCAGAATCACTCTTGCCAATCGCTGTTTCTTTGGGCTCAAGAGGCAATTGAGTAATAAAGCCCTCTCTCGAAAGACTAAGCTTGCTTTATATAACACCTTAATCATCCCAGTCCTACTTTATGGCGCGGAAACTTGGACACTACTTAAAGCGGATGAGGATGCCCTTGGTCTCTTCGAGAGAAAAGTTCTGCGTGCGATTTTAAGTCCTGTTTGCGTTGATGGCATCTGGAGGAGAAGATTCAACCACGAACTGTATGGGCTGTACAGCGGCATGAGCCTAGTCAAGCGTCTACGGATACAACGCTTAAGATGGCTAGGCCATGTAGAGCGTATGGACACCACTGCTCCGGCCCGAAAAGTCTTCGAATCTGAGCCATTGGGACAACGCAACAGAGGACGGCCCAGGATAAGGTGGCGCACACAAGTGGAGAAGGACCTCAACCAACTTGGAGTGCGCAACTGGCGGCAGCTGGCGAAAGATCGGTCCACCCCGGACTGTAGCGCCACAAGAAGAAGAAGAAGTATCGCCAAAACGATAGATTAGGGACAAAATATAGATAATAGAAATTCAGAAAACTTTCGTCAAAACCATAGACCGCAGGGTGAAGCCATGGAGGTAGACAATATAGTTAGAACTAGAAATGAAGTTAATAACAGTCAAAATTCACGAAGCTATAGAGGATATCCGGGCCAATGTCGCCATGAACAGGTTACGTCTAAGCTTAGTTTAGAACCAAGAAGTAGCGTTCCACCAGGACCAGTAGAACCGTCAAACGAAAATAAAGAAAAAGGAAGAGACGAGGTTTTTTTATGAACTAGCCTCGGATAACTTACCCCAAATTACTATAACAATAAATTCCAAAATATACATAGCATTGATAGACACAGGCTCAACACTTAGCATAATAGATGACAGACTTTATGAATTCGATAAAATTCCTATAACACCTATATATTTCACAACAGTGACTGGTAAAGATACCATTTTACATGAGGTCCATACACATGCACCGCAAGAACTTAAAGCCCCATCAAATGCATTAATCAGATGGAAAGTAAAAAGACTCTGCAACAGAGGTTATACATTTATAATTGGCATGGATTTATTGAACAATTTAAATGCGCTATTAAATATAGACGAGGGAACCATTAGATTAAATAATCAAATATTAAATTTCATAAACTTTCCATATCCCTTAAATGAAATATGTTCCCTAGAACCCATTGAATCCAAGATAAATCAAATAGAACTAGATCATTTAAATGCGGAAGAACGAAAGGAAGTAGAAAACCTTTTGAAAAGATTTAGCAATCTATTTTTCAAGGAAGGCGATAAATTAACTAGCACCCCAGAAATTGAACATGAGATCGTCACAACAACCGATCAACAAGTAAACGCGAAATTATATAGATACCCCCCTAAGCATGAGGAGGAGGTCCGTAGACAAATAAAAGAAATGGAAGCTCAAGGAATTATTCGAAAGAGTAACTCCAAGTATTCGAGCCCACTCATTGTTGTTCCAAAAAAAATGGACAACTCCGGTAAAAAGAAATTTCGGATCGTTATCGACTACAGAAAACTGAATGAAATAACAATCGACGACAAATTTCCTTTACCAAATATTGATTCTATATTAGATAAACTTGGGAAAGCCCAATATTTTACCACGTTAAACCTCGCGAAAGGATACCATCAGATCCTAATAAAAGAGGATGATCGCAAAAAGAGAGCTTTTGTAACACCTCATGGTCTATATGAATTTATAAGAATGCCATTTGGTCTAAAGAATGCCCCCGCGACATTCCAAAGACTAATGAATGACATACTTAGAGATCATATTAATAAAACATGTGTAGTGTATCTAGATGATATACTTATATTTAGTACCACATTAAAAGAACATATTAAGGCAATAACTACAATTTTTAAAATACTAGAATCAAAACATCTCAAAATACAAATCGACAAGTGTAATTTTATCCGAAGGGAGACCGAGTTCTTAGGTCATATCTTAACCAAAGACGGGTTAAAACCCAATCCTAATAAGATAGCGGTTATCGAAAAGCTAGAACTCCCGAAAACACAAAAGCAATTTAAAAGCTTTTTGGGCATTACGGGCTATTACAGAAAATTTATTAGAGACTATGCAAAGGTAGCCCAACCCATCACTAAATACCTTAAGAAAAATGCGAAAATAAATACTAGCGACCCAAATTACATAGAAGCATTTGAGAAATTGAAGCAGCTAATAAGTAGTCACCCCATATTAAGATATCCAAACTTTGAGAAAACATTCTGTCTTACAACAGATGCGTCTAACTACGCTATAGGAGCAGTTCTCTCTCAAGAGGGACATCCTATATGCTACGCGTCCAGGACCCTTAACAAACATGAGAGAAATTACTCTGCTACAGACAAAGAATTTCTCGCAATAAAATGGTCAACAAATTACTTTAGGCCCTATCTTTACGGTAAGAAATTCAAAATATATACTGATCATCAGCCTATCAAATATCTTTATGCTAAATATAGAGGTAAAAATTTATCACCTCGACATCAAAGATGGCTTCTGAAGCTAGGCGAATATCAGTTCGATATTGAATACTTAAAGGGCAAGGAAAATAAAGTAGCGGATTTTTTAAGCCGCATAGAAATTAACGAGGACGTTAAATCTGAGGAGGGAGAGAACGCAGGCCCCCCACAATCTGAAAACTTTTCATTAAATTGTAATAATTCGGAATCAGATTTCATATTTAATTTAGAAGATAATGAAACTATACATTCTGCAGAAGAAGAATTAATGGACCATATTCCGATCGTGGAAGACATTGTCAACAAGTATAAGACACAACTGATACTCATAAACAATAAAATAAATGAAATTGATATTTTACATGGAAAAAGAATAATCTATATAGCAGAACATGATATTAGTCGATTAGAAGATATTCTGAGAAGAATAAGGAAAAGGAAAAATCGGAATTTACTCAGAACTGGATGATCACAAGTATAATAGAGTCCAAGAAAAAATTAGAGAAATGTTCTCCAATGATAAAAGTTTAAAATTCGTTAGATGTTCTTATAGAGCCCAAGTCATAGCAACAGAGGTAGAAGCTGTGAAACAAATATCTTTCTATCATGTAAGAGAGAGTCAACATTCAGGCATACAGGAAACATACAATCAAATCAAAACAAGGATTTACTATCCAAAGTTAATGGAATATATCCAAATTGTTATCAATCAGTGTGATGTCTGTCAAGCAGTCAAATATGACCGCAATCCAATTAAAGTTAAATTTAATAAAACCGAAACACCTACAGATATTAATGAGATAATCCATATTGATACATTCGTTATAAAAAAGGTTAGCTTCCTAACGATAATAGATAAATTTTCTAAATTCGGATCTGCATACCGTTTAGCAGATAGAAATCACATTACAATTATTGATCAATTAGAAGAACATTTTGCGAAATTCGGAAAACCAAAGAAAATTATTGCCGATAATAAATTCAAAGCGATTCAAGTTAAAGGGTTTCTAGAAGAAGAAGGAATTTTCCTACACCTAACGAAACCAAACAGCCACACGGGCAATGCAGACATTGAACGTTTTCATAACTCTATAGTCGAAAAGTTCAGAATAATCTCGTTTAACAAAAATAAGTACTCAGTCCAAAGGATCATACAAAAAGCTGTACGAAATTATAACCAAAGATTTCACTCTACGATTAAACATAATCCTTTAGAGGTACAAAACGGTAAAGTTGATGTAAAACTAATTAGACGGAATATAGAAGAAATGAAGGAAAAGATGCTCAGAAAGGTAAACAAAAATAGAGAGGATTATGAAGAAAAGAGATTAACAGGATTCATAAAAAACTATAAGGCTGTTAGGCACAAACAAGAACCAAAATATAAGAAAGCAAAATTAAAAAATATCGCCTTTACAAACATTAAACGAAAATTAAAATTTTCAGGTAATGACATGGATATTACTTCTGACAATAATGATTCCGCAGACGCATTGTCGATTTCTTGACGTACAGGAAATAAAAGAACAAAATGGTTATGTAAAGCTACATTTGAATGACATATCAATTAGTAACAAGACTGACATTGTATTACATATTATTGACCCTTTAGAAATCATGGCATTAGTTAAAAATATATCATTAAATCTTAGCTCAGTACCATTAAAGCAGCGATACATGCTAGACGAAGAAATATCCAATATAATTCATAAAATTAAAACTCTAATTCCGGTACAAAACAGGCGGAAACGAGGCTTGCTAAATATTGTAGGATCCACCGAAAAATGGTTATTTGGAACTATGGATGAGGAAGATAGGAAAACTATAGAAATATACCTAAAAGAGGTAAAGGCAAATAGTTAGAATTCCATAGTTGCATTAAATAAACAAATCAAAATTAATTCATTCTTCAATGACTCATTTCAAATTTTAAAAGATAATATTGAAAGAGATAGGGAAATAATTGAAAAACAAATGAATACAGTTCAAAGAGTAGAAAGGGAAATAGCCATGAAACAACTATATTTTGATCAGTTATTCAAACTTAAATACATAGGAGCCAAGATTGAACATATACAAGATAACATAGCTTCAGCAAGGAATAATATTTTACACCCGAACATTATAACAAATGAGGAAATCGAAAAATATAAAATAGACTTTTATAAACTAAGCCAGATAAAACTAGGGTTAGCTAAGTTTGAAGAAAATTTGTTAATATTTGCCATTAAAATTCCAACAAACTATGTAACAGTTCCACTTAAACTATTACTCCCTGTACCAAATACGAATTTATTTGAAATAGAAGCCGAAAAAGAATTTATTGTCGAATACAAGAATAAATCGCTCAAATATGAAAAAGATAAGGATATCACAGAATTATATGAAAGTAAACATTGTGTTTCAAAAGAAAATTGTAAATTGTATCAAAATAATCAAACTGAACTCATCTCAATTGATGATGGAACTATTTTTGTAAAAAATATTAATACGCACTTAAATCAAACATGTGATGATAGAAATATTATACTAAAAGGAAACTATTTAATTAACATCTTTAATTGTACAATCACCCTGTTTGATAATAAATACTCTAATGTAAAACAGATAATGAAACAACGCTTCTATTATCCAAATTATAGAGAAAATTATAATTTTTCAGAAACATTGAACTTTAATAAGATTTTGCTAAAACCAATTGAAAACTTGAATGTATTAAAAGAAGTAAAATTTGAGAAAAATATATCATATAATCTAAACATAATATTCATTGTAACAATTATAATAATGTGTGGAATAATATTAATGTTATGTATACGTAAAAAGAGAAGTAATCGAATTCCGGGGAATTCTACTTGTAAGGAGGGAGAAGTTACATATAAGTCAACGCCCGCAATTCCACACATGTCGAAATCAGCAACTGACGATAAGTATGACCTATTTATCCGGTCAATAACTAAATAGCTGACCAGACATTAATTGCAGTTTTTGTATTCTTAAGAATTCCACTTGTGCATTTTATTGTAAAATCGCTGACACTATGTCTGCGATTGTAATGCATTGAAAATTTGTAGAATAAATACAGGTGAAGCACACGAAGACGGTGCAGTAGTCTCCAGTAGCAAGTAAGAGTATTACAGTGTCATTCTAGTGTTCAGTTTAATAAAGTACTATCACTTAAATAAAATATAACTTGTGTTTTTTTTATATAACTTGTTCGACCAGATAATATAATTCGCGCGACGATATCGATGTCGTCCGCATATCCCAACAGCTGGACTGTTTTGTAGAAGATAGTGACTTCCGTGTTTACCTTGGCCCGTCACACTACCTTCTCCAGTACTAAATTGAAGAAGTCACACGACAACGCATCTCCTTGCCGAAATCCGATGCAGGTTTCAAACGGCTCAGATGTCCTCGAGCCGAACTGAACGGTGCATCAAGTATTTGTTAGCGTGGTTCGACACAACCGGATCAATTTTCACGGGATCCCGAATTCCGTCATCGCCTCGAAAAGTTCGTTGCGATGAATGCTGTCGTATGCGGCTTTGAAATCGATAAACGGATGGGGCGTATCGATTTGAAACTCGTTGGCCTTCTTCAGAATTTGCCTCAGTGTGAAGATTTGGTATATAGTTGATTTGCCGGGCCGGAAGCCGCACGGGTACGTGCCGATTAGTGCGGTGCAAAACGGCATTAGACGTTCATACAGTACGCTGGATAGGATCTTGTAGGCGACGTTGAGCAGGGATATACCTCTGTAGTTGCTGCACGAGGTAGGATCGCCTTTTTTGTGGATGGGGCATATGGAGCTGATATTCCAGTCGTCGGGCATGCTTTCTTCGTCTTCCCATATTCGGCAGATGATCTGGTGCATGCTCCCTACCAGAACGTTGCCACCAGCCTTGAAGAGCTCCGATGGTAAGCTACTCAGCCTGCGGCTTTGTTGTTCTTCAGCCTTTAAATAGCTGTGCCGACTTCCTCAAAGCTAGGTGGGAGGACTATTTCATCGACTGGAATTCGGATTTCCTGATTCCCTACCAATCTCTCCTGGTCAGGCCCGTTAAGCAGCTGTTGAAAGTGCTGCTTGAACACATCCACTATTCCCTGCGGGTCGGTAACTAGATTACCCTCGCAATTTCGAAGAGCCTGGGTGCCTTTCCTTAAGCCTGAAACTAGGTTTTTGGCTTTTTTTATAAAAGGCTCGTATTTTATGTTTGTCCCTAGACTCTTCGATATTCATGAGCTGGGAGATAGCTAGAGCCCTTTTCTTCAGGCGTAGAAGCTTTTTCTCCTCCCGTCTTCTAGCCCGGTACTCCTCTTGCGTTGCTCTTGTTTTCCGTTCCAGCGCTTTTTGGTATGCCTGGTCTGTTGCACGTTTCTTCTGCTCACATGCGTCATCATACCACGGATTTCTTGTCGGGGGTGGTAGGTAGCCTAAGGTAGCTTCCGCTACCTCTTTGATGACCGAGCGGCAATGCAACCACATATCGTTGGCGTTTGTGTTTGACGTAGGCATACCGGAGAGTCTCTCACTTAGTCGCTCTTCGTAGGCTTTGGCAATTCCCGGTGCACTCAGGCGTCCAATGTCAAATCTTCTCGTTGTTGGCTGGTGCAGCTTTCTGACACTAGACAGTCGAGCTCTGAATCTTGCTGCCACGAGAAAATGGTCAGAGTTGACGTTTGCCCCCCTGAATGTTCTTATATCCAGGATATTTGACGCATGTCTTCCGTCAATGAGCACATGGTCGATTTGGTCGGCGGTTCGACCGCCCGGAGATCACCAGGTTGCTGTGTGGATGTTTTTGTGAGGGAATCTTGTGCTAATAACGACTATATTACGGCCTGTCACAAAGTCAGTGAGTCGGAAGCCGTTGTTTGTTGTCGTATCTTGGAGGCTGTGCTTTCCGACCACTTCGCCAAAGATGTTTTCTTTACCTTAAGATTTTGGCATTGAAGTCTCCAAGTACGATTTTTACATCGTACTCCGGATAGGCTCGTAGGCACCGTCCAAGAGGTCGTAATAGTCCTCTTTGACAGAGTCTTCAGCCTCGTCGGTAGGGGCGTGTGCACATATAAGGCTGATGTTGTAGAATCTCCACTGGATGCGGATCACAGCCAGGCGATCACTTATTGGATTAAAGTCGATGACCTTAGCCGTTTCCCTACGGCGAATCCGCATCCAAATGTGTGTAACCTTTGTGACAGCTGTAATATATGTCGCACTCCTTCTTTTTCACTATCCCATGTCCTATCCAGCGTATTTCCTGGATATCAGTGATATCCGCCTTATACTGCGTGAGGGTATTTTCCAGTTTTTGGGCGGCTCCGGGAGTGTAGAGTGTTCTTACATTCCAGGAGCACACTCGCAAATCGTTGTCCTTTTTCGCGTCGTGTCGTCGTTGTAAGTCCGTCCGTAGATCCGAGGCTGCTTGCTCTCTCGTAACAGTTAGTTTTTCTGTGGGCGGGTTGTTAGCCCTCCGCACAACCGCTAGGGAGTCGCTGTATGCATTGGTTCACTTCACAACGGGTGTTGTAATAGCTGTACAGGAGGCTGCATGTCAACTTGGCTTGCGCATCGACAGGGATCGTTGTTGGCATCCTACCATGTAGATATGAAAACCGCCTTAAAAATACAAAATTCCTTCTTATGCTCCACTTTGAAATTGCAAGTTTGCGTCCTTTCCTTTTTTGTACATATTTCACAAGCCATTGAATATATAATATAATACTGAATATCTATTTAATAATAATTTAATATCTATATATTTTCACAATGTAAAATTTTAATGACACTAATTTCAAGGAAAACTTTATTTGGTTACATACGTAACCCTATCTTACTTGCTATACTCCTATCAATACTGCTATAATTATTTATAATATGTAATAAAATGTGACATTTAATTTAGTCGTAAATATAGCCTAAGACTGTGAACACTAGTACAGTAATTTAAATAAAAGTTGTAATAAGGAATTACATTTACTAATTGGCAAATAGTACAACCCTGATCATGACACCATCTAGCTGTATTATCAAATTCTGCTTGAATTATTGTTGTTCTTGTCTCCAGGGATCTATGGCACACTACAATTGCGGTATCGTCCGCATACGCAAAAGGTTTGGCTCTCTTAAAAGTGCGAAGGAGCTCATTGGCATATAAGAGGAACAGAATTGGCCCCAGTTTCGATCCTTGTGGAACTCCGTGAGGTGCATCTTCTTTATTACTATAGGTTTCACTGATTTCAATGCAGTAATACCGGTTATGCAGGTAGTCCTTTAGCAGTCTGCCATTAGTCGCGTATTCCAATGCGTTCAAGGGCTTCAATTAGCTAAGTATGATTGAGAGTATCGAAGGCTTTACTAAAATCCATGAATACGACCAGTACCAGTAATTAATCAGCCATCTTGGGCTTGGCGATCTAAAATAACCTTCAAGACCGGCTTTTCGGTACTCATCACGTTATTTCGTAATTGCCCCTGAAGTAACTGTAGATCGACCACACCCCCGAATCGATTCCGTTATTCTATTTTTGAACAGGGTCTGGTATTGGATCTCGTATTGGTGTTTGAAGCATGCAAACAACAAGATGCGGAGAGAATTCCAACGCCGTTGTAATAAATATAATTCTCGGCTCGACTTAGAGAAAATCGAAGGTTACTGTTTCGAGTGTTGCACTTTTGAACAATAATTTCCGACAATACGTACGACACATTAACCGCAATTTTTACGCGTGTGGTCTATGATTACGATAGAGATGGAGATGCAGGCTGCGCCCTCCCGGTATGGATCGAAGAAACACAGAAGGCGTCTGTGTCTTTGTTCTTATTTATCAACCGCGGCGCGGAGTAAAACGAATAGAACCGAATTAACCAAAACTACGCTCTGCTACCAAAATGTAACAGCGTTGCAGTCGAAGCGTTTGGAATTTTAGGCTACTAAAGGAACGTACGCAAGTCTTTCTTGCGAAATGTTTTCTCGTTGCTCGTTTATTGTCAACTGTCAACAAGGACACTAACGTACTTGGTTACATTCTATTTCTTGTTTACATTTTTTGGTACAGTAATGTACATGTTTTCTACAATTGATATATATTTGTTTCAGTTTTATGTCATCGTCCTCAACCTTTTGGTTTACACATAAACCACAACGGCGCGGTTGCGCGGTCGGACTTTGACATTTGAAATAGAATTCGTGTGAGATCCTTGTGCAAACCGAAATGGGGCGGTCGAGCTGAAAGCTTTCAAAAACCGTGACATAGTAAGTGCGAGCAGAAAGTTTGTAGTACAGCTACTCTCTACTCAGTCGGTGTTCGGATCAATAAAAGAATATTTGTTCCTAATAAAAGAATATTTTTCCGATGCTCTTCCCGTAAGGGTTGGCGGTTCGCACTGCCCCCAAAATTGTGTGGATGATTCAAACATCACGCCCCCAATTAAGGACTAGTCCTCAATTTCAACTGTTGAATCGTTCACGGGAAGTACGCACAATTTCTGCATCGGTCGTACCAGCGTTGTATGCTCCATTTTCACCTCTGCACTACACACCAGTCCATCTTGTCCCTGATTAACTCTGCTCACTCGCCCTAGTGGCCATACTGTGGGAGGCATGTTCTCCTGTTTGACCAGCACTAGAACGCCGATGGTTACATTTTTCCATTCGGCTCTCCATTTAAAGCACTTTTGTAAGATGTGGATGTATTCCTCGCTCCATCTCTTCCAGAAATACTGCTGGATCTGTTGAATCAACGCCCACAACTTAAGCCGATTTTGCGGCATGTCACTAACATCAGGTGCGAGGGGCTGCACAATCTGTTCACCAATCAAAAAGTGTCCAGGCGTCGGCGCACTTAGGTCGCCTGGGTCGTCGGACATTGCACTGAGTAGTCTCGAATTGAGCCAAGCTTCGATTTGAACCAGTGTTGTCGCCAAGGTCTCGAATGTAAATGTTTGCTTGCCCATTACGCGTCGCAGGTGGTACATCAGGGACTTTACCCCTGCTTCCCATATGCCGCCCGCATGCAGAGCACCTGGTACTATAAACTTCCACTCCGTGCCCATTGCTATAATCTGCTCTATGGGAAGATCCTTCCTCCAACTCTCTGCATCTCTCCTCATCTGTCGGTCAGCTCCGACAAATGTTGTAGCGTTATCGCTCCAAGGAACTGTGCATGCTCCTCGACGGCCAGTAAAACGCCGGAAAGCAGCCAAAAACGCTTCGGAAGATTGGTTGCGTACTAGTTCCAAGTGGATTGCTCTGGTAACCATGCACACGATGATCGCTACGTAGCCATTGTCAATTATTTTAGATCGTCCTGCGCGTGCTTTAATTTGCGCAGTCCACACCGCTGTGCTTGAACGCTATCGCTTGACGCGCACGATCTCTAGGCAAACTGCCCATTTGCTGCTCTGCTACTGCTTGTGTCTGCCGAAATAACGCACTTATTAATATGGGTTTTCACTGCTCGCATCAGCGCTGGTATCCAGGACAAGTTTCGAATGTACTGGATGCACAACTGTGCTCCGCCGTGCATTGTTCTTTGATGCGCGTCTCTAATAATATGCGCGCTCAGCTTGCTCTGCACAGGTAGGATGACTGGGTGAATGTTTGAGTAGGGCAAATTAGCATACCTTAGACGTCCGCCCACTCTAATAATTCCGCTACAGTCAATAAATGGAGTTAATGTTGCCATCTCACTTCCTTTGCTCACCGGTTGCTTGTTTGCTAGCTGGCTTAACTCCTTTGAATACGCCTGGCGTTGAGGCACTTCAACCCAATAAATCAAGGCAGCTTCACGCTCGGCCGGGGTTACTGCTCCTTTGGACCTCGGCTCTCCACTCTTCCATGTAAAGCGCATCACTAAAGCTGTTATTCTGAACACGCTCTGTAGTGTTGACAGTCGCTCCAATAAGCTCGTGCCTTTAATGTTGAGTTCTGTCAAACTTTGCTGCATAAGCGCTCCAGCTAAAACGGGCCTCAAAGCTGCATCTGCTACTGCTCTCTGCTTCATGGTGACTGATGATTATACATTTGGCCATTTATCTTGTGCACGAGTTAGCCACTGGGGACTATTCCACCGTATGGTACAGTCCGTCAGCTGCGCTGCTGATATTCCTCTAGACGCAACATCGGCGGGATTGTCGCTCGTCGGCACGAGTTTCCATGGATCTTATCTTCATCTTGTACTTGGTCTTCGCTAAAACGGGACGTTCGCTGTACATAGAACTCTCCTCAAATATTCTAGTGAACTTATCTTTTCATCTAAAATCAATTTCGCCAGTAACATCATTGGAAGCATTACCGTCCGTTCATTAATTCTTTACACCTTTCATCATATGTTACTTCTCTTTTTATATTCTTTCCATCATTTGTTTTCACTAATTTTAAGTTTGCCTTTTCCAAAAAGTCCTTTCCTAATATCATTGGATATTGCATGGTATTATTATCTACAACAAGAACATCTAATTCAATCTTTTCATCATCATAATAAACTAAACATTTTATTTCAACTGTTGACGAACTAAACTTATCGGACTGCCGGTATCTATTAATATATCTAATGACGCGTTATAATTATAATTCAATCTACTAAAATAATACTCTAAATTTCTTACATATTCGTCTTTCTTCTTCTCCCTCCGGATCATGTGCATCTGCTTCGGCTTCCTCTTGGGACAAACGGCGGCGTAATCTCTCGTTTTTCTTTGCGGCACTCATCAGCTATATACCCCATGGCATTACAGTTGTAGCATCTGACTGGCGTTGTTGTTGTCGTTCGTCGCTCCTCCACCGGCTGTCGACTTGATGTTGATGGCAAAGTAACATCATAGAACGCATCCAGCAAGTCGAGTTTGTCACTGAACCGATGTGTCTTGGCTTGTGGCCTCAGTGTTCTATCAGAGATCCCCTCGATGATGCCCTCCAGCAGATCCTCCTCGGTGAGATTTGCCTTGGAACACAGTGTTGTTTTGCTATAAAAATATTCCGGGAACCCCTCGCCTGGTGACCACGATCGAGATTCAAATCTCCGCCGAAGAATTGTGCTGGTGGTCCGATCAGAAAATATTTTCTGCATGTCTTCCAGAATTATTTCGACGTCGGTGGTAGTGGTGTCTGGTCTAACGTGAAACCACTCCAACGCTCTTTCCTTCAACTTGCACGCGATCAGCAGCCTGGTGTTCAAATCGTCCAAATTGTACATCTGTTTGATTTCCTGCAATTGAGACTCCCAGCGAACGTAAGAGTCATCACTACCATCAAATTCGCTCAACAGCTCTTCCACATCAGCGAATCTCCCTTCTCTTGCAGTAATACTTTCCTAATTTTTTTCTGCGTTCTTCTTCTGCAGCAACTCATACTTCTCCCTTAACAGCTCGTTCTCTCTTTTGTACTTTCAGTTCCCGTTTCATCAGCTCCAACTCTCTTTTCATTTGCAAAAATTCCTCCTCTCGTGTTTTGTGTGTCGGGCGTGTTGCACTTTGCTTTTAGGTGTGCCTTTTTCCGCTGGAACAAAGTTATTTCCTTAGAGTGCTCGCATGGAGCCAGTAAGATAGTTTTAATTAAAATAAAAGTTATTATAGCTAGTTTAAGTATTTTATATCTAGATTTAATGCAATTGAAACTCAAAATAAAAAAATACATTTTTAAACTAAACTAAACAGTTATTTCCTCTCTTCAGTTGTCACTGCCTGATGGTCTTCCCTCATCAGACTCCTCATTGGAGTGTGTGTGGTAATTATTCGGGATGGCTTCCGTTTCTCTTCTTCTCTTCTTTCGACGACCGTTGTCTTGGCGTAGCGGTACCTTCGCCGCTTGAACCGTTTGTGTGCGAAGTCGAACAATCATCCTCGGATTCTTCTGGAAAGATTCCTCGTTCGACTTCAGGGGTAACAGCACGTAACTTGAAACCATCGAGCATTGTTCATCGCCATTCAACTGGAAACAAATATTTTCTGGCAGCATGTAACTTGAAACGAGTTTCATTGTCACTTCTACTTAAAAATGTCAGTGTGAACTATGATTCCTCGTTCGACTTCAGGGGTGACAGCACGTAACTTGAAATCATCGAGCATTGTTCATTGCCATTCAACTGGAAACAAATATTTTCTGGCAGCATGTAACTTGAAACGAGTTTCATTGTCACTTCTACTTAAAAATGTCATTGTGAACTATAAAGTGAAATGTCAAATTCATTATTTTCAAAATAAACTTCGTTTATTAAATTTAAATTACATTGAGAATGATATTTTTTGATTCGAAAGCGAAGATGAAGAAGAACTTAATGGCAAAATTAAAAGAAGATACTCTAGGCATAATAGCAATCCATTAGAATTGTCTGAAAATGAGTAAGTATTCATACGAGTATATTTATACAATGAAAAAGGGTATCATCGAAAACAAAATCATTTCTTGCTTAGTTTTGTACAGCAGTTTAGAGTGAATAAGAAATGTTTCGTGATGATACTAAGCTACTTAAATCTCCCAGACAGCGTTAGAAGCACATCGGTTCCACCAGTTCTCCAGCTTTATGCAAATTTAAGTGTATTGGCCAGTGGGAGTTACCAAGCGAATGTAGGAAGAAATGTGCTACTATGCATGACACAGAAAACGGTGTCAATGTGGACCTTATTCTTCCTGAGTTTGTTCTTTACTTTATATTTCAGGCCACTCCAAGTCTAAAAATGCACCTACCACCTCAAACATACGTACATTTGTCTTTACTTTTTCCTTGATGACGATAACTTTTTTCTATCGACTAAAAAAATTTGTTTCAAAAGTCATATTCGAATTTGTATGCTGCCGACTTTGACGATATAATCGAGGATACTCGATTGAATCAAAATAGGTGCCACCCATGTTCGATTGTATCGACTCAACTCGATTGTTTAAAATTACGTGCTGGCACCCCAGGAATTTCCAGCAATCGCAGCACTAACTCGCTCTTGTTGCAGCTAGTCTTCCTGCCCAAGATACTCAGCCATTTTTTTTACTGCGAGGCAGTAAATGATTTGAAAGTTTCAACTTCGTACCTCTCTCTTTGATATATGTATGTGTGTCTACTAGTCTCTCTTTGTGCTTTTTTCTCTTATTTGGTACTATTCTACTACAGGATGGAGATTGTCTTTAGAGGAGCCACTCTGGATTTTGCACAGAGGATGCAGTCTGTTATTCCGTCCGTCGAAGTCGACCGCAAATCTACAGCCGCGGCATATGCTCTGGTTGATTCATCGGCAAAAGCATGGAGCTCTACCTCACGAGCACGCTCTGTGCCCAACCATCTTGGTATTCGTATGCGTTCTAAGTTTGGCAGCTGGCAGCGAAACGATTCCTAGTCCGGGATGGTAGCTCCAGTTATTTGGTCATCCCATCGTAGTCCAGATCGCCATAGCTCCCGAATTAGTATTTTGGAACTCACTATAACAGTTTGCCGCTGCTCTCGCCGATGCTCACTCTGAACTTAATTTCATTGCTAGACGAATCCCCTATTAAATCAAGAACTGACGCATTCAGACCTTAGTCAACCGTTAGTTCTTTGTCATTGGTTTCTACACTACATAGCTCTGCTGCCACCCTTTTAGTTGATGACACGAGCTTGGAGAGTTCAAAACCTCCTCTGCGCAAGAAGGATATGACTTCCGTACAAACGCTGATGGCTTGCTCCAGTGAACATGCCGTTGACATAAAAGTTTTCCGTTATTGGCTTGACTGTCAAAGGACATTCGCTCTTATGATCCATTGCACATTGGTTCATTGATCTGATGGCGTTAAAACTGCTCGATGACATGCCATGATTGCATGATGCGTCAAAAACGACGCGGAATTTCTTTGTTACACAATGATGAGGAATGTAGTATACAGGTTCGCCCTCGTTCGGTGCTCTCTTCACTGTTCTCATGTGGTCTAGCGCTTGGTACTCGCGCATAAAACTCGTTTACTGTTCATTCATCTCTAGACTCATACCTAGCTTATTTTCAAGTTGGAAGAAGCTCCTTATAGCCGTTGCTCTTAAATTACCGAGGTCCAACGCACTTTTGATTGGAACTGTTACCACATACCGGGCGGATGGCAAGAAACAATTTTGAAATTTTGTAGAATATAACTCGTTTACTGTTCGTTTACTGTTCATTCATCTCTAGACTCATACCTAGCTTATTTTCAAGTTGGAAGAAGCTCCTTATAGCCGTTGCTCTTAAATTACCGAGGTCCAACGCACTTTTGATTGGAACTGTTACCACATACCGGGCGGATGGCAAGAAACAATTTTGAAATTTTGTAGAATATAACTGTAAATGCAGTTATGCAAGTGAAGTATGAATGAAAGACTTGTTAAAACATATTATTTATTTCAAAAACAACATTTTATTACTGAAGTGATTTATGAACAACTAGTTGTATATGTATTTACACACATTTCTGAAACAGATATTGAAATATCAAACAAATAATTATTTTCGGCTCATAAATAAAATAATCAAATTAAATTATTTAAATAAATACGTGATATTGTATTAAACCAATTTAATATTAATGAGACAATATTAAAAATTGTAACAGATAATGTAAAATAATTAAAATTAAATAACAACTTCTATTATTAAGATACATTTTTCCTTGTGAAAGTGTGCCACTAAATACTTTGTTGCCTAATATTGTCTTTTGATATTCTATAAAATATGCGTATTTAGATACCAAAGTCAATGCGTGCATTTTGCGCCTATTGAATATTATATATAACGAGGTTGTTTTTGAACTTTGTTTATCACAATAATAGCATAAAAGGCACACAAAATTATTTTTGATTTGATTTTGTGTATTGTTCTTTGTCTTATTTTTTATTTTATATATTAATATTATTACAGAGCGTTGAGAATAAATTGTTTTATTATATTTAATATTTTTGTTCCTAAAGCAGTAACATGTAAGTTTGCATATAAGAACGAAAGAAAAAAACTTAATGACACCTTTATGTTTCACTTTAAATCCACTACAACAGAAACTATATTATTCACTCTGCATATACATATCAATAAAATAGGGTAAGCTCCCTATTTCTCTTGTGCTTCTCGTTGGCTTATAGTAATTGTATGAAAGAAATCACTATCATAGTATTGAATAATTTTACTAATAACCATATATTTCTTTCATTGAAGAAATATACTCAAACAACTTTATTTTAGATCAAATTTATGCCTGATCTTAAGTAATACATATATGTAAGTATGTATAACGTATCAAAAAATTCAGCCATCTTGTGCGAGTAAAATTTATAAAAATACCAAATGCCTTTAAATTTAGAATCAGTTGTGGTTCGCCAGTATGTCTTTATTCCGACTCCGAAATTGGTTCAATCCAATTTATTCCCGCCCATTCAGGCAATTCGGTTTCATACTCCCATCCTGGACCCTAAAAGTATAAATGAAATAAATAAAAAAGATGTTTCTTCACATTTGTATTATTTGTAATACTACTTGACATATCATATCATATTTAAAAGGAATATACATACAAATGTACATATTTTCATATGTATCTATCAAATGTAAAAGAAAAAAAAGTTTAAAGCAATCAGAAAGCTGAGATTTCTGCGTAAAGAATTCACAAATTGGATTCCCTAATCAACAATTTGAATCTCTAAGTTGAAAGCTGCCTCTGACAGTTAGCCCCCTCTTGGTTGGGTGTGGGCAACAGGTTCGGAGAGAGCGCAGTTTTTCGTGTGATCTATACCTGACTAACAAAGCGCACCACCTCAATATGACAAGGAGAAAAAGCCTCGGTTACCGCAGCCCTGTTGTATCAGGAATACATTTGAAGCTAGACTTAAATTTGTCGGGTTCAGCTTGAAGGAATTGCGAGCAACCCCACCTCGTGAACTATGCACTCACAAGTCTCCGGTTGATGGATAGGAGGGAGGGTCGGGATCTTAAATGAAAAAATGTGTCTAGAGATGAAAAAATGAAAAATGAAAAAATGTGTCTAGAGATTTAATATTTTTTTTTGAAACAGCGAACATAAATAAAAAAATAAAAGCAACATTAAGATTAAATAACTGAAGAAGAGGCAAAAAGTCTTAAGCTACGATCCCGTAACCTCCTCTCCCCGACAGAGGAGAAGAATGAAAACAGCAAGGATGATTTCTATGATCTGCTAGAAAGAACATACGATCGATGCCCTAGCTAAGACACCAAGATCGTTCTAGGAAATTTTAAAGCTCAGCTGGGAAAAGAGAACGTCTTTGCTGGCGTCTTCGGGAAACACAGCCTGCACGACACCATCTACGGAAATGGACTCAGGCTGTTGGACTTCGCAACAACACATCTCAATATCCATAAAGGAATCCCTTAATCAGATTGATCATGCGATCGACGTCAGACACTCCTCCAACATTCGAGCATTGTTCATCGCCATTCAACTGGAAACAAATATTTTCTGGCAGCATGTAACTTGAAACGAGTTTCATTGTCACTTCTACTTAAAAATGTCATTGTGAACTATAAAGTGAAATGTCAAATTCATTATTTTCAAAATAAACTTCGTTTATTAAATTTAAATTACATTGAGAATGATATTTTTTGATTCGAAAGCGAAGATGAAGAAGAACTTAATGGCAAAATTAAAAGAAGATACTCTAGGCATAATAGCAATCCATTAGAATTGTCTGAAAATGAGTAAGTATTCATACGAGTATATTTATACAATGAAAAAGGGTATCATCGAAAACAAAATCATTTCTTGCTTAGTTTTGTACAGCAGTTTAGAGTGAATAAGAAATGTTTCGTGATGATACTAAGCTACTTAAATCTCCCAGACAGCGTTAGAAGCACATCGGTTCCACCAGTTCTCCAGCTTTATGCAAATTTAAGTGTATTGGCCAGTGGGAGTTACCAAGCGAATGTAGGAAGAAATGTGCTACTATGCATGATACAGAAAACGGTGTCAATGTGGACCTTATTCTTCCTGAGTTTGTTCTTTACTTTATATTTCAGGCCACTCCAAGTCTAAAAATGCACCTACCACCTCAAACATACGTACATTTGTCTTTACTTTTTCCTTGATGACGATAACTTTTTTCTATCGACTAAAAAAATTTGTTTCAAAAGTCATATTCGAATTTGTATGCTGCCGACTTTGACGATATAATCGAGGATACTCGATTGAATCAAAATAGGTGCCACCCATGTTCGATTGTATCGACTTAACTCGATTGTTTAAAATTACGTGCTGGCACCCCAGGAATTTCCAGCAATCGCAGCACTAACTCGCTCTTGTTGCAGCTAGTCCTCCTGCCCAAGATACTCAGCCATTTTTTTTACTGCGAGGCAGTAAATGATTTGAAAGTTTCAACTTCGTACCTCTCTCTTTGATATATGTATGTGTGTCTACTAGTCTCTCTTTGTGCTTTTTTCTCTTATTTGGTACTATTCTACTACAGGATGGAGATTGTCTTAAGAGGAGCCACTCTGGATTTTGCACAGAGGATGCAGTCTGTTATTCCGTCCGTCGAAGTCGACCGCAAATCTACAGCCGCGGCATATGCTCTGGTTGATTCATCGGCAAAAGCATGGAGCTCTACCTCACGAGCACGCTCTGTGCCCAACCATCTTGGTATTCGTATGCGTTCCAAGTTTGGCAGCTGGCAGCGAAACGATTCCTAGTCCGGGATGGTAGCTCCAGTTATTTGATCATCCCATCGTAGTCCAGATCGCCATAGCTCCCGAATTAGTATTTTGGAACTCACTATAACAGTTTGCCGCTGCTCTCGCCGATGCTCACTCTGAACTTAATTTCATTGCTAGACGAATCCCCTATTAAATCAAGAACTGACGCACTCAGACCTTAGTCAACCGTTAGTTCTTTGTCATTGGTTTCTACACTACATAGCTCTGCTGCCACCCTTTTAGTTGATGACACGAGCTTGGAGAGTTCAAAACCTCCTCTACGCAAGAAGGATATGACTTCCGTACAAACGCTGATGGCTTGCTCCAGTGAACATGCCGTTGACATAAAAGTTTTCCGTTATTGGCTTGACTGTCAAAGGACATTCGCTCTTATGATCCATTGCACATTGGTTCATTGATCTGATGGCGTTAAAACTGCTCGATGACATGCCATGATTGCATGATGCGTCAAAAACGACGCGGAATTTCTTTGTTACACAATGATGAGGAATGTAGTATACAGGTTCGCCCTCGTTCGGTGCTCTCTTCACTGTTCTCATGTGGTCTAGCGCTTGGTACTCGCGCATAAAACTCGTTTACTGTTCATTCATCTCTAGACTCATACCTAGCTTATTTTCAAGTTGGAAGAAGCTCCTTATAGCCGTTGCTCTTAAATTACCGAGGTCCAACGCACTTTTGATTGGAACTGTTACCACATACCGGGCGGATGGCAAGAAACAATTTTGAAATTTTGTAGAATATAACTCGTTTACTGTTCGTTTACTGTTCATTCATCTCTAGACTCATACCTAGCTTATTTTCAAGTTGGAAGAAGCTCCTTATAGCCGTTGCTCTTAAATTACCGAGGTCCAACGCACTTTTGATTGGAACTGTTACCACATACCGGGCGGATGGCAAGAAACAATTTTGAAATTTTGTAGAATATAACTGTAAATGCAGTTATGCAAGTGAAGTATGAATGAAAGACTTGTTATATATCTTTAAGGCAGGCATATTATGTATATTTTATTACTGAAGTGATTTATGAACAACTAGTTGTATACGTATTTACACACATTTCTGAAACAGATATTGAAATATCAAACAAATAATTATTTTCGGCTCATAAATAAAATAATCAAATTAAATTATTTAAATAAATACGTGATATTGTATTAAACCAATTTAATATTAATGAGACAATATTAAAAATTGTAACAGATAATGTAAAATAATTAAAATTAAATAACAACTTCTATTATTAAGATACATTTTTCCTTGTGAAAGTGTGCCACTAAATACTTTGTTGCCTAATATTGTCTTTTGATATTCTATAAAATATGCGTATTTAGATACCAAAGTCAATGCGTGTATTTTGCGCCTATTGAATATTATATATAACGAGGTTGTTTTTGAACTTTGTTTATTACAATAATAGCATAAAAGGCACACAAAATTATTTTTGATTTGATTTTGTGTATTGTTCTTTGTCTTATTTTTTATTTTATCTATTAATATTATTACAGAGCGTTGAGAATAAATTGTTTTATTATATTTAATATTTTTGTTCCTAAAGCAGTAACATGTAAGTTTGCATATAAGAACGAAAGAAAAAAACTTAATGACACCTTTATGTTTCACTTTAAATCCACTACAACAGAAACTATATTATTCACTCTGCATATACATATCAATAAAATAGGGTAAGCTCCCTATTTCTCTTGTGCTTCTCGTTGGCTTATAGTAATTGTATGAAAGAAATCACTATGATATGTATTTAACAGTTTTCTATGATATATAAAACATAGTATTGAATAATTTTACTAATAACCATACATTTCTTTCATTGAAGAAATATACTCAAACAACTTTATTTTAGATCAAATTTATGCCTGATCTTAAGTAATACATATATGTAAGTATGTATAACGTATCAAAAAATTCAGCCATCTTGTGCGAGTAAAATTTATAAAAATACCAAATGCCTTTAAATTTAGAATCAGTTGTGGTTCGCCAGTATGTCTTTATTCCGACTCCGAAATTGGTTCAATCCAATTTATTCCCGCCCATTCAGGCAATTCGGTTTCATACTCCCATCCTGGACCCTAAAAGTATAAATGAAATAAATAAAAAAGATGTTTCTTCACATTTGTATTATTTGTAATACTACTTGACATATCATATCATATTTAAAAGGAATATACATACAAGTGTACATATTTTCATATGTATCTATCAAATGTAAAAGAAAAAAAAGTTTAAAGCAATCAGAAAGCTGAGATTTCTGCGTAAAGAATTCACAAATTGGATTCCCTAATCAACAATTTGAATCTCTAAGTTGAAAGCTGCCTCTGACAGTTAGCCCCCTCTTGGTTGGGTGTGGGCAACAGGTTCGGAGAAAGGCGCAGTTTTTCGTGTGATCTATACCTGACTAACAAAGCGCACCACCTCAATATGACAAGGAGAAAAAGCCTCGGTTACCGCAGCCCTGTTGTATCAGGAATACATTTGAAGCTAGACTTAAATTTGTCGGGTTCAGCTTGAAGGAATTGCGAGCAACCCCACCTCGTGAACTATGCACTCACAAGTCTCCGGTTGATGGATAGGAGGGAGGGTCGGGATCTTAGATGAAAAAATGTGTCTAGAGATGAAAAAATGAAAAATGAAAAAATGTGTCTAGAGATTTAATATTTTTTTTTTGAAACAGCGAACATAAATAAAAAAATAAAAGCAACATTAAGATTAAATAACTGAAGAAGAGGCAAAAAGTCTTAAGCTACGATCCCGTAACCTCCTCTCCCCGACAGAGGAGAAGAATGAAAATAGCAAGGATGATTTCTATGATCTGCTAGAAAGAACATACGATCGATGCCCTAGCTAAGACACCAAGATCGTTCTAGGAAATTTTAAAGCTCAGCTGGGAAAAGAGAACGTCTTTGCTGGCGTCTTCGGGAAACACAGCCTGCACGACACCATCTACGGAAATGGACTCAGGCTGTTGGACTTCGCAACAACACATCTCAATATCCATAAAGGAATCCCTTAATCAGATTGATCATGCGATCGACGTCAGACACTCCTCCAACATTCGAGCATTGTTCATCGCCAAAAAAGTTTGCCGCTGCTCTCGACGATGCTCACTCTGAACTTAATTTCATTGCTAGACGAATCCCCTATTAAATCAAGAACTGACGCATTCAGACCTTAGTCAACCGTTAGTTCTTTGTCATTGGTTTCTACACTACATAGCTCTGCTGCCACCCTTTTACTTGATGACACGAGCTTGGAGAGTTCAAAACCTCCTCTGCGCAAGAAGGATATGACTTCCGTACAAACGCTGATGGCTTGCTCCAGTGAACATGCCGTTGACATAAAAGTTTTCCGTTATTGGCTTGACTGTCAAAGGACATTCGCTCTTATGATCCATTACACATTGGTTCATTGATCTGATGGCGTTAAAACTGCTCGATGACATGCCATGATTGCATGATGCGTCAAAAACGACGCGGAATTTCCTTGTTACACAATGATGAGGAATGAAGTATACAGGTTCGCCCTCGTTCGGTGCTCTCTTCACTGTTCTCATGTGGTCTAGCGTTTGGTACTCGCGCATAAAACTCGTTTACTGTTCATTCATCTCTAGACTCATACCTAGCTTATTTTCAAGTTGGAAGAAGCTCCTTATAGCCGTTGCTCTTAAATAACCGAGGTCCAACGCACTTTTGATTGGAACTGTTACCACATACCGGGCGGATGGCAAGAAACAATTTTGAAATTTTGTAGAATATAACTGTAAATGCAGTTATGCAAGTGAAGTATGAATGAAAGACTTGTTAAAACATATTATTTATTTCAAAAACAACAAATATCTTTAAGGCAGGCATATTATGTATATTTTATTACTGAAGTGATTTATGAACAACTAGTTGTATATGTATTTACACACATTTCTGAAACAGATATTGAAATATCAAACAAATAATTATTTTCGGCTCATAAATAAAATAATCAAATTAAATTATTTAAATAAATACGTGATATTGTATTAAACCAATTTAATATTAATGAGACAATATTAAAAATTGTAACAGATAATGTAAAATAATTAAAATTAAATAACAACTTCTATTATTAAGATACATTTTTCCTTGTGAAAGTGTGCCACTAAATACTTTGTTGCCTAATATTGTCTTTTGATATTCTATAAAATATGCGTATTTAGATACCAAAGTCAATGCGTGTATTTTGCGCCTATTGAATATTATATATAACGAGGTTGTTTTTGAACTTTGTTTATTACAATAATAGCATAAAAGGCACACAAAATTATTTTTGATTTGATTTTGTGTATTGTTCTTTGTCTTATTTTTTATTTTATCTATTAATATTATTACAGAGCGTTGAGAATAAATTGTTTTATTATATTTAATATTTTTGTTCCTAAAGCAGTAACATGTAAGTTTGCATATAAGAACGAAAGAAAAAAACTTAATGACACCTTTATGTTTCACTTTAAATCCACTACAACAGAAACTATATTATTCACTCTGCATATACATATCAATAAAATAGGGTAAGCTCCCTATTTCTCTTGTGCTTCTCGTTGGCTTATAGTAATTGTATGAAAGAAATCACTATGATATGTATTTAACAGTTTTCTATGATATATAAAACATAGTATTGAATAATTTTACTAATAACCATACATTTCTTTCATTGAAGAAATATACTCAAACAACTTTATTTTAGATCAAATTTATGCCTGATCTTAAGTAATACATATATGTAAGTATGTATAACGTATCAAAAAATTCAGCCATCTTGTGCGAGTAAAATTTATAAAAATACCAAATGCCTTTAAATTTAGAATCAGTTGTGGTTCGCCAGTATGTCTTTATTCCGACTCCGAAATTGGTTCAATCCAATTTATTCCCGCCCATTCAGGCAATTCGGTTTCATACTCCCATCCTGGACCCTAAAAGTATAAATGAAATAAATAAAAAAGATGTTTCTTCACATTTGTATTATTTGTAATACTACTTGACATATCATATCATATTTAAAAGGAATATACATACAAATGTACATACTTTCATATGTATCTATCAAATGTAAAAGAAAAAAAAGTTTAAAGCAATCAGAAAGCTGAAATTTCAGCGTAAAGAATTCACAAATTGGATTCCCTAATCAACAATTTGAATCTCTAAGTTGAAAGCTGCCTCTGACAGTTAGCCCCCTCTTGGTTGGGTGTGGGCAACAGGTTCGGAGAAAGGCGCAGTTTTTCGTGTGATCTATACCTGACTAACAAAGCGCACCACCTCAATATGACAAGGAGAAAAAGCCTCGGTTACCGCAGCCCTGTTGTATTAGGAATACATTTGAAGCTAGACTTAAATTTGTCGGGTTCAGCTTGAAGGAATTGCGAGCATTCCCACCTCGTGAACTATGCACTCACAAGTCTCCGGTTGATGGATAGGAGGGAGGGTCGGGATCTTAAATGAAAAAATGTGTCTAGAGATGAAAAAATGAAAAATGAAAAAATGTGTCTAGAGATTTAATAATTTTTTTTGAAACAGCGAACATAAATAAAAAAATAAAAGCAACATTAAGATTAAATAACTGAAGAAGAGGCAAAAAGTCTTAAGCTACGATCCCGTAACCTCCTCTCCCCGACAGAGGAGAAGAATGAAAACAGCAAGGATGATTTCTATGATCTGCTAGAAAGAACATACGATCGATGCCCTAGCTAAGACACCAAGATCGTTCTAGGAAATTTTAAAGCTCAGCTGGGAAAAGAGAACGTCTTTGCTGGCGTCTTCGGGAAACACAGCCTGCACGACACCATCTACGAAAATTAATCAGATTGATCATGCGATCGACGTCAGACACTCCTCCAACATTCTCGATGTCCGAACGTTCCGAGGTGGCAACATCAACTCGGACCATATCCTTGTTGTAGCCAAGGTAAGAACCCGGATATCGAGAGAGCAACGGTGTCGAGATAGGCCAAAACGGTTTGACGTCGGAAAGCTACTATCGCACATACATATGAAGAAGAATGAAAATCTTGGCAAGAAGCTGCCGCTGATGTACTGAGTTTTGCGCCACCACCAAGGAGAACCCCATTGTTTACCGGCAAAGAAGGAACAGAAAAGATGGGAAGAAAACGGGCTTCTCAGAAGGAAAAAGAGAGCATGAGAAGCGCGAATTACGTTTAATAAAACACTTGTGTGTTTGTTGGTGGTAGTCTTAAGACTGATTTTTATTCCGAAAATATAAATATAATTTACTTATGACCTACTTGTCGATATGTATCAGCATACTCAGTTTGTTGCCTTTGTTGTCGCATCAGCAAAACGTGCTGCTCCAATAGTGCAATCGTTGTCATATCCGAGTTTATACACTCCGGTAGTGCAAACGTTTTGCGTCAGCACAACAACCGGTGTGCTGACATGTAATTTGCTTAGGCGACATTGGCCGCACCGATCATATTGGTGGTGAGGTAAGAGTATGTAACTTCTCCCCCTCTTGATAAAGGATTCTCCTGAATTCTTAACTAAAATATCTTATAGATAAGTACATTAAGGTTTTTTTCTCTTTGTATTACATTTGTTTGTAGTTGGATTCGTTCATTTAATCACATTCATATTCCATATTTTACTTTAAGGTTATTAATATTGTCAGGATCACAATTAGTTTGGTTTCTATTTACAATTCTATTTACACTTGATTAACTATATTAACTTTTTGCTTCTTTTTCCTATAAATTATTATTAAAAAGGTGGAAAAGTATTACCTGAAAATTTAAGAGGTCGTTTAATATTAGATGTGTGAATCTTATTGAGGTTTGCTTTCCTAAATTTGGGTGTTTCTTTGTGTCTGACATTCTTGTAATTTTTAATAAATCCCATACTTCTGTTTTCCTGATATATTCATGTTCTATTGGCTCTCTCAATTGATTTTGCTTTGTGTAGTTATGATCTACTTGAAAGTTTTGTACTTCTGTTGGCGTACATTTTATGGAACGGTGGAATGTTTTATTGAAGAACATTATAGCTCTGCCAATTTGCACTGTAATTAGATTTTTCTCCTCTTTGTTTAAACTTCGTATTTTTTCTGTGATTGCATAATTTAATCTTTCTACGTCACTATTGCCACTGTTTTGGCTTTGTTACATGGTAGTCAATACCTTCTTTTTCTAAAAAGTTTCGAATTTCCATGGTGTTGAATTCGTTGTCGAATACGACTTTTTTAATTTTACCTTTTATGGATAAGAACAGTTGAATTTGATTTGATTGTTGGGCAAGACGGTCACTTTCTTTAAAATATGCTGGTGTGTTATGGTAGTGTGACCATAACACACCAGCATATCATGACGCAGTCTGCTAAAGTTGGATACTGCTGCTTTTGGTGCATTCGGCGGAGATGGGAGTAGTCCGGTCGATATTTATCTTGGAGTATTGGTTTTTATAGCTGCTCCAGCGAATAGTTTCGTTCTTTTTGATTACTTGGTCGATATATCTCTGTAGATCTTTTTTGGAGAAGATGCAAAAAGTAAAAACGAGTAATCTATTGCAGGATTTCGCACCTTGGTCGGCTTTCTCGTTGCCTATTATGCCTATATGACTGGGCACCCACATGAGCTTCAAATTGTTGGCATTTCTGATTAGAAGGTCCCGAATGTTGGTTATTACCCTACTGTTGTGGTTTCAGTTGGAGACGGCACGAAGAACTGAAAGGCTGTCAGTGCATATTACCATTTTCTTGCCAGATTTAGCCGTTTCGGCCGCTTCGTAGATGGCAAAAGCTTCTGCAGTGAAGATTGATGTGAAATTGCAGAGAATACCTTTTTTCAGTAAAGTGCCGTTATCTTGAGTTATGGCAAGAGAGGTGTTCCGACGGATTTCGACCCATCCGTAAACAACGGAGTCCAACCACCTTGCCTTAGGTTTACCATGGTTTCTTGGAAAGTTGAGTGGTATACCCTGCTGTTGGTGCTTTCCTTGTTGTAATCAGTAAGTTTTAGTTCAAAGGATTTTTGGCATAAGTTCCAGGGTGGGAGGTGTGCGCTGTGCCCTATGACTCGTTTGTAGGGTAGGTTCATTTATTTTGCTCTTGAAAGAGCAATGTTGATTGCAGAGGGAAGACGCTTACTTGTTTTTGATTTGTTCGTTAAATCGATGTCTCTAACGATGATGGAGTCATTGGAAAAGATAAGTTTTGGGATGATTTTTTGAAAACTTTCCGCTTACCGCTGTTCTAGAGTGGGAAGACCAGCTTCCACCATGATGTTGACAATTCGGATGATGGAATAAGCGTTGATACTTCTTTTTGCTGAGGACCTCAACCAACTTGGAGTGCGCAACTGGCGAAAGATCGTGCTGGCTGGAGAGGCATGTTGGTTGAGGCCCAGGTCCACCCCGGACTGTAGCGCCACAAGAAGAAGAAGAAGAAAGAACTTCTTTTTGCTGACTGGTTGTACGAAGATTTAATAATGTTTAAAGTACTATTTGGGCATTTACCATAAATACATAACCCATAATCTATTTTACTTAAGACTAAGGATCTGGTTATGTAACATAAGGTGTTCACATGTACATCGAATTTGCTTTTCGATAAATATTTTATAATGTTACATCTTGAAGCTAGGCTCTTTTTGAGGTACAAACAGTAAAAATTATTATAAAATATTTATAAAAGCGTTTTTGGTTGTTTCTAAGTCATTGAGTCTACACAAGATGAATACGTCATCGGCGTAAACGCAATGATCCAGAATGTTGTGTTTGCTAGTAATGGTACTTATGTAATTAAATGCTATTAAAAATAGTACTACCGACAAAGGTGGTCCTTGGGGTGTGCCATTGTTCAGTGGATAAGTCGCAGAAAAGGTATTGTTAAGTTTAACAGATATTTTCCTATTCAACAGGAATGATCTGACATGTACTAAATACGAGAATGTCATCCATGTACACTTTGCAAATTTCATTTATAAATTTGTTTAGAACTTTATTCATCAACCTTTGCAACGTGGATGGGGCATTTTAAAACCCAAATGACATTCGAATAAATTCATAGTGCCCAGACGGTTTTTCTGTCCTCTTCTCTAACCAGAATTTGATGAAATCCAAGGGTGGAAAAGTATTGAGCCATTCCTAATTTATCTAATAGGGCATTCAAATTTGGAATAGGGAATTTATCATCTACCGTGAAATTATTTAATTAACGGCAGTCGATCACGATTCTGTATTTCTTTTTTCCTAAATTGTCCATTCTTTTTTCTATTTTCAAAAAGGGCTATTATAGGAATAATTACTCTCCCTTATAATGTTTTGCTTCAGCATTTCTGCTATTTGAGATTCAATCTCCTTTTCATGAACCTGTGGATATCTATATGCTTTGGTGTATAAAGGCTTATCTGAGGTTGTTGTAATTTCATGGCAGATATTGGTTGTTGCGGATAAAATATCTCGATCTTTGAAAAAAAGATCTTTGAAATTTTCGAGCAACTTAGAAATAGCTTTCTTCTTCTGAGTACTCAAATGATCAAGATTGAAGTTGTTCTTCAGTACTTTTTCTTTGAGAGTTTGTAAACTACAAACGTTCTCGATATTTATGGGATAATGGTATTCTTCAAAATACAACTTATTTTCAAATATACATATCGCTTTGAGTGCAGTGAGAAGGTTTTGGCCAATATTTCCACAAAAATTATTACTACCGAATTTAATAAGTTTCCACTGGAGGGTACCTGGACATTTGAATTCCTCAGGAAACTGTGTCGTGACTATATATTGTACTTTATTTATCCGGTTTAGGCTTTTATAAAAAACATGGGGCATGCAAAAGAGTCTTTGGGAACTGGTCTGTAAAACTACTGTCCTTAAGAACGCTAGTGGTAGAACCTGTATCTATTAGGCATCTAATTTTAACCCTACCAATGGTAATTGACACTATGGGTAATTTGGATTTTGAGGCGATATTAAAAAATTTAACTCATCATCTGGATTGTGGGATGATTCTTGGATTAAACTATCTTCCATAACATACGAAGGATAGTTTAGTGCCCTAGGATTTCTGGTGTATGTGTTAACGAATTGTGAGTTTTGCGCGTTTTGATTATTGTTTTGTTTGGAATGGTTTGTTAACTGAATGCAAGGCTTATTATAGTTGATTTTTTTCGGGTTGTCGAGTGTGTCTAAGATTTGAATACCCATTTGTACTCCTTGCGATTTGTGTTATTTGATTTCCTATGTTTGTAATTAATCGCCCTTGTGTCGTCTAGTGTTCTTATTTCTGAATATTTTGTTAGTAATTGGTTAATTGTGCAGTGTTCATTTATGTGAATTCTGTAAGGAGTATCGATTTTGTCTATCAGTGTATTAACTAAATCTTTATCTGTCCTATCGGGTCTGTACATTTCGGGTCTGCTAATATCAAATAAATATATTTCACTTAATCTACTCTTAGCATTTTGATAATAACTAAATAAATCCTTTAAAGTGCTTACTTTGACGACTTTTTGAAAAAAAATTTTTTTTTTGTCTACAGTTATCAATCGGCGCCAAAACTCGGTCTTATTGCCTCTAAACTGAGCCAACAGAGCGCTGGAAATGTTCACGCGTACGTTTGTGGTCTAGCGTAAGCAAACGCGGCACCCAACGCGCGGACAGCTTTCTCATGCCCAAATCTTGGTTTAATATATGGCAAACACGTTCTTTTGACATTGGCGAGTAGCTATTATAATATGCACAATTTGAAGTAGAAACTTTTTTTTCACTTGTGCCGCTAGCTTCACGTTAACTTGTCTTCGGTCTGAGTAACTCCTTAAATTTTGCCTTGATGTCCTTCCACGTTGCATCGACTCCCAGTTCTCTGATCACATTTCCAGTATCTCCTAGTATTTTTTAATTTTTTATTATGTTTAGGCCGAAGTTTAATAATTGTTTATTGTTTATACACAGGCCCATCACTGCTTCGACTGAGCTAACAAATGCCAACACAGTATGTCCTTTTTCTAAAGCTTTGAGCTGTCGAAACTGTTGCACGATTTCATTAGCACTTAACCATGACTCGTTTTCTTGTTGTCTTGAATATTGTTTTGCATTCGGCTGCTGTTTAGTCAGTGCCTCCTCTTGACGTTCAATGAATTTTTCGAGAACTTCTATCTTTTGCTTTAGTTCTTCGACTTCAGTCATGTAAATTTGATGACAGTTATTCTACTTTTATCAGTAAAAAAAAACGGATCACAGATCCCTATTACTTGATATGGGTTCTGGATTAGGTTCTTGATTAGTATCTTTGGGTACTAGTTTCCGTCGACTGCGCCAATTACGTTTAATAAAACACGTGTGTGTTTGGTGTTTGGTGGTGGACTTAAGACTGATTTTTATTAATTCCGAAAATATAAATACAATTTACTTATGACCTACTTATCGATATGTATTAGCATACTCAGTTCGTTGCCTTTGTTGTCGCATCAGCAAAACGAGTTCGTGCACCCCAATAGTGCAATCGTTGTCATATCGGAGCAACAACAACCGGTGTGCTGACATATAATTTCCTTAGGCGACATTGGCCGCACCAATATGATCGTGGGGTAAGAGTATGTAACTCGCGCGGTCGAAGAGATGGAGAGGTGCTATTGCAGGAATGAATTCAAAAAAATTTACCGAAAGGTAAAACAGCTATCCGGTGGATATAGGACTTGAACCGAAGCCTGCCGGGACCAAAATGGACAACTAGAAGTAGAGTCGCAATCGATGCTGAAAATTTCGATTTAAAGGCCAATGACAGTGCGCTCAGAGACGAGCTATACAGTGCCATGTATACTATTGGCATTCCTACTAACTGTAGGATGACGATGGAGAACTCTCGCTGTTCCGTCAAGGTCGGTGACGAACTCACCGCGACTTTCAATGTCAAAAAAGGTTTAAGACAAGGCGACGCACTGTTATGTGATTTCTTTAATGGCAACACCATAGCCACGATCTTCCAAAAGTCAATTGCTAGCTGCCGCTGATGACATTGGCGTGTTTGGACGAACACAGCGAGCCGCCAATGAGGCGCTTGGTGACAGCGAAAGTCGCTACAATGGGCTTGGAAGTTGATGAGGGTAAAACGAAGTACATGCTGTCATCAAGGAAAGACACACAACACCGAAGTCTCGGACAGAGCGTCACATTAGGCAGCAGAAACTTCGAGGTAGTCAAGGACTTCGTCTACCTCGGCTCCGCGGTAAATAGGGACAACAACACCATTACTGAAATCAAACGCATAATTCTTGCCAATCGCTGTTGGCTCAAGAAGCAATTGAGTAATAAAGCCGAAAACTAAGCTTGCTTTATATCAGCTTGATCATCCCAGTTCTACTTTATGGCCCGGAAACCTGGGCGTTATTTAAAGCGGATGAGGAAGCCCTTAGTCTTTTTAGTCCACTGCTCCGGCCCGAAAAGTCTTCGAATCTGTGCCTTTGGGACAACGCAATAGAGGACGGAATAGGCTTAGGTGCCGCACACAAATGGAGAAGGACCTCAACCAACTTGGAGTACGCAACTGAAGGCAGCTAGCGAAAGATCGTGTTGGCTGGAGAGGCATGTTTCTTATCTGGTTTTCCCCGAGCCTTAATCAAAAAAAAAAAAAGTAATAATAATAAGTTCGAGTAAATCCTCCTACGAACAGAAATCTAAAAAACGAGGAGGTTAAACATACACACACAAAAGTATACATACGGCATGAATTTTTAATATTTTTCTTAAAAGAAAAGCAAAACTTGAAATATTTTCCACTAATATTATTTATTCACATTCAAAAATAATAATAAAACAAAGTAAAACATAATTCATAACAAAACTTAAGAATAATACTTTGTTTTTTTATTTTTTAACACTTTGGAGCTCTCACAAAAGTATACATACTCCCAAAAAATATTAGATTTTCCATTGTTTTCGTGATGAGCTGTTTAAATTTTTTGGTGCCCTGCATTCAATATGCATTTCTGTACCAGAGAAGACAGTATTTTTTAAACTTCACAAAATAATACCTAATTCAAAGGAAATAACATTGGAAATTCGCAAGATCATTTTAAAATATAAAAATGATGGAAAATCATATGCAGGAATTGGGGAATCTTTAAATTTACCGAAGTCAACGGTCCAGACAATAATAAGAAATTTCAACAACACCGGTACTTTTAAAAGTAAGCCACGCTTAGGACGTCCCCGGAAACTGGATAAAATAATGCAGAGGCAAATTGTTTGATCTATGATTGAAAATTCGAAACAGAGTGCTGTTTAACTTACAAAAGATATCGGAAATAAATAGGGAATATCTGTTTGAGTAGAAACGGTTCGTCCTTGTTTGAAGGAAGGGGATCTCCGTTGCAGAGTGGCAAGAAAAAAACCTTTCTTAAGATAGGTTAACAAAGCAAAACGATTAGCATATGCCTAGAAATATCATAACGTCCATCTTACAGTGTTTTAAGGTTAATAAATGGAATAATGAATAAGCATATGTACATAGACGTTTTGAAAGATATTTACCTTCCGAGCGTCGAAAAACTACAATTAACGGGCAAAGATATACTATTACAAGATAATGTTCCTAAGCAGTCATCCGGCTTAGTAAGGGAATGTCTGCTCTATGTCAAAAATAAACTGGAACATCCACCACAATCTCCTGACCTAAATGCCATAGAACACTTATGGGACCATTTAAAACAACAAGTTCGGAATAGGCGAGTAATATCAATTTCAATGCTAAAATCAGTTCTGACTGAGGAATGGAATAATATATATGCCCACAAATTACTTAAAAATTAGCGTTTTCCATGCCTTCCCGTTTATCTGCAGTTATTAAAGCCAAAGGAGGTCATACTTCTTATTATTAGTCTAACTATTCTTATATTTTTAGATTTTATGAAAATCGTAAGTATACTTTTGTGAGAGCTCCAAAGTGTTAAAAAATGAAAATCAATGTATTATTTTTAAGTTTTGTTATGAATTATGATTTACTTTGTTTTATTATTATTTTTAATGTGAATAAATAATAAGTGGAAAATATTTCAAGTTTTGCGTTTCTTTTAAGAAAAATATTGAAAATTCATGCCGTATGTATACTTTTGTGAGTGTGTGTATAATGAACAAGACAATTTCGAAGCAGGCGTTAACGGATTCTGACAACATCTTTCGGAATGCTTCCATCAACGCATTTCACGTGCAAAAAAGAAGGTTTACCGATCCACATAGTGACCAAAGAAACCCAACAGTCAATTCACTGCAATTATAGTTTGGCCGGAAACCTAATAATCATAATGACATGCAGACTTCTACTGACTGACTACTACAGTTGAAAATCACTTGTAGAAAATTTATGGGTTTTCTTTAAAAAGTAAATACGATTATGGTTTCCTAAGGAACAAGTATTACTCATTTTTGATTGGTTGTTTAGTTGGTTCTACTAAGTAGACATCTTCGAGATATCCATGGTTACCGATGAATAAACGTAAACATTTTCTGTCCAATTTCTTCATTATAGAGGAAAGAAAAATTGTCGAAGAGGTTTACAAGCCGATTAAGCTGCAAAAAGGTTTTAATTTTTGAGACCATTTGTATCTTATTTTATAATTTTTGATTATTTGAAATATTTTGATTATGTAAATATGTACATACATTTCATTACAAATACAGTTGATCAGAAACGAAATCGGAAAAACACCTATTTTCATCTTCAAACCACAAAATATAACTAACAAATAGTGCAATCAATTAATGTTTATACTTGTTTTGAAGCCTGTATTATGAGCTCTTAATAAACAATAAACACAAAATAATTCATTAATACTCATTGTTTTCAGCACAGTTTGAAAATATGTCTCTAAAAATACACATCAAAAAAGAAATCGGATACTTGGTTTTATAATTTAACAAATAAAAGAACAAAGAAAAGTTAATACTTAGAAGGAAGTCCTTTGTTTTTTTTCACCGCATTCAACCAGTTTGACATCGATTTTACCAATTTTTACAGAATGATACTGGTATTTTGTCCCATTCCGTTTCTAAGACGTGTTGTAAGTCTACTACTCTTGCAATGGAGTAGTTCTTCAACTGAATCTCTAAGTAGCTCCACAGGTGTTCAATGACATTTAAGTCTGGTGATTGTGGTGGGATTTCGAGCACATTCGGACAGTTATACAAGAGCAACAGACGTGTGTTAAGAGCTTTGTGCTTGGGGTCAATGCCTTGGTAAAAGTGGTATTCATTCCTTATTCCCAATTTTTGAGCACTTTGGTTCAGATTATCTTTTAAAATGTTTATGTTCTTGTATTGATCCATGTTTCCATTGATAGAAACAAGATTCTCTGGTTCAACAGCGGACATGCAATCCCAAACCATAACTGAGCCCCCTCCATTTTTAACAGTTGTTCGTAAATTTCTTTCCCTTAGCTCCTCGTTTGGTTTTCTCCACACATATGTTTGTCTTTCAGATCGTAATAAATTAAATTTACTTTCGTCTAAGAACAAAGCACGTTTCCAAAAAGAAAAATCTTTGTTTTGATGTTGCTTAACAAAGTCTTCTTTTTATTTGGTTCTTCTTGCTAATGTATGGTTTTTTTCGGGCGTCTCTTCCATGGCAATTATTTTTTCTCAACACGATTCTCACGGTTTCCGGATGAACATCTTTTTGTAAATAGTTTTTTTACCTCTACAGTCAACTTAAGTGCACTTAGCTGTGGGTTTTTTCTTAACCTGCTGTACAATCCAGCGCTCATCTGCCGCAGTAAATATTTTTGGTCTTCCGGATTTCGGTGAATTTTCGATGTTATCAAATGTTTTACATCTTTTTATAATATCTCTTACTGTCGAGTGACTTCTATTTACAATTTTCGCAATATAGCGCACAAGATTTACCTTCTTTAAAATTTTTAACAACTATTTCCCGTACTTCTATGGATGTGTAACCACGACGTCTATTCATGTTGATTAAGTTTTGCAAATTGAACATATTTTCGTTGGAACCGATATAAAAAAAATAAGTAACGACAAATAAAAAAGCGCACTTTTAATAATAAATATGGGAAAAATTGGATGGGAGTTTAATGTTGCCAAGTGTCCGATTTCTTTTTTGATGTGTGTTTTAAGAGCCATATTTTCAAACTGTGCTGAAACCAATCTGAATTAATTTGTGTTTATTGTTTATTAAGAGCTCATAATACAAGCTTCAAAAAAGTATAAACATTAATTGATTGAGCTATTTTTTTGTTGTATTTTGTGGTTTGTAGGTGAAAATAGGTGTGTGTCCGATTTCTTTTTTGATCAACTGTATGTATATTCAGTTCAAAACGTTATCGGAAATTGTTGTTATATTTTTGACAAAATGGCGAACATTTCGACAATGTGTTTGAGAAAGTGTACACGGTCTACGATGTGTAATAATACCAATACACAGTTCGAAAAAGTTGGTAAAATGTTATTGAAAGAGAAGGAACAGAATGGCAAGCCAAATTTACCTACATACATATGTATGTATCTTTATGCTCTTTTCAATAAATGCGATTGTGGGTAAAATGCCCCGAAAAAATAGTGTGTAATGAAAATAAAAGATAAGGGGTGACATGTGTTGACTGTAAAAGCAAACAACATGTCAGCAATTGTTGAGAATTTGCAAACTGTAGCAACTTTAGAAAAGACGAGAAAAATTAGAAGCAAAACTCTGTCAAATACCCGATTCAACCAAGAGTGATAAAGAGAAACGAAATGAATAAAACGCGACAGAAGACTGTTAGCTCAAAAAGGAAATTCAACCTACACCGTTGTTGCTTGAAGAAATTAATACAAAAGTAGACTGAAACGTAGAAAAAAAAAATACTCGCCCAATCCGTGGCAACTACAAATGTAACTACAAAGGGTGGACCAAAAAAAATCCACAAATGATTTTTTAAAAATCTATACATCCACAAAGTTTGACTGTTTGATGCGGTTTATGGACTGGTGTCATCAGCTCACCGTACTAATAAGTGCGTCGACCGCGGCGCGGAAAGTCTGGATTCGATTCTCACCTTTTTTCACGGCACCACCTTCGAGTTGTACACTCAAAGAGTATCAATTGTCTATGAAAAGCTTCTCAAATCTCGCTGTTCGGAGTCGGCAAAAAACTGTAGGTCTATTCTGCTCGTGAAGAACAGTAGAACGCACAACACGAGTAGTTTTTGTAGAAGCTAGGCCCTGGTCCGTTGTGGGCTGTAGTGTCACTCAATTATTATTATTATTATTTTTGGAATTCTTTCTTTGGGTATATTTAAAAATAAGTGTACGTCAAAACTCGTCGGTCTGCTGGCAACCCTGGCAAGTTAAACAATCGTGTAAGCCTCAGTGCGAGTTTATTGAATTTAAAAGTTTACTACCTAGCGATTCTATATCGTAATTCATATCACAACACTTCCACTCTGTCCAAAGCTTCGAAGGCAACTGAAGTTCGAACGACACATAAAGGAAAACAGGTAAAATATTTTTTTTTTACAAATTCTCCATTGTGTGAATCAGCTGTCAAGGCACTTGGAGCGCTAGAGCTCCGGTGGACTTTGCGGAACCTGTGGAACTTAAGCGTACCCACCTAAGCTTAAAAATATTAGCACGGGCACCAACCATATCTATCTATCAGAGACAACAACCATCACATCAGCCTAAAAGCATGTTGAATCTTTGAAAGATGAGTGTGTAAAGATTTCCCCCTTGGGGAAGGATGAATCAAACAAACAAAACCATTACAACAACCACTTATTCAACACCAATTACAACAACTTCGACATCAACTACATTCATAACAACTAATGCGACAACGCTGCACACAACCACCACTGTAGCATCTACTTACAACAAAAACGTAACCCTTCCGACAGTAAATAAGCCGATTGTGACAGTAACTAATCCGCTAACAAACATTACAACTGAAGCGACTAGCCCATACATAGCGCAAACCAAAAGAACCAGAACCCCACCCGAAAAAAATAAACAAAGTAAAGCAAAAAAAAACAAAACAACAAAACACGCTAAAAAATTACTGGTTAAAAAAGTCCCCTGAAAAGTAACAAAATCGATTGGACTTACTATCAACTGATGATGAATCTGAACCAAAACCAAAAACAAATGAGGGTAGAAAAGAATGGAAGACAACCACACCCAAGCCCCCTCCAATCTATGTCCCAGGCGTTAAGTATATAAACATCCTCATCAATGCCCTTAACACAACAACAGGAAAAGACTCATATGTACTAAAAGTTTTACCAAACGACGAAATTAAGATACAACCAATAGACTCAGTTACATACACAAATATAATCAAAGTACTACAACTTAAACGCACTCATTACTACACGTTTAAACCCAAGGAACAACAAGGCTTTCGTGTGATACTCCGGAATATGCATCACTCAACGGACCAAGACGAAATCAAAATGGAATTAGCCAAGCACGGTCATAACGTAACAAATATCTACAACATACTACAAAGAGGATCCAACAAACCCCTACCACTCTTCGCTATCGAAATTGAGACAAGCATAACAACAAAGACATTTATAACATAACAAACCTGTTGCACTGCAAAATATCCTTTGAACTCCCCACCACAAGAGAAATATACCACAGTGTTCGAGCTGCCAAAAATACGAGCACACCAAAAATGTTTGTACACTTGAACTCACTTGTGCTAAATAAAATGTGCACTATGTGGTAAATCTCATACAGCAAACTATAAAGGCAAATCACTCAAAATACAACGATTCCCTGCCCTAAGAATGAAAATTATAGAACAAAAAACAACGACTTCAGACAAACTAATTCAAAAACCAGCTGTAAGCAGAATTAACCCCTCGACAACATTCGCAGAGACATTAAAAAATAAAACGAACCCTCAGGACAAAACTCAACCAAACGAAACGAAATCCGTAGACGATCTCTCCGAAAAAAAGAACATGATGAAGCAGCTTATAACGCAAATATCTAATATGATGAATATCTTAACCTTACTAATGACTAAACTAAATGGGCAATAGTACGAATTTAAAAAGAGTCGTATGGAAAGCAAACGGTATCAGTCAGCGACTCTATAGACATCGTTTTAAGCTCCGAAACACATTTTACTAACAAAAGCTACTTAAAAAATACCTAAATATAACGTTTATTACACTAATCATAATCATCCCAGCGGACGAGCACATGCAGGCTCAGAAATAATAATTCAACAAAAAATCTAATGTAGCATAATAGAAGACTATGCAAAAGACTACATTCAAGCTACCAATATTCAAATTGAAGACGCACACAGACCAATCGTAATATCTGCACTATACTCCCCACCAAAGCACACAATTAGTTCACTGCAGTACACAGACTACATTCAAACACTGGGCCCCCGCTTTATTGCGGGGGGAGATTTTAACGCAAAACACACTGAATGGGGTTCAAGACTTACTAACATAAAAGGGAAAAATCTTATGAACGCACTAAATATTAACAAATGGTTAAGTTCATAAGCACTGGAGAGCCCACTTATTGGCCTACTGACAGAAAGAAAAAACCAGACCTTGTTGACTTCTGCATAACCAAGAACATTAATCACAATCATTTGACTATAAATTCTTGCCTTGACCTTTCATCTGACCATTCTCCCATCATAATCGAATACTCCACAATAGTTAAAGATAAACTTTATTACCCACACCTAACTAACCACAAAACGGACTGGGAATCTTTTCGAGAGATAATTGACGAGAAACTTGACCAAAATATTCCTCTCAAATCGCCCCAAAATATCGAAAGCGTTCTAATATACTTGAATGACATAATACACTTAGCTGCAACGAAATCCACCCCTGATATTAAACCTCATCAATTACCACCTTTTACACCGAAATATATAAAACAAAAAATCAAAGAAAAACGAAGACTACATAAAGACAAAGACACAAGCATGTTTTAGCTAACCTAACCGCAACTCGAGCATCAAACTATTCGCTTTGGAAACTAAACAAACGTCTTAAAAAAGGAATAACCCACCAACCTCCCTCGGATGGCACATGGTCCAGAACAAATGATGATAAAGCAAAAACAATTGCGGACTATTTCAAATCAACATTTACTAACACATACGATAAACAAAACGTTTCACCCCCAAATATAAATATCACCACATCAACAACTGAAGCAATAAAAAAGATAAAGAAAAATGAAATAAAACACTTTCTAAAAAATAAACTAAAGAACAAAAAATCTCGTGGATACGACCTGATAACTGGACAAATATTAAAGCAATTACCTCACATAGCCATAACCTATATTATTTATTATATTATAAACGTCTTCAATTCAATACTTAGGCTAAGTTATTTCCCAAAAGTATGGAAAGTTTCTAAAATAATTCCAATTTCCAAACCAGGCAAAGATGCTACAAAAACGTCTACGATGATACCCAGTGTCAGAGACGAAATAAAAAGATTCAGTGTAAAACATCAAATATCAATAACAAACCACACACACAACGAAATTCGAAACCTGCCTCATCAAGAAGCTAACACAAGAAGACGACTAAAAAGACGCAGACCAGTTGACCTTCAAGTCATATAGACAGTGAATTATTTAACGCAAAGCATATTCGTAATAAATAATCTATTCATTTGTATATAATGTATTGCTTTCATGTTTGTATATATGTATTTGTCCAAACTAATGTATTTACATGTATGTAATTAAATCAAAGTTTTAACTAAATGTATCCCTTAAATACTCTCTATAAACAATTACTTAGTGTCAAAGGACAGATGTAATAAAAATTGGGAAATAAAAAAAAAATCGTCAAAAATTCAAAACCAATTCAATAGCTAAAGAAAAAGATAAATCGGCACATTAACGACGCTTATTGCCTTTAAAAGTTATTACAAAAAGGCATTGTAATAAAAACAGAAAATAAATAAATTGTCTTAAGCAAGAAGATAAAAAAGTGATGTGAGGATGTTTGATGATGATGTTTGGAATGCATACATTTGCATACTACATATTCACCACACTGCATATACATTTGCATATTCTTTATGCAATGACATATTGTGCTTAATAAGACCGGTAATGGCATATTCTAACTAAAATCTAGTACTGAAGCCTGTTTTCCCGCATAAATAGTTGAAAAGTGTCATATTGTCGAGCGAGGGATAAATCGACTAGCTGAAGAAATAAAATCAACGTACGGGAATATGAAAAAAAGAAAGAACCTGCTAAACGAGACCCTATTATGAAAAACTACCTCCTGAACTAGTTGTAACTCAATGGGGATGAAGCTGTACTACTATTTGTACTATACTATGATATAACAGATAACTTTTACGTTTAGATAGACCAGACCCTGGAATGCCCAGAAATGCTAAACAGAAACAACGATAAGTTTGACATTTGACAAAAAAAAATCAACAGGCAAAAGGTCTCGGTCGAAAGCAGCAACATGGATGTTTAAATGACGAACATTGTACATAATATACTAATTAACAAGGGAGGCATTTCCATAGAAATTCCATAGATAGCTAAGTTTTTTAAAAAAAAGTTTTCTTAGTTTCACAAAATAAATAATAGGTTTTATTCAAAAAAAAATAACTAGCAATGACGCCGAAAGGCAAAAACAAAACAAATATATCAATAGTTTAGCTTAGAGCGCCCGCATAGAGCCAGTAAGTAGTTATAAGATTTTTCTGTCGTACCTAGGTTAAGTGTTTTATACCTAGTTTTAAAATACCATTAGATAAATAATAAAAAAAATGCCTTTAAAAAAAAAAAAAAAAACAAGGGAGACAAAATTGTACAATGGACCAATTACGTGGGCAGTTTATATCACGAAACAGTAGTTAATAGCTATTCACAACTGTATCTTCTGCCCAGTTTGGGAAGAAGACAAAGATAAAGAACAGCGAAATTTAAAATCTGAGCACCTTGTTACAACATTCGAAAAATGTAAGTTAAGTTAAACTTATTTTTACAATTTCTCAAAATTCCAACATACTGTTTGTTGTATGAGCAACGGTACCATCGCTGTTTGCTTAGTTTTTTCTGTTCAGTCATTAACAACGACAACATGAACTTTTATAAGCAGCAAACTACTTTGAACTAGATGACCATGACGAACGAACAAGGTAGGAAAATAGATTTGAATTAATACTTATATAAGCGTTCACTGGACCAAGCTAATATTCACAAGCCCACAATGCACATTTTCTAGCGGCACCCTATTTTGGGAAAAGCCAAAACTGACGAAGAGTCGGAAGTAAATAAGCAAAGTACGATTACGGCTTAATGAAACAAAATCCACCCACATTAATTTTTGAAGGCAATAACTTACTGTTTTTTAAATGGTTTTCAAATTCAATTCAGTAATGCAACAAATTATCTCGGCATGAATCTTGACGTAAAATTACAATGGAATTGAGCACATTCAAAGTAGTGCAGAATTTGATTGGAAGTATAATGATATGTACAGGCAGCGGGAAAATATTTTGAACTAAGCATTTAAAACAAAGTATATAATATATTGTATGTTATACAATTTACGGTCACCGTGGCGTAGTGGGCAAGTGCATTGATAGACGCTAAGGTCCCAAGTTCGATTATCAGACTGAACACCTCACATTTTTAATGGCACCACCTCGTTCGAGTGGGTAATAATTGTCTATGAAAAGATTCTCAAATCTCAATGTTCAGATTTGATTTGCAACTGTAGGTTCCCTCTACTCCTTAAAGTAGTATGCACAACACAAATAGTTGCTGAAGAAGCTAGGCCCTGGTGTCTGGGGGTTGTAGTTCTACTCAATTATTTGATTTGCAGTATTAATGTACTCAATTAAAGATGCAGTATTAATTTACTTATTTAAATGTTTTACTTGTCAAAATAAATTGCTTAGAAATATCCTGAAGACTAAACCTATTGATCTCGTCACTTGGCCGGTTTCGAATAACCAATAATGAGTGGCGAAAGTTCAGACAAATAAAGAAGTTCTTAAGCCATAAGTTCAATGGAAATGTTCACGTAGGGGAAGTCCTTGAATTTAAATGCAATACTTGGATATAGAACTTAATTAATTTTGTTCCTATATATATATTAGCTTATGCGGACTACATTGAACGAATGAGGCGTTGGCTACCATTGAAACGGAAGCAGCAAAAATGGGTCTGACGATAAATAATGGCAAAACAAACTTAAATCAAGGAAGGAAATACAACCTCGACGTCTCAAACAGAGCATAGTACTACTCAGCATAACTTCGAGGTAGTTAAAGACTTCAGTTACTTCGGCTCTGCAAGCTAGAGTATGTTACTCTTTGAGCTCAAGAGGCAATTGAGTAAGAAGGCCCTCTCTGGATTAATTAAGCTGGCTTTGTATAACAGCCTTATTCCTTTCGACAGAACACTTATGCGTACAATTTTTGATCCCGTTTTGCGTTGATGGAATATCGAAGAGAAGATTCAATGGCGAATTTTACAGACTTTAAGGCGACATGCGCTTGGTCAAGCGTCTTCTGACGTTTAAGATGAATAGACCATATACAGCGTATGGACGGAGCCAATGGGGCAACGCAACAGAGGACGGCCAAGTTTAGGATGGAAAAACACAAGGAGGCAGATGGCAAGAGATTGTGCTAGCTGGTTGATTGCGGCCCATTTCTACCCCGGACTGTAGTGCCATTAAAAAAAGAAGAATATGTACACGTGCTGTTGTTGGAATTATGTATATGTGGTAACACCGCAAAATAATTAACTATCAAGCACTAGGTGTCACCACACTCAACGAGGTCATTTGTCATCCTCTTGACAGATCGGCAAAATAACGATTAAAAAGTCTTCCTTAATCCTTCGAGGTGTTCGGACGTACATTCTTCACAAATAAACTCTTATTAAAACTTAACCGAGTATTTCTCTTTTATGTGGCTGAACCGCCAAATTATTGGTGACCCCGACGTGATCCCCGAACATTAGTTATCGGTTTAAAAATATTGTCTTCCGTATATCTTTTAAAAATAATTACGGAGATTTGGTGTGAAATCGCGTCGCGAAATTCGTGTGTCAGTCCGTTATGTTTGATTTGCCGGACCAATCACAGCAGCCGCAAAACACGCCATACGCTCAGCCGAGCGGCGTCATGCCATCCGTTACGTCTGTTATAACACCCGGTAACCAAGCGCATATCACGCCACAAACACATGCCGCATCCATTTCACACACGCCAACCGGTGAAATAAAAGCGCCACCTTTCTGTGCTGAAAGACCAGCACTGTGGTTTGCGCAACTGGAGGCACAATTTGTCAATCGTGGGATTGTAACCGAAAGGCAAAAATTTTACCGGACAATACCACTAATCGACACGCGGTGCGTGCCTATCCATTCAGAAGTCTGCTACGCTCGCAGAACTAGCCGAACAAGCAGACATTCTCTACGAGGTTTATTCTCCACATCACGTAGCAGCAGTTGCAACGAGTGATGTCACCCAGCAAGTGGAATTGGCCAAACAGGTAGCTGCACTTACAACCGCACTATCCACCACACGTGCGCCGCGTTCTCGATCCGCAGAAGGGAAACGTCGTCAAAAGTCCAGGTCGCGAGGCACGCACAATTAACGTATGCCACCATCCGCAAACTTCATCTGCTGGTATCACCCAAGGTTTCATAATATAATAATAATAATAATAATTGAGTGGCACTACAGCCCACAACGGACCAGGGCCTAGCTTCTACAACAACTACTCGTGTTGTGCATGCTACTGTTCTTCACGAGTAGAAGGGACCTACAGTTTTTTGCCGACTCCGAACGTCGAGATTTGAGAAGCTTTCCATAGACAATTAATACTCCTTGTGTGTTGTCAGCAACTCGAAAGAGATGGTGCCGTGAAAAAATGCTAGGTGTCCCACCGGGACAGGTTTCATAAAGACGCTAAGAAGTGTCTGCCTGGATGCAGCTTTCAGAAAAACGCCAACGAGAGTCGCTAGCGGCGGTAGACTCTCGCCATTCTTCATGCCGCCTTTCGTGACAGATACCCAAACTCAAGACACATTCCTGATCGACACCGGATCGGATGTGTCGGTGTACCCTCCATCGAAGCTGCGCGCATCAATTACACCACTCGACTACACACTGGTCGCTGCCAACGGTTCACCAATCAACACCTTTGGTACAGTCAACATCACACTTAACATCGGCCTTCCCCGAGATATCAACTGGCGATTTCTCGTGGCAGACATTTCTGTTCCCATCATCGGAGCCAACCTGCTTAGTCATTTCGGCTTACTTGTCGACCTCAAAAAGCAGCGCATCATCGATGGAACCACAGGCTGTTCAGCAAAGGGGAAAATATCCCTTGCCCAAACGTGTTCCATTCGGGTTCCGCAAGCAGTCACCGAGGAACCATACACCACACTTCTAAGCCAATTTCAAAGCATCACCCAACCAGGAGAGACATCGCGGTCCCAGCAATATTCGACGCTGCACTTCATTAAGACGAGAGCTGGATCCCCCATCTCTAGCAAGGCCAGGCGACTAGCTCCAAACCGTCTTAAAATTGCAAAGGAAGAGTTCGAGAAAATGGTTGCTCTAGGCATCGCTCGTCGTTCTAGCAGTCCATGGTCGTCTCCTCTTCATCTCGCTCCCAAAAAATCTGGTGAGTGGCGACCCTGTGGCGATTACAGACGCTTAAATGATTTAACCATTCCAGATTCCTATCCAGTGCGCTACCTAGAAGATTTCGCTGCTGAACTGCATGGCAAGAAAATTTTCTCGAAGATCGACTTGGTTCGTGCTTTCAATCAGATACCAGTCGCACCCGAAGATGCGCATATTCATAAAGAATGCAGCACAACTCCTTAGCCCGCTCAACAACCAACTTATAGGACCAAATCTGAAGGGCTCCGACGAAATCGGCTGGACACCAGAGTTAAAGGAATCATTCGTTAACTGCAAGAATGAGCTCGCTAATGCAGCATTACTTGCTCACCCCGATAGCAACGCCGATTGGGCAGTTTTCACCGACGCATCGGAACAAGCCATCGGAGCAGTTCTCCAGCAACGCCATGGAAACACCTGGCAACCATTGGCCTTTTTTAGTCGCAAGCTTTCACCATCTACTCAGAAACAGTCCACGTACGACAGAGAGCTGCACGCCATCTATGAAGCTGTTCGGCATTTTCGGCACATCTTTGAGGGCCGGCATATAATCATTTATACCGACCATAAGCCGATTACACATGCGTTCAAACAACGTCCTGATCGCGCTTCACCCTGGCAATTTCGGAGATTGGAGTTCATTGGACAATTTACCACGGACATCAGATACATATGTCGCTAGAGACAACAACATCGTTGCAGACCCACTCTCGCGTATTGAAGCAATTTCGACAGCAGTCTCATCGGAAGAGTTGGTCCGCGCTCAATCCACTGACACCGAGCTCAGCGAGCTCCTGCGTAATTCCAGATCCACACTTCAGCTGCAAAAGCTTAAGCTGTTTCCCGACGTCGAGCTGTTCTGTGATGTCTCGAAGGGAATCATTCGTCCTTTTGTTCCTGCTCGCCTTAGACGTAAAGTTTTCAACTCGCTGCATTCATTGGCTCATCCTGGACGACGTGCATCCCGCAAGCTGGTAGCAGTTACATTTGGCCTTCAATGAACCGGGATTGTGTGGAGTGGACGAAAGCCTGCATTTCCTGCCAAGCCAATAAAATAAACCGGCATACAGTGTCGCCCATCGCAAACTTCGAGCTTCCGTCACAACGCTTCGAACATATCCAAATTGATCTGGTGATGCTCAAACCATCTCAAGGACATAATCAGTGCCAAAGCATCATCGACAGGTTCACTAGGTTTCCTGAAGCCGTCCCACTCGAAAATGGAACTGCAGAAGCTGTTGCTCGAGCGTTGGTATCAACATGGGTTTCTCGTTTTGGAGTCCGGTTGCGAATTACGTCAGATCTGGGACGACAATTCGAATCTGATCTCTTCAAAAACCTCATGCAGATACTAGGATGTAAGCACCTGCGGAGCACCCCGTACCACCCGCAGTCGAATGGACTAGTGGAACGTTTCCACAGGCAATTAAAGTCGGCTATGTTATGCCATGGAGATTCGTGGTACGATGCCTTACCAGTAGTTCTCCTTGGCCTACGCGCAGCCTGGAAGGAAGATCTTGGTGCAACCCCGGCGGAACTCGTATATGGTGAGGCGATCCGTTTACCTGGTGAATTTCTTCAACCGTCTTCCGGAACCACTTCAGCGCCAGAATTAGTGCGCTTGCTTCGTGATCACTTCAGGCAGCTAGCACCACAACAAATGTTCCGTCATGGACGAAGAGCCACCTTCATTTTCAAGAACCTCGCTGAGGCCACACACGTCTTCGTAAGACATGACCACATTCGCCAGTCATTCGCAGCACCCTACGATGGACCTTTCCGAGTTGTCAAAAGACACGAAAAATATTTCATCGTCTGCATCAAAGGCAACAACATCTCCATATCAATTGATCGCCTGAAGCCGGCATATTTTCTTCCAGACGAGAACATCAACAACCCAAACAGTTCGGAACCTTCGACTAGTAATACAGTGCGTCCAACTAAACACGTCCGCTTTACATAGCATCGTTTTTTTTTCCCTGGAAGGGGAGATATGTGGTAACACCGCAAAATAATTAACTATCAAGCACTAGGTGTCACCACACTCAACGAGCTCATTTTTCATCTTCTTGACAGATCGGCAAAATAACTATTAAAAAGTCTTCCTTAATCCATCGAGGTGTTCGGACGTACATTCTTCACTAATAAACTATTATTAAAACTTAACCGAGTATTTCTCTTTTATGTGGCTGAACCGCCACATATACATGTCTGTCAGGCCTAGTGCAAGCCAAAATAAGTACATTACACAAGAAAGAAAGTGGATTTTATCAGGTACAAGTGGATTTTATCAGAAACCTACAAATATTTCGAAAAATAATACCTTATATTTCCAAGCATGCAGATACATGATCAAGTCCTTCGGCTTTGGATCTCTGTAACGTACTTTGCACTCATAACAATGTTTGTCCGTTGTCATTTTTCTCACATCAAATGCCATGTCTGGAGGTTCATGACCTGTTTGTGTTGCAACAGTTACCTAAGCGGTTAAATAATTTGATATACAATTTTAATTTGGGATAATGAACAAAATACCTTACCTTTTCCTGTGCTGTTATGTCATTTATATTTTCATTGACAGAAGAACAGTTTATTGCTTCATGAAGACTTTGTGATATAATTCCTTCTCGTATTTCGCCTGCTGCAAACTGTGGAATTTCCGAATAGGGCGATGCTTCCCTTGACGCTATTTCCGAATCATCGCGGCACAATAAAGACCCTTTTATTTAAAACAGAAGAAATATTAATCTTATAAAATTAATGTACCGATGCAAGCGTACTATTTGTACTATTTGGTAATAACTCTCCGTCTCCATCGGCTTTTATTGATTTGAACAGAGAAATGTCCGAATCTCCATCAATTCCCAGCCAGTTCTCTGCATTATGGATACTTATGAGGTCCTGAACTAATTCCTCATCAGATTTTCCTCCAATGTCTCCCCCTCGTCCCTTTAATGGTCCAAAAACTTCATGGTTATACAAAGGATCATTTACGACGGGATAACCTAATGCGTGTTAATAATAAACGAGAAGAAATATCTTTAGTGAAATGTTTTTCAAAGATATTAGTTAGTTACCCAAATACTGTAGGTGAACACGTATCTGGTGCATTCGACCCGTAAGAGGTTTGCAAAGTACAACACTTGTTTTCCCATTGTGGACTAGTTTTTGAAAAGTTGTAGTACAGTCTTTTCCTTTCTGTGATACTTTACAAACTCCAATTTTATAGCTCACTACTTCTATCGGTTCTCTACATTCTATAATCCCACTGAATAAAATAAATAATTTTTTGTTAAATTGTAGGAACTAAAATGTCATAAGCATTTACTCAGGAAATTCTCCTTCTACTCGGCATATATATTCTTTTTGAACTTGTCTGTTACGAATTTGATGCTCCATTTGACGTGCCTTCTTCGGGCTTCTGCCGAATAATAATAGACCGGAGGTAAGCCGATCTAGTCTGTGAATAGTCCTTAAATTTTTCAGGTTGTATTCTTTCGCAAGAATAAAAACGACGGTATTGTGCCTATACCTCCCACATGGATGCACCTGTTATAATTAAAAGATAAAGCAAAATTAAAGTTTAAATTGTATAAAGCATATTAAGTTATAACTTGTAACATGTATGTAAAGTAAAGAGATCTTGCTACACTTTTTCAAGAAAATGTATAAATCTTTTATTTATTTATATATTCTCCTTGATTCGAACACCTATTTACAGTAAAACACTTAACCTATAACACATTCGCCTTCTTCTTTAAACATTAAAAAAATGGATTTTATATATTTACAAAAACTGAATTTTATTTTCCTAACAACAAACATGGAAATGTCATTTAATTAATTTATTAATGTCAGTCTAACATTAATACTGTTTATTTTAGCTGTAATTATTTGCTCGCAGTTTTGTTTTGTCTTTGCAAATTAGTTGCTTCTTCTTTAAGTGTTCCATATTAATTGTTCTTCTATATATCCACAAACTGTTAAGTTCTTTTTATGTTTAGGAAATAGTTCTGACGATTAAATAAATCAATCTTAATTCACAAACTGTTAAGTTCTTTTTATGTTTAGGAAATAGTTCTGACGATTAAATAAATCAATCTTAATAAGGACAATACACACCGTGCAAAAGTCTGGACAACGGTATTTTGGTAGTAGTAAGAACAGTTGATACTTTTGCGATTTAATAGTTCAACAGACCTGCGGAAGATCGCATATATCGCATTACAGAAATTATTGAAGCTTGGTGGTACGAAAAAATAAAATTACCTAGAGCAAGATGTGTAAACAACAGGCGCAAAATTCAACGTTTAAAAAATAAAGTTAACTGCCAACAGCAGCTAGATACACGGGGGGTTGTTAAGGGCAATAACAAAAAAAATAGGGCGGGGTGCTTTTGACATACGTATTTTGTGAAGCAGTAATAAATTCATGAGGAATGGCCTACAAGATAGTAAGTAAACTTTTTGTCTAATAAACCAGGCATAATGGTCGAATTACTACAAGGAGCCCTATATTCATTTCGGCGTTGCAAGAATGCCTAGAGAAAGGTGTCTTCCCCGAAACATTGAAACTACACTACTTTGTACTTCTACTACAAGGTAACAAACCATCCGACACCCAAAGGGCAATTGTCATATGGCTTAGTCTGCCTTTTAGGCACAATGGGTACTTAATTTTCACAAAAGCAAAGAAGAGAGCCTTGGTTAAACATCAATTAGGTTTCAGGAAACAACGTTACACTGTCGATGTGATTTACAGTACCCAATCTCGTTGTTGGGGTACACAAAAATGTTCATTGTTTCACGTATTGCAGGAAACGCCTTAATCTCGAAGGTAGAAAACAAAAATACGATTCAGAGGAGGAAAAAAGTCAAATAATACATATATCCGCTCTGTTACCCCAATGATCGGTGAGGGGTATATAACAATGTCAGCATGACATCATTGATCAAACTGATGAATCGGGTTTAAGCATTTATAAACCCAAAATTCATTCGTAAAGGTGATGATCTTGTTTGGTGGGAATACCAACAGTGTAATGCGATACCCGCCAAAATCGTTTAGAGTTACATCCATCATATTCTGTAGATCTGGCACATTCTGCACAGTTTTTTAAGGTAAAACTTGCAAGGAGACAAGAACCAAAAGAATTGCGAAATATATTGGACCAGAATAGTCAATATAAAATTTAATAAAATAATTGTTTCTTTTATTCGATAATGTCATTGAAACAGGTTTATGATTTACTGAATTAAATCGTTTGTGAGTGGAGTCGCGCATTACATAGCAAACACATATATATATGTGCCTATTAAATTTCGAACACATCATAAATGCAAAGAAACATTAGGGGTTTTGTGATATACGAGTATTCATCTCTAATATTCGTATTTTACTTAATTCTCTTTGAGTTTATTATTTTTATACTTTATTCAATAATTTCTAGTTTAGTACATATAACATAAGATTGCTCGTACATTTTAAATGTTGTTGAAATTAAAAAATAAATACGAAACCATGAATGCGTGAATGTAGCTTGTATTTATCTAGTTTTTTTTTTATTGATGGAGTTATCAAATATCAAAGACATCATACATGCGTACTTGATATATTCACCCATGGAACAGGATTTTAATCCATACAAATTTTTACATACGTTTTTAGTTCAGTAAAATTAAGGATTTTTACCCATACACATTTTTACATTTGTTTTCAGTTTCAGTAAAATTATTAATTATTAAATTCCATTGTTCCAAAAGTTATTTGTAAAAACTTAAGTTTATGTTTGTTATGTAATGTCGGTTTTTTGAGCCACTTACGGGTATTGATGCCGGTTTATTCACAACCACAATGTCTTCGTCCATGTGTACTATTGTGATTGGTTGACTAGTTACTGGAACCTCGTGCCTGTAAAAATATATATTTGGCACATGTTATAATTTAATTATATAAATTAAGGTAAATTGAATTCAATTTGTACTGTTTTCATATTAAGTAATATAAATATAGTAATTCCAAAAACTTGATTGAAGATTCTTCCAGGATGTCACGAAGAATGTAAGTAGTATTTTTAAATAGAACTGATTGCATGTAAGTGTTGCGTAAAAGTTGACTGGAAAAAACATGCAATGGTAAAAAGTAGAGGATCAAGCACATATGTTTGTTGGTTGTATGCCATATTTATTAGAGGGTCCACCGGCCTCGATATGAGGAAAAAGCGAGTAAAACACTGAATAGATATATTAGAAAAAAAGAAAGCTGAGTCCTCGCTTGAAAAAGAACAATTTTTTTAATAGAATTGAGAAACGATATCTACAACAACACCCACCCACCCAATTGACCAAAGAGATCATGGCTTCTATCTAACTAAAAGAAGAAATCGAGGGAGAAATTATAAGCATTAAGCAATTATACTACGGACGAAAAGAAAATGACAGAAAAGAGGAGGAAGAAAGAAAATAAAGGAATTCAAAAATTTACCCTTTTTCGACAAAAATGGAAGATTGCTCCCGAACTTAAGGAAACTATGCTAAAAGATATGTCACGACTAGTTCAACCTGCTAGCGGCAAGGTAGCACAGGGTAAAAATATCCCCCCGGAAATACTATCTACCTGAGGACAGGAGACTCGATTGTCTTCTGAACAAATACTAAACAATGATATTGGTAAATAATGAAAGTTGTTTGTGATTCTCACGAGATCCTCCGAAAAACAGAAGAAGTGGAAAAAAGGAAGTGTTGCGGTGGGTAATAAAATAAAAATTATGTTATAACAAACATACGATAAGTCGTAGCGCAATATTGATGAGAGCAGAGCTCATAGAGACCGGGAATTTAAGGAAGCACATAGTCCGTTAGTGCAAATGGGTGGTGTTTCAGGATTGAACTTATCTGGCCCAGCCAGAGATTTCCAGAATGTAGCCCTGCCCTGCAATATTTTTTGTGGGACTCAGATTTAAGTAGTAGATTAAGAGTGGATTGCATAAGAAGTATTAGAAAATAGATGCTAAGAAAGAATGAGAAAAATGTGAGGCTCATTCATATGGTGGATATTTCACCTGTCCAAAACAACTTGTAATAAACGGTTCGGAAGGTGTCTTTTAATCCATAGAAGAAGAGTGAATAAGAACGTATTTTAAACCAGAAAGACTGTGAAATATCAGCGATCTTTCTGCTCCATTGTGCAAGGATTGCTTGGTAGACATATCATTAAATCTATTACTACGGAAGCCGTACTGCAGTCAATTAGAATCTTCCGTGATTCAATATACTTCATAAGATTTCTGTGAGCTTAGGAAGAAGGGATGTAAGTGCATTAAGGAACAGACTGGACAAATGCTGTTTTCCATTTCCGAAAAAACCCGAAATTGCAGGATAGAAGAAAAAGCTGAGGCGGTCCTTTTGCCACTGTAGAAGAATAAGAGATGTATCATCCGCGCTAGCGGAATTCTGCACCTTGAGATCCTTAAGAACTCTTGCAACTGTAAAGTGCAATCTAACAGCGATGTTCTGGTTGCAAAATGTACAGTAAACAGTTTTGCTTTATCTAAAGAGCGGACAAATGGAATGTTATCGTAAATGAGCGTTGGGATCGAAGATGAGGCTGCCTTTCGAGTGAACTGGAATGATGTCTTTTTTTTCCTCAACTCTTGGTCACACATCTGACCGCATTTCAATAATTTTAGGAACGCCTTAACTTTTTCTAGTTTTGCTCGAAGGGGTTGACATGATAATTCCCAAAACTCACCTCTCTCAGCTCAATAGCTTTTTTGCAACTCGATTTCTGCCAAGAGCTTTTCTTAGGTTGAATACCCTTCAAGCTGATAAGCTGATACTACAATACGGTCAGACGAGAATTGAGTCGACGATATGTTGATAGAATATTTGTCTGGATGTAAGAGGAAAAAAACGTCCAAGGTGTTGGCGAAATGATCTGCACTATCAGGGATTCATGTGGACCTATTTACAAGCTTGGTCACATTGCTTACTGCAGCGTAGAGATTTTAAAATACCATTCTTCAGGTATTGTTTGGTCTCAACGTCGAAGCCAATTAGAATTCTGTACAATAAAATTGTGCGCATAAATAGCGAGGCAGCAATATATGTTTAATAAATAAAGGCAAGTATAAATCCGATAAATAAGTTCCTAATTACGAGTAAGATTACGCAGCAAAGAAATATGCTATAAGACCTGAGCACACATCAACTGGAAATTTCCCTTCCATATCAAACAAAGGCATCTTAAAAGCAATTCAGACGTAGCAGTTTGCGTAGCAAGCAAAACTCCTACGTTCAGTTTTCCTTCAATAAATCTATACACTATATACACATACATGTATAACAATACCCAAAAAATTATATGGATAGGTTCATCAACAAAATGAAAACTTAATTTGTCATTGACTTCATTCATCAAACATTTGTTGCGACTAAGAATGCCCAACAGTGTCTATATGAAGGATGTGATGATGCGCTTCACTGCAACACTGTACTGAAGCTTTTAACTTGCTGTTAACTTGTTCTTGGTTTTATTTTAAACACGAACTCGTGTCAAGGTATATGAAAGTGTTCGCAACATTCGTTGTTGTTTTTCTATTTTTTTTTCCGCGAACTTGGGCGTGCCGGCAGCCACGCGACGAACAAAGGCACAGGTGCACACGTCGAAGGATAACAACGATTTTCGAGTGATCAATTATATAATATGATATTTTATTTAATGACATTTCGGTACGAATAGTGACACCAATGGGAAGCAGGTCACCAATAATAATCTCTTCTCCTTCGAAGAAATGAATTCCTTTACTCTTGAAATGACAACATTGTTAGGTAAATGTAATAGCAAATCTGAACAATTTAATGTAACAACGCAATTACCTATATAGTTTTTATATAATGTTAAGTAATATGACATAATTATTAACATAATTACTTGGAATGCAAGATGCATTCGAAATAAAAGTCTAGAATTTTTTAGATTTATGTGCAAACACAATATTGTAGTGGTTTACTATCTGAAACGGAGTTTTCGGATAATCACCCCTATTCCGGCAGTCGTTTAGTGACGTGTCACTTTATGAGTGTGAGAAATCGGTATTCCCATAGTCATTTAAGAATTCATAAAATGACACTAGTCATTTTGCTCCTGTCAGCTCCCGTGGAACGCATTTACCACTCGACATGTCTCATTTTTTGGTATTCCCGAAGTCACTAAACGACAGGAAAAGTGACAAAAACAGTCGATTTCAAATTAGTACACGACACAAAATTAAAAATGTCTAAAGAGTAAGTTTCTTTTGTTTTTTTCTTATTTTTGTGTTTCTTGATATATATTTGCTTATAATTTATGGTTTCCAAAGGTTAAAGGTATCAACACCTTCGCAAATCATTCGCTTGGTGGGACTCATGGAAGAGAACGTGACTCTTCCCAAAAATTTCAAAAGAGGCGTTACTCAAAGTGTGGACATAAGCATTGGCTTAAAGGAGGTTGCGGCAATATTAAACAGTTTAGGACCACCTGTACGTAATGAGAAAGAATGGCACAAGGTATGTGCAATTGACTATACATATATATATGTATATATATATATATACATATATATGTACATACGAACATTTAAATTATTTGTTTTGAAATACTTCATAGGTTTGGTTCGATTTAAAGTCAAAAGTTAAAAAAAATTTACGCGCAACAAAAGGGAATCTGAGGCAACCGGAGGAGCACCCTTTAAACAAACATTTTAACGGAGCTGGACGAAACGGTGGCCAAACTTCTATCAATGCATGAGACAGTGGACTCACCTGGAAGAGTTTTCGGATTTAAAGAAACTCATCAACGTGGAGTCAACAATGCATTATTAGGCAATCCGTCTACATCTACATCTACAAACAGAGCTATGCTGTCCATGTTTTCAAATAAAACACTTACACTTATTTTATTGAAGAATTCAAAATATAAACATAGTGTAAGCATATGACATTTTGTATTTGACAGGCGGCTTTTGTTGTGGAACATATTCCACAAGTCATTTTAGTTTCGGAATACCGATGAAAAAATGAGATGACTTTCAAAATGACAATAGTCACTAAAATGAGATGACTCCCGGAATAGGGGTGAATGTTGATTTATCTGAAAAATTCTATAAATGTTACCGGTATGATCGACATGATAAAATTGGCGATGGTGTCGCAGTGGTAGTGAAAAAATCAATTCAACACAAATTATTACCTACTATCAGAACACAACTTGTCGAAAACATTGGTATCGAAATACTTTTTAGTGATTGTAGTAGCTTGAAAGTTATGGCAGTGTATTTTCCTGGAGGTTCTAGAAACTCAATTTTTTAACGGAACGATATGAGGAAACTAATAAATACTAACAGACGGTTCCTTATATGTGGCGATCTTAATTGCCGGCATCAAGATTGGAACTGCCTTCGAGCTAATAGTTACGGGAATGTATTAGCCGAGCTTAGGTCTCCGAACCCAATTTCAATCTTATCCCCACCAAATACTACTTACTACCCACGATCTGCTGGACCAAATTCATCCACTCTGGACCTGTTTGTTACCAACACAGTAGGTTTGATTAGTCAACCGCTAACAATCAATGACCTCAGTTCAGATCATTTACCTGTTAAAAGTTCCGAATTAGCACTTATTAGTTACGATATACATCGGTAATGAAACGTAATTTAAGACATGCGTTTGGTGAAGGAAATTGCAATTTAAACTCTTTGGATTCCATTGACCTTGCACTTGAAACGTTAACCTCATCAATTTTAAGCAAAGGTGATGAAGTAGTTCCTAAAGAGGCGTTTTAATGGCTCAACCAATCTGCCTAGACTTATATTTACTACTGCGCATTAAGTTCCGGAACAGCCTACGCAGCAAATGGCAGCAATTAAGAATAGACGACTGCCTACATGCGTCCAGGTATCTAACTACAAAAATTAGACAGGAGATACAGTCCATAGATTGAGAGACTTGGATAAATGCAGCAAACCCTTTTGGAACATCGTACAAGTTATTAAGAACAAGCGAACGTTTAAGCTGTTTCTAATTCAGAAAAAGCTTACATTTTAGCCAATACATTTTTATCGAACCACCTAATCTCGAGTACAGTAAGTAATGTTACTGATAATTAGGGATCGGATTTTCATGCAAATGCATGTTTTTTTATGAACGAATCGAGAAATTTCCTTTAAAATGGCATTTGACCGTTTATATTTTTGCATATTTTACTATATATGCATATTTTGCATATTTTTGTGCATATTTTACTATAAATGCATATTTTGCATATTTTTGTGCATATTTTTCAGAATAAATTCATATTTTTGATGTGCTTGGAGCACATTTAACTAAACAGTAAAATTGTATTTCTTTTACGTCAGTGCAAAGAAAGCTTAAAACTATTATCTTTTTCTTTTATACATTTCACAATTGAACGATATTCCAACCCCATATCATAATTTGCTATATAAACAAAGCTGCACGTACTAACTGTACTAGGTTGTGTTGGCAAGGTATTAAAACAAAGCAGACTGTATGAATAAGATCGAAAGTTAAACGATACCGAGTGGCATAAACTGTTAGTTGTCCACAGATGCCAGTTACTGTTGCATACATACATATAGTTACCCATTCCATTTCTCAGTTAATCCAAGCAGTCGTTATTTCAGTGGTCTAGTGATCGTCGTCTTTAGTAAGTAGAAAACCAATTTTAGTTTTTTAGAATTGTTTTCTTACAATATGTAAGAATATTCCTCTTAAATTTATGATTTTAGTTGTTCAAATAAAGAAATTTCGGCTAGGTACAATCTCAAAAGTTAAGACATCTGTTACTTCAAATTGGAGAAGATATGTTTCAGAATACCCAACAATTTTTAAAACAGATGGAAATGTTTTGTTCTGCAAATTTTGCAACAAAAGCGTTTGTTTTGAAAAAAAATTTCAAGTGGATCAGCATTTGAATAGTGTTAAACACTTAGAACTTGAAGCAAGATCTGAAGTTTCCCGAAAATCCCAACAACTGCTGTGCTTTACCAATTCATCTGACAACTTTTCAATGGACTTATTCGAGGCGTTTGTTGCAGCCGATATACCATTAAGTAAACTAAGTAGAAATTTAATGAATTTCTGAATTAAGAAATTAGAAAAAAAAATATACAAAAGAAATTATACCGGATGATTGCGAAAAAATTATATTGATAAAATTTATATTTCGGTATTTGAACGTACGAAAATTTATCTAAAAGATAAATATTTGCGGGTTTCTATTGATGAAACAACAGATATCCAAGGACGTTTTGTTTCTAACATAATTGTGGGTCTGTTGGACCTAAACAAAGAAGAATGTAAAAAGAAATTTTTAATAAATGTAGTCCAATTAGAAAAAAAAACGAACCATTCCACCATAGCTCGCGCATTTGTTAATCCATGAATTCATTTAAAATAGATAAAAGCAAAATACTCCATTTTTTGACTGATGCTGCGCTATATATGGTAAAGGCAGCTCGTGGATTAACACTCTTTTACCCAAAATTTTTGCACGTCACCTGCATAGCACATGCAATGCACCGAGTAATTTTGGAAACGTCGATGAATTAATTTCAGACGGCAAAAAATTATTTTTAAAGGCACCTTCTCGCGTCGAAGTTTTTAAAGAAAAATATAATTTGACACCTCTTCCATCACAACCTGTTGTTACAAGATGCGGAACTTGGTTGAAGGCTGTTGAATACTATGCACAAAATTATGAAGCGTTTGAAAGCATTGTCAATGGGTTCGATGACTCCGATGCAGTTGCAATAAAAAAAAAAAAAAAAAGTCATGAACCAGCTATTATTAAAAAGCCAAATAATATTTATAAATTCAAACTTAAATTTCCTATGACAGCATTACAAAGCTAGAAGGCAGGACCACCTTAAAAAATCAAATTGATTTAATTGAGGATGTTATTGCTAGATAGATGTTAAAGATAAATGCTGTTGAAGGACTAATGGGGCCATTAAAAAAACTCCAATGCTTTCTGGAAAAAAATGAAGGATTTACAAAAATGCAAAACATAAGTAAGACCTTCACATTAGACTGCAATGAATTTTCTTCATACAAAAAACTACACCATTGATAAGATTTGTTCTTTTAAAAATCCTACACTAACTTCAGTCGACGTCGAGCGGTCTTTTTCGTTCTATAAGGCATTCTTAAGACCAAATCGGCAACGTTTTGATTTCGAAAACTTTAAAAAAATTGTATGGTCTATGTAAATAAAACTTTTCAAAATCAGAACTGAGTAACCAAACTTTATCTTAATTTGAATTATTTATCTTAATTAAAGAAATGAAGATGTTTATGTTTACGTTAACTGTGTTTTTGTTTTTTTTCTTTTTGCATTAAATGTTATTTTCGTTCTAAGTTTCTATTTTATTAATGAACAATAAAAAGTACAAATTGAATTTATTTTTAAAGACTATTATATCGAACCGAAGTTAAGATAAATTAACTTTAAGTGCATATTTTAAATGCATATTTTGCATTTTTAAGCGCATATTTTGAGATTCTTAGTGCATACAAATCCGAACCCTACTGATAATATTGTTAAAGGTTCTTTACGCCTGATAAACAACCAAAATCAGCCTTATGACTCTGATACTGTTGAACTGGATGAGGTTATGTCTATCGCAGTTTCACTTAAAACTCGTAAGTCAGTAAGTCAGTCGGATTTGACTGATAGAAACATCTATCTAAAACACCTTCGTATGTGGCTCTTAAAATATTACAATGAATTTTTAATGGGTGCCTCCAAATAGGTTACTTTCCTTCTGATTGGAAATGCGCCGAAATTATACCCAAGCCAGGGAAGCCCTCTAATGATCTCTTGAATTATCGCCCCATGAGCCTTCTAAGTTTTCTTTGTAAATATTTTGAAGAGGTCATCAAAAATAAATTAATGCTACACTTGGAAGAATATAATATTTTACCACAACAACAATTCGGTTTTCGCCCACATCACAATACTTCACACCAAGTTTACAGAATCAAAAACGTATACTTGAATCTTTTTCATTAGGCAAAAGCAATGGCATGGTTCTCTTGGATGTTGAAAAAGCGTTTGATACTGTATCGCACATTGACCTTGTCCACAAACTCTTACAATTTAACTTTCCTATGTACCCCATAAAAGCTATACAATCTTTCGTAACTGCAAGAAGTTTTAAAGTATTTGTAAACCAAACTCCATCTGACGTCCAATGGATCCCTGCCGGTGTTCCTCAGGGTTCCGTATTGCTCCCTTCCTTTACAACATCTATACATCTGATTTCCCTCCACTTCCTGGATGCCATTCTGCAATTTTCGCAGATGATACATGTATTTATTCGTCCGATTCGGTAGGATCAATAATTGAGTATAGAGACCTTGCAACCAGGGTTGGATAGGTTGCTTAAATATCTTCTAGATTGGAAAATTAAAATTAATCCTCAAAAAACACAAGCAATATTTTTTTCTCGAAAAAGAAAATCATGTTTTTTGCCTGCAGGAAATTCAATAGTTTGTGGAAATCAGATTAACTGGGCACCATTTGTTAAATATCTAGGAGTCGTTATGAATAAAAGACTGACTTTTAGCCAACATACAAGTAATTCGTTAGAAAGTCAACAAAACCATTAAAGTACTATACCCATTCATTTGTCGCAAGTCTGAACTAAGCAAAGAAAACAAGCTTATAATATACAAATCTATCTTTCAAGCCATTTTATGAAAATTGATGAATTGTTGCTAATAAAAATACGTACACACATACATACATACATACATTTTGGTACGAAAACATAAGCTGTTCATTGTACAGTTTTTCTTGATGGAACGATAAGTGATAACCGATTTTTGGACGTGAATTTACGGACTAACTCATAATAAAAAGATGTTCTTAAAAAAATATTTAATATATATAGATATTTCACGTTCAAATATAAACAACACATGTCATCCCGATGGAATGAATGACTCGAAGTAAACAAAAATAGACTAGGCCTAATATCGATACTGTCCTAATCATAAGTTAACAGTTTGTATAGAGCGAAATTTAATAAACGCAATAAAAAACAACTGTAAGTATCTTAGCATTAACCAACCTACTAGCGAAAGGTTTCTTATAAAAAAGCGGACTTAACTGAAATCTAAATAACTGAAACCATTGCATCAGATTTTCTTATAACCCACGCACGAGATGAAGTCTTCTCAGACGTTCGCTACTTCAACGGGACGTTATAACAAGATTAAGGAGAACACTATCCAAAAACAACTGTAACAAGAAAATTAACTTTGACAGATTTCGTTTTAGCGGAAAGAAGCGCTTTGCTACAACGAGGAAAAATCACGAATACTACTCCTTGAGATATAATTAACATTTTTTGCTCATAGTTCTGTATAATCCAAAACATTATAAACTAAATCTATATTTGAATTCACCATAACATTTAGAAACTTTAAAAATGTTTCGAAGACTGTCGTTGAAGTAAATTTCAATTAACTAAGATATTTGAACTGACTAACACCATTAATATTGAAACGTTAAACATGTGGCGAAGACAGTCATTGTACGCGAAATACAGTTTGCTATTTCACATGCAGTCTAAACAAGAATGCATACAAAAATTAAGAGCAGAGCATCAATTTGATATTTATGCAGAATTGAGGAGAGAAGTTGAATGCAACATAGCCTATAGTAATTTTCCCAATAGAAAAGTGACTCATTTATAACAAAACCAAGATACTTCACTTTATTCACATATCCTCTATTGTCACTGTTTTTATGTTAAATTTTTTGTTTATATTTTACGAAAGTCATTATTTATTATGAACACATTAAATAGTAACGAGTTTTTACAACACGTAAAGATTATAATGTTTTCTTAATGACAAAATAAGTGAAGTAGGGATTGCATTGCCCCCAACGTCACATTCACATCGAATATATAACCTTAAAAAAGGGAATAGGACATCACTCATTTCTTTTTTTTTTTGTATTTCCCAATTTTCATTACATCTGTCCTTAGGCACTAAGTAATTATTTATAAAGAGTATTTAAGGGATACATTTAGTTTTAAGACCACTATCTTATAAAACTTTGATTTAATTACATATGTACGGCTACTCCCCAAATTTGAATGCCATAAGTCCATATTGGTTTGATTGTTGTCTTGTATAACAAAAGTTTATTTTGTATTGAAAGTTTTGAATTTCTCCCTAGGAGCCAGTAGAGTTGTCTAAATTTGTTTTTAATTTGGTTGCGTTCTTGGATTATGTGCGCCTTCCATATCAGTTTATTATCTAGTAGTATGACTAGATATTTCGCAGAATTGTCAAGACTAACTTAATTAATAATTTGATGATTTGATGTTGGACATTCCTTTTTGTTGTGTATACGACTTGAATAGTTTTTTCTTCGTTAATTGTTATCCCCCATTTATGGAACCAGTCGATTGTTTTATTCAGTATACGTCTAACTTGATTGGTGGCTGTTTGAAGGTAGGAATGTGAGGAAAGTATCACTGTGTCATCTGCGAATGTAGCTATCATGGATTCCTGTGTTATAGTCTTGGGTATGTCCGCTGTGTCGAAGAGGTACAGGATAGGTCCCAGTACGCTGCCTTGAGGTACACCTGCGTCAATTTCACGAAAGTACGAGTGTTTGTCATTGGAGTTGATAGAAGTCCGGAAGCATTGCTTTGAGTTTGAGTAATAGTCCTTGAATTATTTTAGAAACTTTCCATACCTTTGGGAAATAACTTAGCCAAAGTATTGAATTGAAGACGGTTATAATATAATAAATAATATAGGTTATGGCTATGTGAGGTAATTGCTTTAATATTTGTCCAGTTATCAGGTCGTATCCACGAGATTTTTTGTTCTTTAGTTTATTTTTTAGAAAGTGTTTTATTTCATTTTTCTTTATCTTTTTTATTGCTTCGGTTGTTGATGTGGTGATATTTATATTTGGGGGTGAAACGTTTTGTTTATTGTATGTGTTAGTAAATGTTGATTTGAAATAGTCCGCAATTATTTTTGCTTTATCATCATTTGTTCTGGACCATATGCCATCCGATTTCATCAGGGGAGGTTGGTGGGTTATTGCTTTTTTGAAACGTTTGTTCAGTTTCCAAAGCAAATAGTTTGTTGCTCGAGTTGCGGTTAGGTAAGCTAAGAACATTCTTGTGTCTTTGTCTTTATGTTCTTTTAGTAGGTATTTGAGTTCTTTTATTGATTTGTTATAATTCGCCTTGTCCGTGGGTGCTCTGCTACATTGTCATATTTTTCGTAGTCTTCGTTTTTCTTTAATTTTTTTTTTTATATATTTCGGTGTTAGGGGTGATAATTGATGAGGTTTAATATGAGGGGAGGATTTCGTTGTAGCTAAGTGTATTATGTCATTCAAGTATATAATAGCGCTGTCGATATTTTGGGGCGATTTGAGTGGAATATTTTGGCCAAGTTTCTCGTCAATTATCTCTCGAAATGATTCCCAGTCCGTTTTGTGGTTAGTTAGGTGTGGATAATAAAGTTTATCTTTAACTATTGTGGTATTCGATTATAATGGGAGAATGGTCAGATGAAAGGTCAAGGCAAGAATTTATAGTCAAATGATTGTGATTAATGTTCTTGGTTATGCAGAACCCAACAGGGTCTGATTTTTTCTTTCTGTCAGTAGGCCAATAAGTGGGCTCTCCAGTGCTTATGAACTTAACCATTTGTTAATATTTAGTGCGATCATAAGATTTTTCCCTTTTATGTTAGTAAGTCTTGAACCCCAGTCAGTGTGTTTTGCGTTAAAATCTCGCCCCGCAATAAAGCGGGGGCCCAGTGATTGAATGTAGTCTGCGTACTGTAGTGAACTAACTGTGTGCTTTGGTGGGGAGTATAGTGCAGATATTACGATTGGTCCGTGTGCGTCTTCAATTTGAATATTGGTAGCTTGAATGTAGTCTTTTGCATAGTCTTCTATTATGCTACATTAGATTTTTTGTTGAATTATTATTCCTGAGCCTGCATGTGCTCGTCCGCTGGGATGATTATGATTAGTGTAATAAACGTTATATTTAGGTATTTTTTAAGTAGCTTTTGTTAGTAAAATGTGTTTCGGAGCTTAAAACGATGTCTATAGAGTTGTTGAATTATTCCGTTTGCATTCCATACGACTATTTTAAGATTCGTACTATTGTCCATTTAGTTTAGTCATTAGTAAGGTTAAGATATTCATCATATTAGATATTTGCGTTATAAGCTGCTTCATCATGTTCTTTATTTCGGAGAGTTCGTTTCGTTTGGTTGAGTTTTGTCCTGAGGGTTCGTTTTATTTTTTAAGGCAGGGAATCGTTGTATTTTGAGTGATTTGCCTTTATAGTTTGCTGTATGAGATTCACCACATAGTGCGCATTTTATTTTATTGCTGTCTGGTTCAAGGGTACATTCAGTAGTCTTATGTCCTCCGGCGCATTTAGCAGAAGTGGGTTCGAGTGTACAAACATTTTTGGTGTGCCCGTATTTTTGGCAGTTCGAACACTGTGGTATATTTCTCTTGTGGTGGAGAGTTCACAGGATATTTTGCAGTGCAACAGGTTTGTTATGTTATAAATCTCTTTGTTGTTATTGTTTGTCTCAATTTCGATAGCGAAGAGTGGTAAGGATTTTTTGGATCCACTTTGTAGTATGTTATGGATATTTGTTACGTTATGACCGTGCTTGGCTAATTCCATTTTGATTTCGTCTTGGTCCGTTGAGTGATGCATATTCCGGAGTATCACACGAAAGCCTCGTTGTTCCTTGGGTTTAAACGTGCAGTAATGAGTGCGTTTAAGTTGTAGCACTTTGATTACTGAGTCTATTGGTTGCATTTTAATTTCGTCGTTTGGTAAAACTTTTAGTACATATGAGTCCTTTCCTGTTGTCGTGTTAAGGGCATTGTTGAGGAAGTGTATATACTTAACGCCTTGAACATATATTGGAGGGGGCTTTGGTGTGGTTGTCTTCGACTCTTTTTTATCCTCATTTGTTTTTGGTTCATCGCATTCGTCGGACTCATCATCAGTTGATAGTAAGTCGAATCGATTTTGTAACTTTTCAGAGGATTGGTTTAAGCAGTAATTTTTTAGCGTGTTTTGTTGTTTTGTTTTTTTGGCTTTATTTTCTTTACTTTTTTCGGGTAAGGTTCTGGTTCTTTTGGTTTGCGCTATGTATGGGCTAGTGGTTTCAGTTGTAATGTTTGTTAGCGGCTTAGTTACTGTCACAATCGGCTTATTTACTGTCGGAAGGGTTATGGTTTTGTTATAAGTAGATGCTACAGTGGTGGTTGTGCACAGCGTTGTTATGAATGTAGTTGATGTTGAATTAGTGGTTGTTGTGATGGTTTTGTTTGTTTGATTCATGTTTCCCCGAGGGGGAATCTTTGCTCACTCATCTTTCAAAGAGTGATGTAGGTGTACCTTCCGTCTCTTCGGTTTCAAAACACTGCCATCCCTTTTGGCACAACGTCAAAGCTTTTCGAGTGGATTTATGTCTGTAACTCTGTGCAGGTCCTTTCATTTCTCAAAATGTTGATCATTGAGTGAACTTTTAACGAGTTTGGAGAAATATTTTGAATCATTGTCCTGTAGGAACATTATCCGATGTTCAATTAGTACTTCTTTTGTTTTTTTTATGCATTTTTTTTATTTATAAAGAAAAATCTTATTAGCTAGACATAAAAAACGCTTAAACTAGCTTAACTGTCTTATCTATGTTACTTGACTAACTTACTGGTCCCTTTCGGGCACTCTAAGCTAAACTTAATCTTAAATCTATGTCTTTCGACCTATTCTAACAGATATTTAATCACTAGGAGAATTGTGAAAATTGTTTATACTAAGGAAATTTTTGTGAAAATTTAGTGACCGAATTTTTTTTGTATTATTATAAAACTTACGGACTACCTTAAAAATAAAATTAAAAAAAAAGAAAAGACTTAAACCTAACTTAACATTATATACTAGGAGTTATTTAATTAAAATAGAACTGTATATAATTGTTTTTTCTCTCCGGGCTGTGTATATGCGTATATGCGTATACTTTCCTCCCATATTTTTTTTATCTTACACTGTAATCTTAGAACTACCTTAAAACTACTTAAGCTATGTAAGCCGGCCATAGATCGCTAACGAGGGGACAAACACCCAATTTGCCGCAAGGCTAGGACCGACCTTCCCACATTTCTGGGATCAAGAACTACCCTGGGTGATGTGAGTTCGACGAGGGAGCTACCCCACTTCTCCCCAGCCACCAGAATTTCTGATGTTGCACTAGAGCATCCTGCCGATCACGGGTTGAGACCGCTGTGCTGAACCTGAAGTGCTCCCCAGCGCTGTGCGCGTCAGTTCGGTCGTAGTTGAGTCACCCATCCGCAGCGTTACGGGCGACGTGGAAGATGATCGGCACCGCTGAAAATTTTGTATCAGGCCGTTTTGGTCGAAATAGAGGAATGCTTCTGGGGGAACGTAGCCGTTGCGTCGTACCCTTTCGTGGTAGAGTGGATTAGAGTAATAGGCACCGGAGATCGGATTATTGATTGAGTTCATCGAGAAATTAATAGAAATTGGCCCAGCCAGATCCCCAGGTATCTGAATACATTTCGACAGGTCAATGGCTGCCTGTGCTGTCCAATGATTGAGAATATTCGCCAATTCTATCTATTTTCCGCGGAGGCCCCAGACAACGGCTTTCTGAAAAGAATGGTTTCCGACTTCTGGTAGTTGATTTTCAACTTCCAGTCATTGCAATAACGCTGAATTGATTCGAAGTCACGCTGCAAGAGGACTACAATAGCCTCAATCTTCGGACCTGTTCTGCACCCCACCAAGTCATCAGCGTACGCAATGTCATGGTGGAGGGAACTCACGAGATCACTTGTGTAAGTGTTGAAAAGAATCGGGGAATTAACCGCTCCCTGTTGTAAACCATTTTTAACTTCAAATATTCCGGAAGAGGTCACATTGCCATTTTTCAGAATGAACCGTCTACCGGTGAGCATGTTGTATAGCATGTACAATGCTGATGCTGATGCCTAACTCGCTCAACTCGCGTCTCTAACCATTCGGTATCGAAGGCCTTCTCCAAGTCAACCAGGCAGGCACCCGTGCATTGGTTCTTACCTTTATTCCACTGGATATCCGAGACTAGTTTCAGCGCGGCATAAATGGTGTCATACCCCGCCTTGAAACCGAATTGGTTATCCGGCATGATATGATTGTCCTCAACCCACTTTTGCAGGACTCTATTGATCACTCTCTCGAAAATCTTGCTGATGTTTGGAAGGAGACTTATTGACCGGAGATTGCCCGGATTGGAGGGATCCTTGCTCCGTTTAGGGATTGAATGCAACACTGCTGTCTTCCAATGCTCTGGATAATGTGAGTTATTCAGTGCATTGTTGAACAGGGTGGTGTAAATGTTCACCGCTTCCAGAGGGAGGTGTCGAAGCACAATGTTGGAGATCCCATCGATTCCAACTGACTTTTTTTTCTTTAGTGATTCGAAGATGCTTTGAGATCCATACTCGATATGAACGGGGGGTGAGCCCTGTCATCGGCGACGGCATTATTTGCCATGTTTTCGTCATTGAACTCGACAAAGCTGTTGTTCTCAGATAGCCAGTGTTGGAGATCATATCGAAGATAGAAGTTGTGCACCAGGACGTGATTATCCAATTCGTGGTTCGGGTGAATGGCATCATTCACCTTGTACACCTCCTGAAACATCGCTCCCACTGCTTCGACATTTTCTTGCGGGTCCTCGATCACAAAGAAGTTGTTGTCAAGGACTGCATTACTCGGATCTACTTAGAAAAGACTTTCTTAATCTGCGGGAACATGCTCGGGTTGCTAGCGTTTACAGCCCGAATTTTGTTGTTCCAATGCATGTTTACAGCAAGTCTGTAGTTTTCGGCAATGAGAACTTTAACGTTTTTAATCAGCGATTTCAGTGTCCCAACTTCCCAGTTTTCTGTCAGTAAACTGTCTGTACAAGGTTTTTAAACTTGGCAGAAGTCTACTTTTGTGTTGGTGTAGTGCGTCTATCGTTGGATTACGGAACTTGTCAGCATTGTCAATTTGTCGGTAGCGAGGTATTGTGCTGTCCATCGTTTGTCTTATTGTCTCGTCCATTTGTAGGAGATATCTATCGATCTCTTCGTTCGAAAGGTTTCTATTGGTCGGTATGTGGAGCGCGTTCGAGGAGAGGGCTCTCGTCATTACTCTGGAGAAGCGTAATTGTAGGAGTACGTTTCGACAAAGTCCTCCAATTCCGCAATTTCGTTGGGAATTGTAATTTCGGTACTGAGTCCGCAATGGTCACTATCGTACACAAATGTGTGCAGACAGTTTATCGTTTGTTGGTTTGTGTCTGTCAGTTGCAGTCTTGCGTCAAGCAGCAGTAGATCTAAGAACGAGCCTTTGCTGGGATACGACGGGCCGTCGGTTGCTTTCAAATCGAGTCTATACTCGACATTGTGCAGACCCCATCAGTTGAAAAGCTGGTTCCCTCTGGGATTGGATATTGTATTTCCCCAATATCCGTGTTTGGCATTTAGGCCGCCGGCCAATAGGAAGTAGCTCTCTTCCGATTTCAGTCTAAGGCATCGAAAGAGTGTTTCGAGCTCTGCTATGAATCTGGTGGTTTGAGTGGTACCACCAGAGTAAGCCGCGGCCACATACATTCTCCTCCCATTATGGAGAGGGATGCGCACGATGCAGGCCTCCAACTTCTGGAACCTCCGCACTTCACCACTGTACACAACTAAAACATAAAGTACAGTGTTATATTTGATAAAGATCGCAACGCCTCCTCCTTGAGTAGAGTTGGGTCGGTCGGCTGTGCCACAGCTTGTGTTTCTGAGTTAGCTTCGTTTGGCTAATCAAAAGTATATCTGGGCTTTGGTCTTCTAACAATTTGGAGAGCACGTTTCTTCGTTCGATCCTTATCAATGAATTTACATTCACTGCAAGGATCTTGTAAGTTCTCTCCACCATCGTACCCATCATGGTTGGAGAGGTGTTGGCGCCGCAGAAGTGCCAACATTTTGTCCAGCGTCTTCCCTTGCTGCTGGACCTGAATCTCAAGCCGAGCTAACCGATCCTCTGTTGAGAGTTCGGTTAACAGGCGGCCAGGCTTGGCTTCTGCTGCCCTAGGCACAACGACCTGAGGAATAACCTTCGGCCGTTGTCCCGTCGTACTTCTTCTTCACTTTGCCTTCAATTTTGATCAAGGGCGTAGTACTTCTCCAAATCATTAGGGAAATCCGCCATGTTTAACATGTTGAGGTTTTAGAAAACCCGAGACGTTTGTCTAGTACCATGAACACCCATTCGATTGGAAACGGTTAATTTAAGTCTGATTAGACCAAATCACCTAGAAAGGGATTACCTAAAAAAACTTAAAAGCAATCACAAGCCGGAATATTACTTGTTTAAAATCATCAGAAGTTTAGACATTGTATACGTGCCAAAAGGCTTTTATCGTCGAAACAGTTTTGACTGACAAACCTAGATTCTTTTTCTTCTCTTCAGCCTTGTAGTCGATGCTATTTAGCTAGGTGAGCAAAGTTTCGGTCAATGGTTAGCCAGCCCATTTAAACGGATTTTTTTGTAAACTTAAAGACATGGATTTGGAATAAATATGGCTTATGCGACTCTTGCTGCACAGCATATGCCACAATCGTTCTTTTGCAAATCATATTCTCATACCCTCTTATCAGCCGGCTTTGAAAACTTTGTTTTTTTTTTTTAACAAGAACCGTGAAGGACCGATGTTCTCTCAGCAGCCTCAAACTCGAAGTTGGTTGATATCCTTCTCAACTTATATGTGCCTCCGTTGCGTTTTCATAATGGCTCGGATTCTAAAAATAATTTGGCTGAAGCTGTGGTGTCATAAGTCATACATGACTTAAACATACTGCGTTTTTATTCGTAGACACGTGAGTAGGCACATGCCTCGATGCTTTGATTAGGCGCATACCGCCGATGAATCTCTAACTTTAACACAACCAAAAATCTGGCACAGATATTCATTCAAGCCAAAAAACATTAACATAAAACGTAGTTTTGCATTATCTTAAACCTCTAATAAGAAAATACTTGAGTTATTTATAAGCTTAGTTATATTAAGTAGAGTTTTTCTGCTTTTCTATTAGTCAATGGAAAGACGAGTTAATTGCTTGAGGAAAAATCGAGTTCGAAAAACGACAAAAGCAATCGATAGTACTATTGTAGTGACATGTGGAAAGGACCAATTTAAGACATCAACTATAAACAGGAAAGAAATTGAGAATGATTATGTGTTACTACTTCCGGAAAACTTGGCAGTTGTCACCTAATACTCGTAGAAGCTGGGCTCCATGGGTGCACAGCTCGAAAGAAGCCACTTGTTTCAAGCACAACTTTAAAAAAAAAAATGCGAAAGAACATTCTAATACACTTCTTCAGTTTTGGAGATATGTGTTTAGAACGATGAGTCGAAGATTAATAGGCGTCGGTCAAGTCTATGTTAAACGCCCTTAAGGTCCCTGAGTACATCAATCCGAAGTACATTTTGAAGACATGGCGGTGGCAGTATGATGGTTAAGGCAGCATTTTCTTGACATGGTGTTAGACCTATTGTAAAGACATCCGCTAAAATTTACCAATATAAAAACACCTTGGAGTCACATATGCAACCGTTTGCCTTCGAAAATACAATAATCTGGAGTCAGTAAAACAGTACCTTCAAGAAAATGAAATTGATGTTTTGAGTTGGCCTTCACTAAATCTAGACCTCAATCCAATTGAGAAATTGTGGAATGATGTCGACTTATTTCTGAAGCATAAATTATGCAAAAATTTGGAGGACTTATTTACAGCCACACAGAGGTCTAGCATTTCATACCGAAAGTTCTCTGCCAGAAACTGGTAGAAAGTTTACCGAACCAATTGAGGACTAAGTATTTAATACACTAAAGTTACATAACTTAAAACTGTACAAAACACTCACTTATATTATTTTTTTTTTAATTTTTACTTAGAGTGATATTTATATTTTCGGCCCTTTTGCTTCTTAGTTCTACTTTTTCTTCATTAAATAATAATGTAAATCAAGGGGATATTAATGAAAAATGATATTCAGTTCAAATAAAATATAAGTTGTAAATATATATTATTATATTACTGAGTCTTAGATTACATCTATATATGAAGTTTGTCGAATTCCATATATTACTAATAATGGGTGCTATTTATCTTTCCGCCACTATATGTATTCATTAATTTTGGAAGAGTTCACAAGTGTCATAGCGAAACAGTCGCAAGTGGATCCCAATATTAAAAGGGTCATCAAATACATACAAGATGGTTGGACAAGTTAGTTTCCACCTCTTAAAAGTAATTTAGAGGCATATTGTTGTAGGCGGATGTCCTTAAGTGTGCGTGCTAACGTTCTTCTCTTCCACAGTGAAAACCCGATATCAAAGCTGGAACAAAAGATTTATTCCTTTTGCAACAAGGTGATTTGGGGTTACCAAGATTACACGAATGGCTCGGAAGCATTGCTGGTGGACGAAAATTAATAACGTCAACAAACAGTGGAAAAATATAGCGCTTGTCAAATAAGTGACAACACTGTCTGGGATATCGTCAGCGGAAAAGTTTCATGGCACATTTTCACATTACGGCAGTTCATAAAAAAGACCAAAGTAGTATACAGACCGACACTCAAAATCTTTTAGTCGATTTTAAATCCGCATGTGACAGCGTGCATACAGATAAGCTCTACAGTGTCATGTCTGGGTTTGGCATTCCCTCCGAACTCGTTAGATTCATTGTGCGTAGCTTACAAGTACTATGCAGCAACTACTGGGTAGTCAAAGTTTTCGTAAAACAACAACATTAGTACTGAAATCAAACGCATCACTCAGGCTCAAGAAGCTACTGATCAAAAAAGCCTTCTGTCAAAGGACTAAGCCAGCTTTGTATAACAGCTTGATCATCCTAGTCCTACTTTACGGCGCGGAAACTTCGATGTTACTAAATGCGGATGAGGAAGTCCTAAGACTTTTCGAGGTTCTGTGTGTGATTTTTTTTGCGGAGATTCAATAACGCTTTAGATGCACACATAAGTGGAAAAGAAACTCGCCGAATTTGAAGTGCACAACTAAAAGCAGCTGGTGAAAGATCGCGCTAGCTGGACAAGCATTTTGGTTGAGGCCCAGGTTCACCCAGGATTGTAGTAGAGAAAACGATATGAACCCGAACACCGAACCGAAGGAACAAATGGAAAATCACAAAAGGCTTACACATTTTTAAATGCACGTTACAAAAGGAAATCGCAATTGGGTATTGGCACCATCAATTGACAAGTGTGGGTTAGTTGCTTATGAGAGAATTATGCTGACTGAAAGTGCATTATTTTGTATTAATATATTTTGTATATATATATTTTTTTGTATAGATATATTTTTCTGTTTTGTTATAAAAAATTAAAAAAAAGGGTCGACATTTTCTGATCTCCACATATGTCAGAAAATGAAAGAAGTCTGCTGAGTAGTTTAAGTAAGATCTACGAAAATGTTATCAAATGGAAAGTTATTAACTTCCTTGAAAATAATGATGTTCTACCCCATCAGCAATTCGGGTTTAGGCAAGGTCACAACACATCACACCAAGTTCTTCGTATTTCAAAACACATTAAAGAGAAATTTAAAGTGAAGAAATCAACAGGACTTGTCTTACTAGGCATAGAAAAAGCTTTTGACTCCATATGGCACAATGGTTTGCTTTATAAACTCACTGTTTTCCGATTTCCAATCCATCTGATTCAGTTGGTAAAAACTTTTCTTGAAAATCGAAAATTTACGGTCTCTTTAAAATAATCACTTCCGGTGTACCCCAAGGGTCAGTATTAAGTCCGATTTTATATAAGCTATGTTTGCAGACGATACAGCATTTTACTGTTCTCACGAAATCGGAGACATAATTAAAGACAACCTTCAAAGAGCGCTCGGTAAAGTTTCTACATACTTCCAAATGTGGAAAATCAACATCAATGCTGACAAAACTAAAGCTATCTTTTTCACGCGGAAAAGGAAAGCTTGTTATTTGCCAAGTGGTCAGCTAAGTATAAACAACAATTACATTCCATGGGTTAGTTCTGTTAAGTATCTTGGTGTATACTTAGATCAGAGACTAACCTATGGAGATCACATCAATAATATACTGAATAAAGTCAGTCTAGCAACGAAAATGCTTTATCCACTAATTAACCGGCGATCATCACTTAGTATGTGCAATAAAATATTACTCTTTAAAGTAATTTTTCAAGCGATGATATTGTATGCATGTCCAGTTTGGGGTGATTGTGCTAAAACGCATATCAAAAAACTCCAAATTGTACAGAACAAAACTTTAAAAATGATGCTCAACCTCCCCTGGCTCCACTCTACACAAATACTCCACGAACAGTCTGGTGTCATACAAATACAAAGAAAAATCGACATTTTAAACGAAAAATTCATTACAATGTGCCAAAGCGTACCCTATCCTTTAATTTCTAAGCTTTTCGAAAATTAAAGAATTTATTTGTTGTAAACATAATGTTATCTAATTTCTCTTGGTCTTATACTGTATTAATCTATTTATTTATTTAATTATCAGTTTATTTACAGTCAATTCACATTGTTTATTTATTTGTTTATAAATTTATATATTTAATTATCTTTTCTTTTACTTATTTATTTATTTATTTGTTTATTCATATATTTATTTATTTATTTATTTATCTATTTATCTATTTATTTATTAATTATAATAATTTTATATTTAATATCACGGATCTAGGTTTAACTTTATATACCTTCCCAAAGCATTCTTTCTAGTCAATTACATATAAATTGTTTACATGAAGGTTTTTTTTCATTGTTTTCCTTCAGTAGTACCATTGTAAAAAATGAATCTTGAAGATTGATCTAATTATTACAGTAGTAAGATATTCAAATATCGTATCTCTGTGCAAGCTGTGTTAATAACTTTATGTAAAAATCGATATTATACAATCAGAAACAATAAAATACTACTACTACGAAAGAAGTTAAATTGTAAGCTGAAGAAAATTTTAATTTAAAACACTTTAAAAATGATCTAATAAATAATGAAATTTGCTAAACAAAGGGCATGGGAAAAAGGGATGTACATAGTCAGAAATAAATCTCAAATTGCGACAACCAGGGCTTAAGAAAAAAACCGTGATTATATTAAAGCAACATCTGAAGACAATTTTGAAAAAATGTAACACCATTATTTTTATTTTTGTTTAAAATATTTCTAAGAACAATATTATGTTAAAAAATGCTGTACTTTCTTCATCAAAGTTCTGAATGGAATATTTTTAAATAAATTAAAATTAGTTTATTTGAGGAAACAAACGGTTTTGTCCTTTTAACGTGATTGTCTTTCGTTATTATTTTATGTTATCTTAGAAACCGACGAAGATCCTAATTAGCATTGGAAAGACATAATTGGCTTTTAGATTCATACAGCAAAAGTAAAGGGGATTCTATCACAAATAAAAAGGGATTTTATATAAATAATATATACTATAACGTAGGTCAGAAAACTAAGCCCCGTATTTAAAGAACAGTTTTTCACACCTCATATCACCAAAATTCACTGTGTAAGAGAGGTTTTCGAAATATGAGCAGAGCAATCGGAAAAAAAAACTGGTACTTAATTGTAATATTTTTTTTTTCAACCACATGACGTTAAATGAATATTGAACTTATTAGCAACATGCTTATCACCAGAAATCATTTTTAAGCCAACGAAAAGATAAATAGACAAATGGGAAATTAGTTCTTTGTATTTTCATCAAAAGTTGAAGGTAGCACCAGAGTACTGTGTACCTAGGATAGGTAATAATTAACAAACACATTTAATTTTTGAATAAGCTGTGTTTATAAAAATAATAGTATTGATTCTCGTATTACAAGCAATTGCAAAAGATTTTGTCATGTTTTCACTGAATGGAGGTTGCAGAAATGTTTAACGGTGATTTACACAGTAGAAACTGCAAATCTTTCATGTCAAATGAATGATAAGTCATTCGTTAAGAGGCTTACGAAGTACTTATGTTACACCCCTGTTAAACAAATGGTAGTGTGCAAATAAGGTTAAAACTAAAAATAAGACCATAAAGGTAAGAACAAATTCAAATTTTTAATTTCGGTTGTATTAAAATTTTAAATTTTTAATAAAAAGGAAAATTAGTTTTAAAAGTAAGGATGAATGGAAAAGCATTAAAGGAAAATGAGGAAATTATGGGATGTTCACAATGACACAATGATTTGATGGACGGAGGCTATGTATGTGCAAATTATTTCGAAAAAAATAAGTGCTTTACGTATCAAGGCAATTGTCTAATAAAGTTCGATCTTCTTGTCAAAGCTGGAAGAAACAATAAGGCTTATCGCACAGCTATTATTTTAAAAACAAGAAATATTGAAACAGTATTATAGGACTTATGATAAATTAGAAGACAAAATAACAGTTATAAACTATGAAATTACCTGTGTACAATGTTAGCCAGCAAATCGTTGTGTTTTAATCTATAATCAATTGGAACCTTTTCATAGTTAACAGTCAAGCTTCCAGCTTTGATACAACGCTCGTATTCTTCAGCGGGGTGAGCTCTGAATTCTCTTGCAAACACATCGAGTATTTTTTCACCAACCCATCTGCCTTTCGTGAAAGTTGTAAAAGTGAAATAATACGGGTACACTTTTCGCAGACCTATAAGTAAGAAAGAAAGTGTTAATAAAAAACTTCATAATATATTTTCACTAAAAAAAAATCAATCTTTTGAATTACCGTTTTCAATAAAGTACGAAGTCTCAAGATATCTTTCATCTGTAAATCCTGGTCTCTTTGCTTTTAGTGCTTTTGTTTCTAGTTTTGCCTATAAAGAATGTATTTTGAATACATACAATTTCATTGACGTATATAAGTAATGATTGAAAATAAATATCGATACATACACAATAATGGAAATAAAAATATAAAGTGTTTTTTTGTAAAGCGATACACTGTGAACCACTAGAACTATAACTTTTAAAACTGCTATAATTTTATTATTTTTTGATACATTTTATTGTTCCAAACCAAGAAATGTTGGAAAATACATCAATTTCCAAATTGTATCAGTAGTTTTCGAGGTGTTCACTTTTGGTGCAAATAATGGTTTTCGCTGCACGCAAATGGTTCTCTGGCATTTTGGCCCATTCCCGCCGAAGTGCTTGTTTAAGGTGGTCCAAATTTTTGTATTTTTTAGTGCCAAAATACAACAGACACGGATTTACATACGGAGAATTCGGAAGCGTGGAGCATTTTGTTCTAAACAATCTTGACTGACCCGCGCTTTGTGTTTGACGAAGCCCAGTCTTGTTAAAATTTCTCCGACGCTTGTTTGCCTCCCTCTAAGAGAGCTTCTCGGTATACGGTCGTATTAATTTTGACGCCACTGTCTGAAAATATGACCAGATAGCGACTATCGACGGTTATTGTGGCCCAAACCATCTCCATCGGTGCTGTCTGGTTTCTGGTTACCGTCCGAAGTGTAAACTTTTGAAGAAATTCTCTGGCAAGTAAACTCTGTCATTTTTTATGTTGACACATTGCCCGAAACAAATGACTTCTCAATAATTTCGTGCAAGCATAGCAACCAGTTAGCGTTTCGACTCAAACTTTTTTTTTCGGTTACGGTGTAGGATCGTGCGCTTTTTGGAACTTCAATGACTTCAACCCAAGCTCAGTTTTTTAGTATGTATTGCATCAGTTCCAGTGATAAGAAACTCACGAGCCGAGCACTTAGATGTCGATTCCGCTCTTTTCGAGCCTTGAATTTTCAAACCGTTTCTGCCGATGTTGCTGTTTTTTGTGACCACCTACATGGTGTATTGCAACGCTGCCAGTATCACGGTAACGAGCAATGGTTCGAGACATAAATGATATGTTCACATTGAGGTGGTGGAGAGCTCTACAGACAGCCAATTGTAATTTCCCAGCAAAATATAAATTAATCACACTATGACGTTTAAATTCCATTGCGGATAGAAATTTGTCAACACAACTGAGACACAAATCGTTTAAAAGACTTGTTGTTCAAATATTCAGTCATGTCAAAATTTGAGCCCATTGTCATGAACGGTTCGGAAAATATATCAGTCTAAGGTGTGTAGCACTTTGAGTCAGCTAGAATATAGAACTTTGACCCAATAGTAATCATCAACGCTAAGCAGAATTTACTTATGAAAATTGGGAACAAATGCATTTACCGAATCCGAACGTTTCTAAGTGCTTCTGTATTCATTCATGTTGAAATGCCAAACCAAACTAGAAATAAACCATTTAACAGCTGAACAATGATCGCCAATTATAATAGTTTTAGCAATTTTGTGTTCTATACCTCAAAAAACACACCCGTTACATAATAGAAAAATATAATAATAACAAGGTAAGCCATTTCATTAGAGCCATATACGTACGTACGTAGGTCAGTTCAACTTCGAGCTACTCAGGACCAGGACTTACAGAGGTATTAAAACACGTTGTGGAAATTTTTCCTACGTATCTAATAAGGTAGTGAATTCAGAGCAATTTGAAATTGGCAATTTGTCGTTATCGGATGCGACAACAGTTTCCCATTCTCTATTCCAATCGTGTTAGGTACGTGTACCTAAGAACGGTAGCCATTTCTTTGAGTGTAACGCGACAGCCTTCAAGTAAGCCATATTTTGCTTCATTGGATGTAACTTCCTGATGTCACTAAATTCCTATAACGGAAAACTCACAAACACTGCCTCCCGATGTACAGTTTGAATATATTCGAATTTCATTTAAACTTCTACATATATTCCAGCATAAATATTAAAAGCCATTGACGAATTAACACGGTGGTTTTTGGCTCTTGATGTTTAAATTTTTACTGTACATATCTTCAGCGAAAGATTTCTGTAGATGGGTTACATTCTGGCAAATCTAAGAAACACGCACTTAAACGAGAAAACGAGTACGAAAATTCATGGGTTTGCAAAATATTAAAAAATATATATATACCTAAAATTGTAGATATAACTCAATGTGCAACCGCATTTACAAAAACGACAGTCAAGTACAAGACAGTATATCATAAATGTTCAAAACAAAAATACCAAAACTCATGACATTTATGGAACAATATATGTGCCATTTGGTGGCTGGGTGATGTGGGAACAGGGTAGGCACTGATTGGTATCAACCTGGCGATGCCCAGCTGTTGTAACTGTTTCCCACACATCAACTGTGCTTATAGTACCTCCACGTTGGTAGCCACCGGGTACTGGTTGTTGTTCATCCGAACTCAACTTGCAAGACCTATAAGTGCGACCTCCGCCCAAGAGGTATAAAAAAGGGCCTGGTCCTCCAGGTTGGGGGTGTGCGTCGGGGTAACTGCCCGGCCATATTAAAAAAAATTTTAGTTACGGAACAACCGAATGCCTCGGATACGGATGAATACACTGTTGACGACCCTCGCAAACGTACAAAGGACAATGATTTACAAATCTGCACGTGGAATGTGAGGTCCCTAAACAGATCACGTGCAGCCGATGAACTTGTGGAGGCCCTGAACTGCTATAAAGCAAATATTACCGCCATGCAGGAAGTGCGGTGGGCTGTCTCTGGCAGAACGGGCAGAAAGAAGATGAAGAACTGCGACATATACCACGGCGCTTGCTACAGGGAGAGAGGGAAACGCTTATTTGGATGCGGTTTTGTTGTTCGAGGCAGACTTAGGCAAAAAGTCTTAAGCTTCAAATACATAAGCGAACGCCTCATAAAAATCGGCATCAAGGCTAAATTCGGGAATATAAGCCTCATATGCGCCCAAGCCCCAACAGAGGAAAAATATGACAGCAGTAAAAAAGACTTCTGTCACCTTCCAGAAAGGACATACGATCGATGCCCCAGCTACAACACCAAGATCGTTCTAGGAGATTTCAACTTGTACGATAGTCAAGTACAAGACAGTATATCATAAATGTTCAAAACAAAAATACCAAAACTCATGACATTTATGAAACAATATATGTGCCATTTGGTGGCTGGGTGATGTGGGAACAGGGTAGGCACTGATTGGTATCAACCTGGCGATGCCCAGCTGTTGTAACTGTTTCCCACACATCAACTGTGCTTATAGTACCTCCACGTTGGTAGCCACCGGGTACTGGTTGTTGTTCATCCGAACTCAACTTGCAAGACCTATAAGTGCGACCTCCGCCCAAGAGGTATAAAAAAGGGCCTGGTCCTCCAGGTTGGGGGTGTGCGTCGGGGTAACTGCCCGGCCACATTAAAAAAAAATTTTAGTTACGGAACAACCGAATGCCTCGGATACGGATGAATACACTGTTGACGACCCTCGCAAACGTACAAAGGACAATGATTTACAAATCTGCACGTGGAACCGCCATGCAGGAAGTGCGGTGGGCTGTCTCTGGCAGAACGGGCAGAAAGAAGATGAAGAACTGCGACATATACCACGGCGCTTGCTACATGGAGAGAGGGAAACGCTTATTTGGATGCGGTTTTGTTGTTCGAGGCAGACTTAGGCAAAAAGTCTTATGCTTCAAATACATAAGCGAACGCCTCATAAAAATCCGCATCAAGGCTAAATTCGGGAATATAAGCCTCATATGCGCCCAAGCCCCAACAGAGGAAAAATATGACAGCAGTAAAAAAGACTTCTGTCACCTTCCAGAAAGGACATACGATCGATGCCCCAGCTACAACACCAAGATCGTTCTAGGAGATTTCAACTTGTACGATAGTCAAGTACAAGACAGTATATCATAAATGTTCAAAACAAAAATACCAAAACTCATGACATTTATGGAACAATATATGTGCCATTTGGTGGCTGGGTGATGTGGGAACAGGGTTGGCACTGATTGGTATCAACCTGGCGATGCCCAGCTGTTGTAACTGTTTCCCACACATCAACTGTGCTTATAGTACCTCCACGTTGGTAGCCACCGGGTACTGGTTGTTGTTCATCCGAACTCAACTTGCAAGACCTATAAGTGCGACCTCCGCCCAAGAGGTATAAAAAAGGGCCTGGTCCTCCAGGTTGGGGGTGTGCGTCGGGGTAACTGCCCGGCCACATTAAAAAAAAATTTTAGTTACGGAACAACCGAATGCCTCGGATACGGATGAATACACTGTTGACGACCCTCGCAAACGTACAAAGGACAATGATTTACAAATCTGCACGTGGAATGTGAGGTCCCTAAACAGATCACGTGCAGCCGATGAACTTGTGGAGGCCCTGAACTGCTATAAAGCAAATATTACCGCCATGCAGGAAGTGCGGTGGGCTGTCTCTGGCAGAACGGGCAGAAAGAAGATGAAGAACTGCGACATATACCACGGCGCTTGCTACAGGGAGAGAGGGAAACGCTTATTTGGATGCGGTTTTGTTGTTCGAGGCAGACTTAGGCAAAAAGTCTTAAGCTTCCAATACATAAGCGAACGCCTCATAACAATCCGCATCAAGGCTAAATTCAGAAATATAAGCCTCATATGCGCCCACGCCCCGACAGGGGAAAAATATGACAGTAAAGAAGACTTCTATCACCTCCTAGAAAGGACATACGATCGATGCCCCAGCGACGACACCAAGATCGTTCTAGGAGATTTCAACGCTCAGCTGGAAAGAGAAGAAGTCTTTGCTAAAGTCATCGGAAGACACAGCCTGCAAGATAACACCTCCGGAAACAGACTCAGGCTAGTTGACTTCGCCTCGGGGCGCACTCTGTCTGTGGCCAGCACGCGGTTCCCACACCTTAACATTCATAAAGGGACCTGGCGATCACCTGATCAATCAACCGTCAACCAGATTGATCATGTTGCGATCAACGTCAGGCACTCCTCCAGTATTTTCGATGTCCGAACCTTCCGAGGTGCAAACATCGAATCGGATCATTTCCTTGTTGTAGCCAAGGTAAGAACCGGATATCGAGAGAGCAACGGAGTCGAGATAGGCCAAAACGGTTTGACGTCGGAAAGCTAAAATCGCAGCCGATCGCTAGAGCCTTTACCGATCGATTCTCCCTGAAACTGTCTCAAAGTTCGACGCTGCCTGCACAACCAATAGAAGACAAATGGAAACGTTGTCAAGAAGCCATCAAAGAGGCAGCCACTGATTTGCTGGGTTTCACGCCACCACCTAAGAGGAACCCACTTGACGACGAGTGCAGGCAGGCGCATGCAGCCAAACAGGAAGCAGACAAGGCAACGCTGCATCGAACGACGAGAGCTGTTTGTGAGCTCTACAAACAGAGAAGAAGGGAAGAGAACCGGCTTCTTAGAAGTAAAAAGAAAGAGCACGAGAAGCGCGCGGTCGAGGAAATGGAGAGGTGCTATGGCAGGAATGACGTCCGAAATTTTTACCGCAAGATAAAACAGTTATCTGGCGGTTACAGACCTCGGACTGAAGCCTGCCGGGACCAAAATGGACAACTGGTAGTAGAGTCGCAGTCGGCGCTGAGAATCTGGAAGGATCATTTCTGCAGACTCCTAAACGGCGATGACGACACAAATTCCGCTGTGAGGCAGAATGTCCCACTCAATTTGGACGACGATGGACAAGAATTCCGTCCCACCTCGACGAGGTCAAGATAGCAATATCGAGACTGATGTCGAACAAAACTGCTGGCGCGGACGGACTACCCGCAGAACTATTCAAAGCGGCTGGGGATGAGCTGGTTGTGTGCATGCACCAGCTCATCTGTGAGATATGGTCGGAGGAAAGCATGCCCGACGGGTGAAATCTCAGCATTGTATGTCCGGTCCACAAGAAAGGAGACCCCTTCGACTGCGGCAACTACCGAGGGATCAGTCTCCTTAACATCGCATATAAGATTCTCTCTGCCGTATTGTGTGAGCGCCTGAAACCGTTCGTCAACAATCTGATAGGTCCTTATCAGTGTGGTTTCAGGCCAGGGAAGTCCACAATCGACCAGATCTTCACATTGTGGCAAATCCTGGAGAAGTCCCAAGAAGTAAAAATCGACACCCACCATCTATTCGTCGATTTCAAGGCCGCGTATGACAGCGTGCATAGAGACGAGCTATACAGTGCAATTTCTAGTTTTGGCATCCCTACCAAACTCGTCAGATTGTGTAGGATGACGATGGAGAACTCTCGCTGCTCCGTCAAGGTCGGTAGCGAACTCACCGAGACCTTCGATGTCAAAAAAGGATTTAGACAAGGCGACGCGCTGTTATGCGACTTCTTTAACATCATTCTTGAGGGGATCGTGCGTAACCCACACGTCAACATCAGAGGCACGATATTCCACAAGTCCGTTCAACTGCTAGCTTATGCGGATGACATTGACGTGGTCGGCCGAACTCAGCGAGCCGTCAATGAGGCGTTTGCTAGCATCGAAGCGGAAGCGGCTAAAGTGGGACTGGTGGTAAACGAGGGCAAAACAAAGTACATGCTGTCATCGAAGAAGGACGCAGAACATCGACGTCTCGGTCAGAGCGTCACTATGGGCAGCAGACATTTCGAGGTAGTTAAGGACTTCGTCTATCTCGGCTCCGCGGTGAATAGGGACAACAACATCAGTACCGAAATCAAGCGCAGAATCACTCTTGCCAATCGCTGTTTCTTTGGGCTTAAGAGGCAATTGAGTAATAAAGCCCTCTCCCGAACGACCAAAGTGACTTTCTACAACACCTTGATCATCCCTGTCCTGATTTACGGCGCAGAAACCTGGACGCTACTAAAAGCGGATGAGGAAGCCTCTCTCTTCGAGAGAAAAGTTCTGCGTGCGATTTTTGGTCCTGTTTGCGTTGATGGCATCTGGAGGAGAAGATTCAACCACGAACTGTATGGGCTGTACGACGGCATGAACCTAGTCAAGCGTCTACGGATACAACGCTTAAGGTGGCTATGCGAATTCAATTTAAATTGTTTTTATTTTTCAATATAATCTCAATGCATTTGTTACATCTTAAGATAAGCTATTTTAAACTCTCAAAAAATAAATTTCCTCTATCTCTGCAAAAAACCCATTTATCGCCGACTTGAGTTCTTCATCATCCGAAAATCTTTTTCCACGAACATTTTTTCAAATCCGGAAACAGGGAATAATCACTAGGGGCAAGGTCTGGACTATAGGATGGGTGTTGGATTTCTTCGAAACCACAATCTCGCGCAGCAGACTTAGAAACTCGCGCCGTGTGAACAGGAGCGTTGTCATGAGGAAGCACCCGCTGCGAGTTTACCCCGTGTTTTCTTTTAAATTTCCTTCCACAAACTATGCAAAGTGGAAGCGTAGGATGTGGCATTGATGGTTTCACCTTTTTTTTGTACTCAGTGATGAAGATTCCCTTTGAGTCCCAAAAAACTGTGGCCATGAGCTTCCCGGCAGACAGAGTGACTTTGAACTTCTTCGAGGGTCTGTTTCTTTTTTATGCCACTGCATGCACTCTTGTTTACTTTCAGGGTCATAGTGGTGGACCCATGTTTCGTCCCCAGTAACAATTCGATTCATAACACCGTCCGCATTCTCACTACACATCTCCAAAAGCTCTCTACAGCATTCGATTCTCACTTTTTTCTGAGACGCTGTGAGCATTCATGGCACCCACCTTGCACTGACCTTGGAAAGGTGAAGATGGTAATGAGGAATGGTGTGAATGGTACCAATTGAAAGTCTGGTGATCTCTGCCATCATTTTCACCTTTATTCGGGCATCCTCAAGAACAAGTTCTTCGACTTCCTTGATGCTTTCTCCCGTACAAGCAGTAGCCGGGGCGCCGGAGCGCGGGTCGTCTTCAATGCTCATTCTGCCTCTCTTGAACTCACTTGACCACTATTGCACAGTTGATAATGAAGGTGCGGAACCCTGGTAAGCAGCCACCATCTCTTCATGAATAGTTTTTTGACATTTTCCTTGCTTAGTGAGAAATTTAATTACAGCGCGATGCTTAATCTTCACCATCAACGTCTCAGTTGCCATTATGATTCTGTTTAACTAGAGATAAAACGCGATTTAATAATCACATTTATATGAAATTTTACATGAATGCACTAAAATAATAGTATTACTTGATAAATAAGTTAATTTATATATACAGCTTCACCCCGATACCGAGAATATTGTAGCCTCGTAGCTGGTTACAACTTTCACTTTTTTCCTTACTTCCTTACTTGGCAACTCCATCTCATTCGTATGGTTGCAGCTGTATAAAACCCTTCACAACTTGAATTTTTTCTGAGTACAGAAGAACCGAAGGCGCCAGTTGTTTATGGGTTTGTTTTCCCAAGGTATGTTCGTTTTATTTCCTATTGCGCCTCTTAAACTGTTTCACAATTGGTTCTTCTCTTGACATTTTTCAGAGATTAACATTTCTGATGATCTTTGGGTTGAATGTTCGATATATGGTGCGACGGTTTTTGTTGACCAATATCTTACGTGTCCTTTTGTACGATGTAAGAAATCAACGATGTATTAACTGTATTAATTTCATTGATCCACACGAGCTTCGTGTTTCTGGAAATCTCTGAGCTTAATTTCGATGAGTGCTTGGGATCATTGTCATGTTGGAAGTGTCATCTTAACGGCATGTTGTCCTCAGCGTATGGTATCATCACATCATTTAAGATATCACGATAAACTTCTTTAGTCATGATGTCTTTTATTTGAATAATGGGTCCAACACCGAACCAAGAAAAACAGCCTCACACCATGACGCTCCCACCCCCATGCTTTTTTTTTTTGTGAATCGGAAGTGGAACTCTTATCCATGAGGCCGCCGAACGTTTCCACCACTATCAGAATCAAACAAATTTATTTTGGTTTCATCACTCCAGAGAATGTTACGAAACAAATTTTTGGAATGGTTTCTGAAAGTTGAGGCGAACTCTTATCTTGCTTTTACATTTCTTTTACTTAGCAATGGAACCTTGCGAGCGATCCTTCCTGGTAGCCTATTTTGCTGCAATCTTCGCCGGACCGTTAGGACACTGATTACATATTAGTTAACTTCATATGCAATTGCCTTTGATGACAAGAATGGATTTTTTTTTTGGCTAATAACACTATACGGTAGTCTTCAGTGAAAGCGCATTGAAAACAAAATTAACCGATCTTCCCAACTCGTTTGCAATAAATTTAAGAGTCTTTTCCTGTTGTCTATGTTTTTTTAATGATACGGCTTTCTTTTTCAGAACAATGCCTGTTACGGCCCATTTTGTAATAAATTTACAAAGATATTCGTAAAATGAACTACAGTTTTTACATACAGAACAAAAAACAGGTACCTTTTAACTCTTTTTGAATAAAAATATCAAGGGAAAAACAAAATTCCCTATTATTTTGAACACTCAAGAAAACACTTTTTTCGTACTTTGCACTACTGCACCATTTACATGAATGATTAGCTGACATGATGTGCATGCATAGTAAAGACAATGCAGCTGTGCAAATAACGTTATCACTTACTGTTGCGATAAGTTGAAAAAAAGTGTAAATGAGCAGAAATATCGATTATGAGTGATCATCCCTATTATTTTGAACAGCTCTGTACGTCCTTACGAGGGATCAAGATGACGATAGCAAGAATGACTTTCATGATTTCTTATTTTCTGACCTTTAACCAGACCAGCACTATAATTGATGTCTAAACTTTTCGAAGAGTCAACATCAACTCGGATAATTTTTTTGTTGTAGCCAAGGTAAAAGGACAAATATCGGTAAGACAACGGACTAGAGGAAGTTCCATGTCGAAAAGCTACAATATAAATCGAACGCTAAGAACTTAAAAAAAACCGCCAGAAACAAAATCTAACAGTTTTCAAAACGATAGAAGAAAATTCCGTCACAAATGAATTTAAGATCTAAATTTCTAAAATCGATATCGAGGCTAAAACCGAACAAAGCCGCTAGTGCAGATGTACCGTCTGCTGAACTCTATAAAGCAGTTGGTAGGATAGATGCAAATCAGGATGATAAGATGGAAATCATGCTCGATAAGTGGAATCTGACTTTTTTGACATTCTTGTCAAGGTTTTGAAAAGATCAGTTGCCAACACAAAAGGCACGTATGTTAGTAGCATATGTGGAAAATATTGACGTGATTGGTCCTACACAGCGATCTGTCAATGAAGCAATTTCTGGCATTACAATGTAGATGACCTAAATGGGTCTAATCAAGCCTCAACGGATACAACGCTTAAAATGGTAATATAGAGCGAATAAGAATCCGAACCATGGCTTATTTGTTTAGGCTTAAGTTAATCCCGGACTGCAGCGCCACACCAAGAAAATTGACAATAAAACTGATGAAGCGTTCCCACGATGACAATTGTCAAAAATATTGAATGGGAAAACACAAAAAGTGTACAAAAATCCGTATACGTATATTATATATATTTATATGTACACCGTGATCGACTCAAACTACTTTAGACTGGTATATTTCCCAAACCGTTCATGTCGATGAGCTTAAACTTTGACACACAATAAAAAATTTTATTGTTTACTTTGATTACCACAAATAGCTATCATTATAGCCCTCCAGCACCTCAACATGAACAAATCATTTGTGTCGCTAAGCATAATTTGTGGTCATAAAAAACAGCAACATCGGCAGAGAGGGAATTGAAGGCTTGAACTGATTTCGTTCAGTTCCGTGAAAGTGGAACATGATCTTGCGCTCAAGCCATTGAGGTGAGTCGAAAGAGTGTCGAAAGGTTTTTTTTCCGAAGAGCCGCCAGTTTTCTTGCCAGAGAGGAGCCTCAAAAGACCGCCGATGGTCGCTTCCCCGCTAATATTTTTTGACCGTTGCGTCAAAATCAATGCGACCGTATACTCCGAATACTACTTTGATGCAGTAAATCCAAGGCAAACAAACATTTTGCTCGGAGTCCGTGGAAATTTCAATAAGACTCGGCATCGTCTTGCAAAGCGCGCATCAGTCAGTAAAAAAACGGCAAAAAATGTCACTTCATTTTTTCTATACTATGATTTGCAAATTCTCCGAATGCAAATCTGTTAGAATTTTCTATCTACAATATTTTTGCGAATGTTGGCACAAAAAATACCAAAGGTGAGACCACCTTAAATAAGCACCCCGACGGGAATGGGCCAAAGTACCGCGGAGCCACATGCGTGCAGCATGTGATGCTCTGTTCGGCCGTCTTAAAGCCATTATTCGCGCTAAAAGTGGTCAAATCGAAAACTACTAATATAATTTGAAAATTGATGTATTTTCCAACATATTTTGGGTTTAGCACAATAAAATTAATCAATAAAAAATATTGTACCATTTATCATTTATCATATCAGTCATTAAGACAGCGTTGAAATACTATATATAAAATTATATGTAAATATTATATTATTAAAATTGGCTCTGAAAATGTTGGTCTTAACTTTTTTTAAAGCTAATTTCCGTTACCACAATACACATATGTTTGTATGTATGTATATGTTTGCATTGTATTTTGGAGAAGTATGAAGCACAAACCTTTTTTAAATCTTTTAATTGATCGCCTTCTTCAGCTTTCCTCTTTTCCGGAATGGGCAATTTCAACTTCTCTTTTTCACATTGGGCAAAAATCTGCAAAATAAAATGTTTTGAATATATTTAAAACTTCTAATCGTAATATTAAGAATAATTAAGAAAATGTCATAAAATAAGTTCAAATATAATTTTTAACTGGAATTCCGAATGGTGCAAATAGTTCTAAGATTGCTAAGACCGATTGATTTTAAGATTTTATAAGTTCTCATCGAACTCCTTTTCTCTTCTTCTTGTTATTTTATTTCACGTTAAACGTTTTTCTAAACCGAAAAATCTTCCTATGCATAGGTGTGAGTAAACTGCAGTCCAATCATTCTGTTTTTTCACTTATTGCAATTCAACTCTACCATTTTAACTAGCTCTGCGCAAAGCTTTTGGAATCGTTTCGACATTGCAATTAATGTGGTGTTTGGCATTGTAATTAGAAATGTATGTGGTCGCCGTTTCGTTGTGGTAAGTGCGTCTACCGCCACACAGAAAGTATAGGTTCGATTCCCGAACGGGACACCTCGCGATTTTTTTACGGCACAACCTCTTTCGGGTTTCTGACAACACTCGAAAAGTATCAATTGTTTATGAAAAGCTTCTCAAACCTCGCCGTTCAGAGTCGGCAAAGAACTGTAGGTCACTTCTACACGTGAGAAAAAAGTAGCATGCACAGCACCAGTAGTTGTTGTAGAAGCTAGGCCCTGGTTCCTCGTGGGCTGTCGTGCCATCCAATTATTATTATTATTATTAATTACAATATATGTCTCATTGTTTCACGGAGTATTCAGATATCTGTCTTTGGCTTTATCTGTCTTCCGAAGTAAATTCTCTCAGTCCTATCGAGGTATAAGTCCTTATCTTATGGAACTGCTTTGCCGATTATTTATTTTACATTCACTCTCTAATGTGTTAAAGTATGTAAGAAGATCAATAAAATAGCAATGCGAAAACATATATAATAGTACTTTCGAGATTTTTGCATATTGTTTTTTTTACTGTGATTAATTGATATTTTAATAATTTGTATCTATGTATATGTATGTTTGTCCATTTTTCTGGAGCCCCTTGTGAAACATAAATACTTTTGGGAAGAACGATTTTAATTGTTAACCACTGTATCCCTTCAAATCATACCCACCTTAAAAAACTTTGGGGATTCTTAAACCAATGCACTGGACGTAACCAATAAACTTTTAGAGTTTTATTTAAAAGACAAGCACTATCTGCAGACAGAATCATTAAGCGATTACATGGCAATGGACAACACAATATCGCCAAAACAGCAGCAACCGCAACAGCAACCAAAACAGAAGAAGCAGCTAGCAGCAGCTTAAAGGGTTGGATGTCTTGACTTAATCGGATACCATTCTGAAGACCCTATAAGAAATTAAATTGAGGACGTGAACTTCGTTACCCTGAAGCAATTTTCAATTGTCCGGTTCAGAATGCCACCTACTTCCCCCATTCCTTGGCCATGCCACATCAACCACTCCTGCTACACTAGTGGTTTTCTACAGACAACCGTCACAACAGACAATGCCAAAAACCAGTAACGGTAGTAGATCCTAATATAGGCTTCACTCATGGGCTCAATGAAGGCCCAAATGGAGCAGTGCTTAATAAATCTTCTTTGAGAAAAATTGAGATTGACTTTACTTAAGTTTTCTGGGTCCCATAAGCCTACCGTGTTGACCATGTTCTTCATACACCTTTCGGTGTATTACTCCAAGGTGAAAGGAAATTGTGTTCGGTCTCCAGACAAACCTCGAACTTCATATCAGATCTTTTCTTTTAAAGCTTCGTCGTCGTCGCGACTTAACGATTCAATCGAAGCACTGGAAAGATACAATCGAAGCACGTGCTGACAGACTGTTGTCGCCACTTATCAATTAACAAACGCATCACGAACCGAAACGACCAGGAACTTCGGTCGTTCATGTCGCAAATATAAAAACATTCAGAAGATGATTCGATGAATAAGCGAATTTCAATCATTAATATTTGGGAAACAGAATTCCGTCTGTGCGTTCCAAACGGCCGGATACCCCAATCAACCGAATCTTTAAAGGAGGGGTTACAACGACTTGGAGAATGTATGACTTGACAGAGCAATTGACAACACATGACAGAATTCTTCAGGTGGCGATCTGAAAGTTGACGAGGTTGGGTATATGCAAGTAACTGTTTTACATGATCTAGGTACAGTATAATAACAGGTTTTCAAAATAGCCTGACCTCCAGCAGGGTGCAGTTAATTCAACAATTGTTTTCGAAGTTTTACCAGAGAACTGATGAACTCGAAGCAGTATCTGATCGCGTTCTCGATCGATTTGTTTTCATAAGGACAGCGCCAAAGATTGCGATTATTAACATCCTTTTGCAATGTGACTTCGAGAAAATATAGAAATGTTGCGGCCATCGTAATTCGAAAATCAAATACCAGAAGTGTGAAGCCATTTTATTTCAGACTCCATTATCCCTAGAGGGATATGAATAAAACTGGCGTAACTCTGGCATCAGGAACGGTCATTAACTGTGGAGAGTGTAGTGTGATATTTTGGCATTTTGTTCAACTAGTTTCTATATAGTAATATCGATTCGCCTACAGATCTGACGAAGGCCAAGAGAGCCTTCGATTGACTCTTCAGTGAAGGTGATCTGTTACACGGCCCTAGTCCGGTCAATCATGGTGTATAGATGTCCGTTGTGGTTCAACGTGAGTCCCAAATGGAAAAGATTAGGATATTCAATGCATTCGTGCTTGTCTAAAAAAATATAGAACACCCGAATCCGGGCACAAGAAATTCCAAAGTGGGTGGATAATATCTAATTCGAAGACACCAAAGTCAACATACTTTAACGAAGCATGCTACGAGAATATACTAGATTGCAACAACAAACATTAAAAAAAGTAGGTTTATTTAAATTATTGTTAGGTAGTTAAGTAATATTTTTGGAGAAATTTGGAAATGACTAAGTTGTTTGTAAAAAAAATTACTATTTACTAAATTCATAGTATTAGGTTAAAGAACTGAAATAAAAAATATGAATACTAGTAAGTTCGATTATATCATATTTAAAAATAATTTAAGTATTTATTTGAAAAAGAAAAAACTAAACTAAAAACAACAATATCGTACCTGTTACAGATTACTTGTGGGATGACCTTCATCTACCACCCACTTTAAGCAGAGATATTTCCAAAAATAATCATTTGATTTTTATAAAAATGTAACATTTCCTCAAAAAAAGTGTATATATGTACCTATGCCTCATACCAATTTTTTTTATATTAGGCAGACTTTATTCAGGTTTACATTTTCGTTTATTTATTTATTTAGTAAGGCACAATTAATTATGTATGTTTATAAAAATATGACAACATTATATTATATATTAGAACTGCTAAACGGTGTCGGTAAAGAAAAGATTCCCTGTCTGATCTATCCAGATGGATCTACTTAAGATATAAGATGGATTTCCGATATCATTTTTGACTAACTGGTATTGGCCTCATCTGTACTCTATCTTTACTGGTGCTGCAGAGCCTTTGCATCAATTAGATACACTAAAAATTAAGATATACTAAAAATTAATTAAATTAATTCACATTAACTGAGCTAAAGTAAGACAAAACGATACTAAATCACTTGAAGTCAGAGACTTCAATTGTAAACCAGTTCAATTTAGTGGCTTCAATATTAATTGAGTTGAAATAATTAACCATTTTTAGTAAAAAAATTTTAAGCCTCCTTGATGTTATTACCTTTAAGTCGTTTTTCCCGATTAAGTATTTACCTGAAATCTTATTTCCTTTCCTGCTCAAATTAGCTGCATGAAAAACAACAAAAAACTATTGAGATTCATTTCTCATGTCTAGAAATGTTGCCCTTTTATTTGGCGACGAATATTTTTTCAAAAATTTATAAATATGCTGCACAAGGTACTTTCTCTGATTGAAGATCGAAGGATGAAAACTCTCTGAATCTATTTTTTATATCTACGTATAAAATATAAATCGTTATTTATTCCAATAGTTTAAACAGCTCAAAAAACAAGAATTATTCCTTGTAGCGGCCGTAGGGTGGGTCAAATGCAAGCTTTCTTTTAAAAATGTTCTTTTTAAATGAGCAAAATTAAATTTTTAATGTGTTATGGATTGAAACAAAAATGTATTTTTTTTAAATACAACGTCGTTCAAAATCTACACCGGCTAGCGTCGTAATAGCGCACCCTGTCACCATGTTCAATAGCTCATGGAGAGCTTTGATAATGGTATAAAGTGTTTTAATTACTTACTCACATTAAAGCAATGTTCCAGTATTTTCCAACAAGTTTCAATAGTAAAGCGATGCATTTAATTCCGCGATATGAAATTGACTTTCTGTCAAAATTATGAGCGGGACACAAAAAAAAACACAAGGTTTAAAAACAAAACAGGTGACCCACACTATACACAGTCAATTACTAAGAATGTCACCTCATTTGATATATTCAAAAGTATCTTGTTATGACACCCAGATTCCTATTTATGGAAAGGAGCGAAATACTAATATTACAACAAATCATTGTAAAATTAATAAACTGTGCTAAATTTCAGTTGGATGGGTGGGACAGTTGATCAAAAAAGAAATCGGACATACACCTATTTTCATTTTTTTTTTTTTTTATTTTTTTTTTTTAAAAAAGTATTTTTTTTTATTTTGAGTTTCATTTGCCTTAAATCTAGATATAAAATACTTAAACTAGCTATAATAACTTTTATTTTAATTAAAACTATCTTACTGGCTCCATGCGAGCACTCTAAGTTAATCTATGAATTTTTTATAATTGCCTTTCAGCTTTTGTGTTTGGTTTTGTATGTATATTCAAGTAAAGAACTAAACTATGTGATACTTAATACTAAGAAAATGTTCTGTAAAAACTTAGCAATCTAATTAAATTATTTTTATTTTAACCTACCACTAAACAACTAAACAAACTTAACCTAACTACAACTAATATTTTTTTTTTTTTTTTTTTTTTATGGGCTATATATGAATATACTACACTAACTTAATCTTAATCTAACTTATACTATATGTAAATTGTCCGTAGGGGGACCAATTTCTGCAGCAGCTGACGGCAGCTGGGCCACCAGATGTGGCTCTAGCCACCAATAAAATTGCCTATCCTTTTCCCGATCTTTAATGTCGCGAATGGGGATGGATGTGCTGAAGCGGAGATCACCCGGCCTTACGCTTCGTACATTGCTCTCGTAGAGCAGACGCTTGTCCACCGTTCGTCTTACTACGTGGTAGAGAAGTGGACATCCCTCCGCATCCTGGACCAAGCCAATGCGGTCCAGATACAAGAACGCTTCCGGTGGAATGAATCCACTTCGGCGTGCGCTCTCATGATATGCGTCGTTCGGGTAGTAAGCTCCGAATATCAGCTCGTTTTCTGAAGTCATTGCTCGTGCAACGTGCCTTCGAATCAGCTTAATAATAAAATTATCCAGCCTATTCACGTTTGCTGCGTTGTACAAGATTTCATTAGCATAGAACTTCTTGTACTCAGACTCTGGGGTTCTGTACATCTTAAGACAAGCTCGAAGACATTGCCTTTCGAACACCCTCATCTTTTCCATCTGGGAAGGACTCAAGTTGAACCACACCGGACAACCATACACCATGATTGGCCGTATTAGGGCCGTGTAGCAGATAATCTTCACTCTGGAATCAAGTTGGCTGCTATAAAACAGCCTACTTGCCATAGCGAAGGCTTTTCTGGCTTTTGCCAGACCCGTTGCTGCATGAATATTACCATACAGAAACTGGTCCAACATAATGCCCAAATATCGCACTACACTCCTCACAGCTAATGGCTGCCCCTGCGGGTCCAAAATGCCGAACTTACGCCAGTTTTTACTCGTATCTCTTGAAGCCCTGCACAACGGAGTTCGGAACAGGATGGTTTCACACTTCTGGTAGTTGATCTTCAACTTCCAGTCGTCGCAAAATCGCTGGATTTTCTCGAAGTCACGCTGCAAGAGGATATTAATGACCTCAATCTTCGGTGCCGTCCTGTACGCGATCAAATCGTCAGCGTACGCGATCAGGTACTGCATGGAGCCAATTAATTCACTGGTGAAAACAGTGAAAAGAATTGGTGAATTCACTGCACCCTGCTGGAGCCCATTTTTAATGTAAAAGACATTAGTAGAAACCTTGTTGCCACTCTTAACAACAAACTTTCTACCTATGACCATATTGTAGATCGTGTAAAGTAGTTCTTTGCTTATACCCAACCTCGTCAACTTGAGGAAGAGGCCTTCTAACCAGACGGTGTCGAATGCCTTTTCCAAGTCAACAAGGCAGGCCCCGGTGCACTGGGTTTTATTTTTATTCCATTGAATGTCCGAAACCAATTTTGACGCGGCATGTACAGTATCATGCCCCGCCCTAAAACCAAATTGGTTATTCGGTATTATTTTTTTGTCCGCAGTCCACTGCATCAGGACTCTATTGACAATCTTTTCAAAAACCTTGCTTATGCAAGGGAGGAGACTAATCGACCGAAGATTTTTCGGAAGCGAGGAATCTTTGTCCCTTTTGGGGATGGGTTGCACTACCGCCGTTTTCCAATGCTCTGGGTAATGTGCATTACTCAGAGCATTGTTAAACAGGATTGTGTATATCTCTACCGCCTCTTCGGGGAGATGACGCAACACAATATTCGGTATTCCGTCTATTCCTGTGGACTTTTTGTTTTTCAGAGTGTGAAAAATGCCTTTGAGATCCACCTTTGAAATGATTATGGCATTAGATCCATCTTGGGCGACGGCATTAAGTGCCTTATTTTCATCATTGAATCTGGTGAAACCATGATTCTCCGAACGCCATTGCTGTATTTCATTTCGAAGGGAGAAATGGTTAAGCAAGGCTCTGTTCTCCAAGTCGTGATTCGGCCTACGAGATTCGTTGACCGTATACACTTCCTGGAAAACCGCTCCTATTGCTTCAACCTTCTCTTGGGCGTCCTCAACAATGAAGAACGCATTGTCCAGCACGGCCCCGTCCGGATCGATGCCAACTGAAGTCAGTATGTTTGCGTTGTCGGTTGTTCTGTCAAGTCGAACAGCCTCCAAGTCGTTATGATCCCTCCTTCGGAAGACTCGGTTAATTTGGGGAAACATACCCGGACAGTTCGAACGAACAGCCCGAATCTTGTCTCCCCAATAAGAATTGATAGCAATTCTGTAATTCATCCGAATCAAACTCTGGAGGTTTTTCATCTGTGACTTGAGCGACCGCAGTTCCTGGTCGTCTCTGTCCGTAAATCTTCTATAAAGTGTCTTGATTCTCGTCAGCAATCTGCTTTTTTGCACGTGCAGTGCGTCGATTGTATCATTCCGATAGATGTCGCCATCTGTGATCGGTGATACTCTAGGAATCGCTTTGTCCATTGTCCGTTTTATTATAGTGTCCATTTGTATGAGGTACCTGTCAACCTCTTCGTTAGTTAGGTTTCTGTTCGAGGGTGGTGGCATGTCATTCGAACGCAGTTCTCTGGATAGGATTCTGGAAAAACGTGGCCAACGAGCCTTACAGTAATTGTAAGGATACGCCTCCACAAATTCCTCCAGTTCCACCATTTCGTTCGGGATCCTGATAACAGCGGCAAGCCCACAGTGATCACTGTCGTACTCAACCGTTGTTAAGCAGTTCCTAGTTTGTCTGTTTACGTTTCGTGTCATTAGTCGTCTGTCAATTAGCATCAGATCAAGATAAGACCCACTTCTGGGAAATGACGGCCTATCGGTTGCAAGCAAATTCAGCTTGAACTCAATAGAGTGCTGCGTCAACCACTCAAGGAGTGAATTCCCCCTGGTATTTGATACAGAATTACCCCATTCCTCATGCTTCGCGTTCAAATCACCGGCGACAACAAAGAAGTTATCCTCTGAGCATAAACGCAGTTTTCGAAAGAGAGATTCGAGCTCTGAAATGAAATTTGTGGACCGAGGTGCATCTGGTGCATAGACCGCTACCACGTACAACTTCTTTCCACCTTGGAGAGAAATGCACGCAATAGACGCTTCCAGCACACCGAAGCTTCGCACTTCACTGCAATACACGATCTTATGGCGAATGCCTTTTTTAATGAAGAGAGCGACCCCACCCCCTTGTGTGGAGTGGGGGCGGTCCCTTCGAATAACTGAATAGTCTTTGTACCTGATTGTGTGCTTCCGGTTTAGCTTAGTTTCGCTAACCATTAACACATCAGGCTTATGGGACTCCAACAGGTTAAGTAAAATTCTACACCAGCTGCCGTCATCTGTCATCTGGACCGCATCTCTGTGGGGGCGGTCCCTTCGAATAACTGAATAGTCTTTGTACCTGATTGTGTGCTTCCGGTTTAGCTTAGTTTCGCTAACCATTAACACATCAGGCTTATGGGACTCCAACAGGTTAAGTAAAACCAACCTTCTCTCGATCCTAACAAGTGAATTTGCATTCACCGCCAGGATCGAAAGGTCTCCAACTGCTGGCGTATCCATTAAAACGGATACGCACCTGACCCAGCGGGTCTTGACGAAAGGACTCGGTCCATTCTCAGAAGATCTTTCTGGAATTGCTCCATTTGGGCCTTCATTGAGGCCATCATGGAGAACAATTCCGCGAAGCCCATATTCGGGGCCTCCACCGGTACTGGTGTCACTTTTTGCACTGTCTGTTGTGCCGGTCGCCTACCATACGCCATCTGGGCGTAAGAAACCACCGGCGTAACAGGTGTGGCTGGAGTTCTTGGCATCGGCCTCGAATCCACCACTTTTTCTTTCCTTTGCATATCCTTCTTCTGGATATTTTTAACAATTGGACATCCCCTGTAGCTAGAAGGATGTCCACTCTCTCCACAATGCACGCATTTTAAGCGCGTCTTGTCCTCCACTTTCCCCTCTCCAAGGGGACAGCGCGCCGACAGATGCATCTCTGCGCATTTGCTGCATCGCGGCTGCCTATTGCAGTTTCCTGCAGCGTGACCAAAAATTTGGCACCTTGCGCAGAGAAGCATCCGTTTTTCACTCCTCAATTTCTCCCAGGAAATCATCTGAGAGTTGAGGACCTTTAATTTCCTCAAACTCTCAAGTTTGCTTCCCGGCGTTACCTGCACGAGGAACAGAGGAAGCAGGCGTTCAGGCGTCATCCTTGATCGAACAGTGGAGAAGCGCCTTACGGCAAGAAACTCCACGTCATCAACGTTCAATTCTTTGAGAGACTCTAGGATGCTCTCCGGCTCAGCCGAAACATCCAACCCCCTCAACAAAACGGTTTGCACCTTTTCCCCCTTCGGCGTAAAAGTGTAAAATTCTACACCAGCTGCCGTCATCTGTTGCTTTACTTTTTTAAAACTATCCACTGATAGGCAGTGAATAGTCTGCTTCTGAAAGCCTTTGTTTTTTATTTTAAAAGAATCCCCTACGGACAACTTACATACCTTGATTGTGTCGTTTGTGTCCATGCCGCTTACATTTATTGGCGGCAGTCTCTTCTTCATCTGCTGGTTTCTGATGATCTGGTGTTGTTGCTGCTGCTGTTGTCGCTGCTGTTGTTGTTGCTGCTGCTGTTGTTGTTGCTGCTTTTGTTGTTGTTGTTGCTGCTGTTGCTGCTGCTGTTGTTGTTGCTGCTGCTGCTGCTGCTGTTGTTGTTGCTGTTTTTGCTGCTGTTGCTGCTTGGGCTTCTGAGTCAGTTGCTGCTTGGGTTGTTGTAGCTGTTGTTGTGGCTCCTTTTCTTTTTGCAACATCTCCTGTTGCCGCTTTTCACTGGCCAGTTTTTTCCTGGCCTCCAGCTTTAGCTGTAGGGCTTTTATGAAAGCTTCCAGCTCTTCCTTTTCTTTAATTTTTTCCGCCAGCTCACGTTCTTCAGCGTCCTGATCGTCGACCCTTGAAGAGGCAAGGTTGGCGAAACTATTTCCTTTACCACTATACGATGTCTCATCGTTATAGTGGTTAATTTCTGAATCGTCACTCATTTTCATACGCCTCTTTACCAAATTTGTCTGAGGCTTCAACATTTTCCTTTTCATTAAAATTTCAAAGTTTGCTTTCCTTGAAATTTCTTCACCCTTAATTGTCTGACTATCCTCGTCCATGACGAGAACACTCAAATTCACACACTTTTTGTCGTTTTGCTTCCTTTTTCCTGGAATTCCGAACGAAAAATTTTGTTCGCGGTCCCTTTTTCCGGGAAACGCCGATTTTAAATTTTTGTGTTCGCGATATTTTTTTTTCAGAATTTTAAATATTTTTCACGGCCTACTCCGCACAGCCGATGCACGACCTTCCGTAATGAATGTAAGTGAGCCACACCTATTTTCATCTTCAAACCACAAAATACAACTAAAAAATAGTGCAATCTATTAATGTTTATACTTGTTTTGAAGCCTGTATTATGAGCTCTTAATAAACAATAAACACAAATTAATTCATTAAAACGCATTGTTTTCAGCACAGTTTGAAAATATGTCTCTTAAAAGACACATCAAAAAAGAAATCGGACACTTGGTTATATAACTTAACAAATAAAAGAACAAAAAAAAGTTAATACTTAGAAGGTAGTCCTTTGTTTTTTTCACCGCATTCAATTTTTACAGAATGATACTGGTATTTTGTCCCATTCCGTTTCTAAGACGTGTTGTAAGTCTACTACTCTAGAAATGGAGTAGTTCTTCAACTGAATCTCTAAGTAGCTCCACAGGTGTTCAATGACATTTAAGTCTGGTGATTGTGGTGGGGTTTCGAGTATATTCGGACAGTTATACAAGAGCAACAGACGTGTGTTAAGAGCTTTGTGCTTGGGGTCAATGTCTTGGTAAAAGTGGTATTCCTTCCTTATTCCCAATTTTTGACCACTTTGATTCAGATAATCTTTTAAAATGTTTATGTTCTTGTACTGATCCATGTTTCCATTGATAGAAACAAGATTCCCTGGTCCAACAGCGGACATGCAATCCCAAACCATAACTGAGCCCCCTCCATGTTTAACAGTTGGTCGCAGATTTCTTTCCTTAGCTCCTCGTTTGCTTTTCTCCACACATATTTGTCTTTCAGATCGAAATAAATTAAATTTACTTTCGTCTAAGAACAAAGCACGTTTCCAAAAAGAAAAATCTTTGTTTTGATGTTGCCTAGCAATTTTTTTTTATTATTTATTTTATTTGGCTCTTCTTGCTAATGTATGGTTTTTTTCGGGCGTCACGGTTTCCGGATGAACATCTTTTTGTAAATAGTTTTCTACCTCTACAGTCAATTTAAGTGCACTTAGTTGTGGGTTTTTTCTTAACCTGCTGTACAATCCAGCGCTCATCTGCCGCAGTAAATATTTTTGGTCTTCCGGATTTCGGTGAAATTTCGATGTTATCAAATGTTTTACATCTTTTTATAATATCTAGTATCGAGTGACTTCTATTTACTATTTTCGCAATATAGCGCACAAGATTTACCTTCTTTAAAATTTTTAAACACTATTTCCCGTACTTCTATGAATGTGTAACCACCACGTCTATTCATGTTGATTAAGTTTTGCAAATTGAACATATTTTCGTTGGAACCGATATTAAAAATAAGTAACGACAAATAAAAAAGTGCGGTTTTAATAATAAATATGGGAAAAATTGGATGGGAGTTTAATATTGCCAAGTGTCCGATTTCTTTTCTGATGTGTCTTTTAAGAGACATATTTTCAAACTGTGCTGAAACCAATGTGTATTAATGTATTAACTTGTGTTTAACAACGCGCCTTCGACCAGGTCGATCGACCGAAAATATTGCAGCAGTACGTGAAAAAGAGTCAACTGTAAAGCAATTAATCGAAAAATTTCCTGAAACTAGGTCTGTAACTGATGTAAAAACAACAACGAGCCTTCGACCAGGTCGATCGACCAAAAATATCGTAGCAGTAGGTCGCTCAAACTCCATCCACCTCAATTCGACAGCAAGCAAATGGGTGTTTCCAATTCCACTATGCAGCGAATTTTGACGAAAGATTTGCATCTTCATGCATACAAAGTTCAATTGACTCATGAACTGAAGCCAGCTGACCATGCACAGCGAAGGGAGTTCGTTAATTGTGTATTGGAGAGACTTCATGGCTTCGTCAATAGGCAGAATTGTCGCATTTGCGGCGAGGAACGTGTCAATGTGCGGTGTGGATTTTGGACTGGAGGAATCATTGGACCCTTTTTTATGAAAATGAGTCAGGTCAAGTGCAAACAGTCCATGGTGTTCGGTATCATGAAAAGATAACCAATTTTTTCGTGCCTGGAACTAAAGAAATGAATGTGAAGGATAATGTGGTTTCAACAAGACGGCGCCACATCACATACAGCCAGAGAAACAATTCAATTGCTGCATCAGTCATTTCCCGGTCGTGTTATTTAGCGTTTTGGAGACCAGAATTGGTCGCCTAGATCGTGCGATTTAACACCATTGGACTTTTTTCTTTGGGGTTTTTTTAAGGTCGATGGTTTATGCGAATAAACCATGGTTATTTATGCGAATAAGCCATGGTTATGGATGGTTTATGCAAAACGGTCGTTAAAAACTTTATTAAAAGATCGCGTATGTACCAGCAAAGCCGCGGCGGCCATCTGACCGATGTGTTATTCCACACATAACCTCATCCTGTCTACTTTACGATATAATAAAGGATTCACGATTTTTTTTTAAATATCTGCGTTTTATTTAAAATTTAAATCTTGCGTTCTTGTTGGGACACCCTTTATAAGATGAGCGCCCGGGTTTCATTGCTTGAATTTATATTTATATTCAATTATACCTAATGCCAAATTATATTAAATATAATTAAACCTTCAGTCGAATTCTATCTTTTTTGACAAAAACTTTATATATATTTATACATTGTGCATATGATGTTTTTAATTTAAAACGTAAACCTTTAATAATAATTAATAATTGAGTGGCACTATAGCCCATAACGGACCAGGGCCTAGCTTCTACAACACCTACTCGTGTTGTGCATGCTACTGTTCTTCACGAGTAGAAGGGACCTACAGTTTTTTGCCGATTCCGAACGGCGAGATTTGAGAAGCTTTCCATAGACAATTAATACTCTTTGAGTGTTGTCAGCAACTCGAAAGAGGTGGTGCCGTGAAAAAATGCTAGGTGTCCCGTCCGGGAATCGAACCCAGACTTTCTGCGCCGCGGTCGATGCACTTACCACTACGCCCGGCGACCACGACCAAAAAGTAAACCTTTACAAAAACGAATAATTTAACATCGGTTCATATTTGATAAAACAATAGCAATAAAACATAACATGTTTTATTTAAAGCCAACATTTGAAAACGTTGCCAATAAAATAACAACATGTTATCTATGAATATATGTATACATACATATGTACATAAAATATATGTACATATGTACATATGTATACATACATATGTACATAAAATTCAATCTATCGGATATGTTGATGTTTTAAATAAATAAATCGGCTCCAGAGCTGTAAGCTTTAAAGTGCCAGTATTTCTTGAGTATGCAGTCCATCTACAAGTGCCAGAAAATTTCAAACTCAATCTACTCAGTACTTAAATAAATACAAGTAATTTTGCATGTAATTTTTTTTCATGTATTGTTCATTTACATAACGGCGCCTAGTGCATTTTCTTCAGCATAGTTTCAAAGGCCAAGGCTAAACTAGGATAATAATAATCTGCCTGCTAATATGTATATACACCTAGTTATGTTTTTACACAGTTTTGGTTTAACACCGTTTCAAACTCCAAGATATTTTATGTTTTTTCACAATTTTATTCCGTTTAGCACAATTCAAAATCTTTTAGGCTTAAGTATTTTTTGGCAAATTTATTTTTTGCGAAATATGTTCACATCACATATTTAGGGGAATTAAATTTTTCTGCATATAGCAAAATTTACGTTACAATCAATAGCTTTCTGCTTTCATTTAAGATTTTTTAATACAAAAATTGGAGGTACCAATAATTTTCCTTATTCAGATAAAGGTTCTGCACACTTTGCACAGTATCGCTACTGATGCATCATTTACACTGCTAAATAAATATCTATAATACATTTTTCCAATTCATACACTTTGTTCGATAAATATCCATCAAAAACACGTGATAAGATTTTACGCGGAAAGCTTTCGTTTGACACGGGTATCTAACTACAACAATATTGAATATTGTGGCGTTCATCTTCTTTTGTATAATATTGTTCTACTTAACTGATGTACTCACACATCAACATTAATCGGAATAAAAACTAATAGACACAAATGTTCCTTAATATTAGATCAAACAAAGTACATGCACATGTTATAATTTCAGTTTTTTTTTGTTCAAGTTATGTGAGATATATTTTTATATTTCTTCTTGGCAATTTTTTACTACAAACTCTGTACGAAGAATGAGAAATCAAGAATCTATGCGCTGGCATATTTTTTGTTTGTCCGATCACACACGTGAAGAGCTCTCGTTCATTGTGAAGACGGTTTTTGTAAAAAGTATATATTGGTGTGGGCGGGACTTAGTATAAATATACTACCAACTAATAACATGACTATTGAAATTAGCTTATTCATTTGTATTGTTTTGGATGGATTCCCAATAATATAAAACGTGCACAATGGTAACGAAACGAGGATTTGATTTCACAAAGTCACATGATTAACAGATTAGATATATTCATGTGCTTTCGGTAAATAATATTATATATTTCATATTATTATATTGTATTTGCATAATTCTTCGATTAAGTAAAGGCGTAAATTATGACAAAGATTGCTTTAAAATGTCTAAATAAATTATTACTATTCTACCCTTAGTACTAAATGAATTAAGTTTTAAGTAGCTTTAGTTATTATAATTTGGATATGAATTGCTTGCTTCGGTGTTATTCGCTAGGCTTTAAGAAAACGTTAATTCTAATAGTTAATCATGACGCTTTCAAGCATTTTATTATATTTGACATGTTATATCTTAGTATGTTAAAGTTATTTAAATTTTTAGTCTATTGTGATTATTTTATTTATGAATATTGTGTGATGTATTTTATTTAGCAATTTTCTACAGCACATCCTTAAAAATTGAAATTGAAATGCGTCGCTTTACTATTATACAACTCCGGTTAGATAACATATTTAACTCAAGAAAGGTGGTTTTATTGCGTTAATTAAGAAAATATTCATTAGAAAATCTATTAAATAGGAATAGGTGTAGTGTAATTAAATATTAATCGTTTCATAAATATAGAATTTAGAAAAATTTAGAGTTGATTTTCTTGTCCAATAAGATAGTTAACATACTATTAAGTTCAAATAAAAATATTGTTTATTGCAAACAATTCATTCTGTTAAGACATGCAGGGCAGAAGTATATTTTAAAGTAAAAGAAAGGGAGGGACAACATCAGGTCAGGTTTAAATGGTGATTTTGATTGAGCTGAGCGAAAAATGCGAAACAGCATCACTATCAGGAATGTAAATTTGTCACAACGTGTAATCAAATGAATTGTATACATTTTTGATATTTTGGTTATTAAACATAGTAAATACAATCCAAATATGTACCATTTTTCGAACTATTAAATATGTACGTATTAAGCTGGAAATATTTTTTAACTACCACACTACACCTTACAAACAAACCTCCATTTAATGTCAAAACATGTATCTTCAGACTTATTTTGCATGTATTGGCGTTCTACAAAGCTTGCAATGTATGCCATGAAAGTTACTTTCACTAATCATTTAAAATAAGTTGTTCATTTACTAACAATTACCGCTTTCCTTAGCCCCAGATCTTCAGTTCCACTAAGTAATATGTCTCAATTTCAATAAACACGCAAGGAATGTGAAAATTTGAGGATAAAAATAATAAATAACAGTCCTTCATCAAAATTGTCCACTCCCGAGATCAAAGGTCGACACAAAGGGAACATGGCTTTATCTCACTTTTTACAATAAGACATAAAGCCTTGTGGAAACACGCCGTTTTTTAACCTTATTACTTATAAATATGCCTAAGATATGATAGATACATATGTGTGCATGCTGCTCCTGTCTGATCTTCAAGGGTGAATTAAAGTGTACTCGATGTGCTTGAATCAGTTATATAATTCGTATGACCATTCCAATGCACACATGTCTAGATTGTCAGAAAATAACAACTTGGTCCTGGGTCCGAATCAAAGAAAATGTCCAGCGGGCGCACAAAACCATGATGGCTTTATGACGCTTTGCGTAGTTACATAAGGCCAGAGTGAAAGAAATACCGCATGCCTTATTTCAAAAGTATCGCCGGAACTTTTATTTTCTGAAACTTGATCAATGTGTTCTGAGAAATCGACATTGTTTTTTAATAAAGGAGCTTAGTGTTCTTAAATATAATTATGATGCTAAAATATATTACACATTTTACCAGTTATGATTGCGCACGCCAGCTACAAAAAGAAAATCATCAAACATCAAGTCATATCCACAACCGTGCGAGAAACTGATATAAAAAAGTGCAAAAAATCTGGGCCGAAACAAAACAAAAGAATGAAGAAAACAAAGTTATTCAAAGAAGAGCGAACTACGAAGATCGACCTTCTTAGAAAAACAATTTGAACGATTGACACACTTCTGTTGCCATTTATCAAGCGCTAAAATGTGATTGAACCATTGATTGAAGGATCAAATCATTTTGGGCAAAAATACTTGAAGAACTAGTAGTTAAAAATGAAGGTTTGACACCACTGTAGTATGAATCCTATGGTCTTATTTTTATGTAAAAATATTAAAATAGTATGGAATAGTTAACAAATAACTGGCCTACCTTTTTTACCGGCAAGATTGCAGAAGTTGTACAGTTTTGTTTTCCCAATGTTATCACACCAACATTTAAGTTCATCTGACTCAATTGCGACTGAGAAGAATTGGGTGGATTCGTTTTGTGAACCGTGTTAGACGGAGGAATAGATCCAGAAGGGATATGTGTTTGTTGTATTGATAATCCAGTTAATTGTGAGTGTGAAGATGTTAAAAACGCTCCTAATGATAAAGGTGTAAATAGTGTCGCAGCTGGATGTAAATTTTGATGGTGATGCGTATGATGATGACGAATAGCAGTAACTGGAGAGTGTTGCAACACCGCTGTTGGGTTACGATGAAGAGCGATTGCTGAAGGTGTTGTTGGAGAGGTATGTATGTGGTGGGGTTGGTAATTCTGATTTGAAGATGGTGAGTTGGTATGACATTGCTGATTTTGAGTGACTGCACAATTGACACCAGCGGACTGGGCAGGCCCATAAGTAACAGCTGCCGGGTGTTGAAATGGAACCGTTATCATTTTTTGTATAGGTATTCCCCATGGAATATACCAAGATCCCGGATGATGTTGCATATTTCTTTATAAACAAGTGTTTGTATTTTCTTTACATTAAATATTTTTGGCCCGTATATCACAAAGAATTTTAATACTTAATCGCACAGGTACAATTTTTCGTTTGTATTTTGTAGTCTTTATTAATTGCATTTGAAAAAGTAATATAAGGTAATCTCGAGTAAAAATACGCAATTTTATATGAATTCAATAAACAAATATAGCACAAAACTAGGAAATATGACTCTTTGACATATTGCTTGGTTCAATCAAGAGACGATCATACCACCTATGTTATTTGAATATTTGCACCACATTTTAATCTCGGAAATATGTATTAATCTAATTAATACCTATACACAAATTATATTAGACAACTCAGCATAGAAATCAATGCAATCGCTGTTTTTCGATTCACCGTGCGAAGCTTTTACTTATTTGTTTAAAATAGATAACAACAATTTAATTGAAGCTCAAATAATGTTCTTATTTTATCTCAGAAAACATTCCTGGATAACATATCTTTAAAATTGAAAAGACTCGCAGTACCGAAAAATATAATCATTAACACATTTATCTAAAAGAATTATTCAGAATAATTAAATTACTTTAGCCTGTATTCACATATGTTTAGAAATACTTGGCAAGTATTAAATTCAATATTCATCAGCGTGCTTTTATTCTTTAATGGAGAGTAAAACGACTATCATGTAAACTAAAATCTTATTATGAAATAACTCCCGAGACGAACAAAGAGACGACAAAATGGTTTTCTATTTTCAACAAGAAAATAATGGAAATACATGCATGTTCATTTTAATGAACCGACCAGGGTAAGAGGAATATCTAATTTTAATACACCCTTTCTTTGTGTTATTTTATTCATTGAAGCTCGTTTGGCAAATACGATTATACTTAGAATATTGGAAGTGTTTTAAAATTTAGGGAGACAAACACGCACTGTTACAAATTTCAAACGAGTACGACGCATATCATATTTATTTATTGAAATAAATAAGGAAAATAACATTTGTATAATATGTACATCTATACTTTATGTTTGAATATTTAATATATTTATTTATGAATATTAAATTTATAACATTCGCTATTTTGCTTCAAGTGAAATTAAATAAAGAAAGAAATTTTAAGACTTTTTTATTCGGTTATCTCAATTGCAGTAAGTGAACGGTATGTTGGTGATCCAATAAAGATCGCTGAGGTCACAGCATAAACACTGCAAATAAACCATTTGAATGGGAATGTAATAATTTTACAGGATTAATACTGACTTTTAGTTGCGAAAGGTAAAAAAATAAAAGACTCTAAATGTAGGAGAAAATTAAAACTGAAGAACATTAGGCAACAATACACAATTTCATTGCAATGTTTTGTATGTGGTTTTGTTGACTATACAACTATTGAAAAGCAAAAAGGCATTATGATCACATGTGCACACAAATGTTTTTAAAAATAAGCTGAAAGAGAGCGATATTATGCCTGAATGAACAGAAACATAAGTATGAGTCTTAAAGAATTGACGTAGTATCGTTAGCAAATTTTCTACATAACCCAAAAACAACCACAAAGTATGATCATAGGAGCATAATGCAGTGGAGAAACCTATAGTTTTGAAAACAAATTAAAGTTTTTATAAGGACTGGCGGTAAATTGTGTCAAGAATTGCAAGTCAGATTTGATACCTGGTAAAAATTCACAACGAAACGCAGGAATAAAGAACAGATTAAAGAATTGTATCAAGAAGAAATGTCTTACTCTGTCGAAGAGCTTTCTCTTTTCTACTTTATAGCAATTTTTTAGGTAATGGATTTTGGTGTAAATTTGTTTGCGGATTTACCTCATAGCGTACATTTATTTGATTAATTATTATTATTTAATTAATATTTAATTTGTGTATGAAGTTCGAGCACCTTGCCATCAAGGTCTCGAATACGCTCTATAACTGAAGTATGAAAAGCTTATTAACTGTGACAGTAGTCTTCAGCACTCTCTAGCTTTTTACCCTCTGATTCACTCATGAGGGCGTTAGGTTTGAAGGATCTCTAACAAGTGAATGGAATAAACTTTTTATGACTGAATTTTTAAACTTTATCAAATATCATATCAATAACAGCTTCCTTAGTTAATAAACATAATTATTTGCTGTGTCTAAAAAGTAAAATGTTTTACCTATTTTTTTTTTCTGTAGATTTTTAAAATATTATATTTTTTATATATATTTATATCATTATTACTATATATATATTTTTTTTTTTAATAATAAACAAATTTAGTATTAGATCAACTAGTAATAGCGTTCATTCAAATATTCTAAATCCTTATTTGTTGAAGTGAAGCTTTAAGTTCATGACTATGTTACTGTTACAACTTCATTACTATATTATTAATAATTTTAAATTTGAAAGCCGTTAAAATCACGACAATAACAATGTTATTATTATTATACGCAGTATGCCTGTTCGGGATATATTATTGAATTTGTTTATTATTTGTTTATTCTTAGTGTCTAAGAATAAGTTTTAAGTTTTTTTCAAAACAAACAAGTTTTTATTCTAAGCAAATAGTTACAAAGGCTTATTTAAACTAGACTTTATATCAATGACAAATTTGACTAACTTCTTTAATTTTTCAAAGGTGTGATACTTGACAAGACGGTTTTCTCTTTGATTTTAATTAAAGAAAAATTTGTTTATAAATCGAAATTTAACGAATGTTATCGGTTTATACCAAACATTGCATAAAATGAATAGTTCTACATGAGACCTTTGTTCTAGAGCATACAACAAGCACCGACCAATTGTTTATTACTAAATACATAGTAATTATTTTTGTTGAAAAATTGCAACATATCATCATTATGTCCTTCTTTCTTTCAATTTTGCATTATTACTTTTTCTCCCCGTTCTTTATACGTGCTCCAAGGACGTAAAACCATTGCGCCAGAGCTTAAATGAATATAGGTACATTTGAAGCAACAACCTCCCAAGCAACATGTCAAAGCAAAACTGTTTTTTTCTTTACCATTCTTCACCATTATTTTTTCTTAATTAAATAGTATTTCTCATATGTGAACTATTAACACTTTTTACATAATTGTTCATTGATAAATTATGGAACTTTCTAAAATAAATGTTAGCAATCCACTGGTGGAGGACGATAACACAACGTTTTCCGGCAATTAATGTTACAAAACAGAATGATATTTTTTTCTTTTATCGTAGCAATGATGTATGTAGGTGTGCATAGGCACCTATGCGTGTGAATTATAAATGACAGAAGCACACACCAAAAACTTCGGGAATTTATTATTTTAACATGAACAATAAAAAAAACTTAATGTAACTGCACGCATAAATGCTTATCGTTTGTTTTTAATAAAGTCCATCACATTATGTTTATTTTCTGTTGTACACGAGAATAAGTTAATAAATATGTATACTTTTTTTCCAAAGCACCGCACACTTATTAAAATATTTGCATTGCATTAAGTGATTGTAAACAATTAAAAATAATTAAACATTAAACCGCAAAGATATTAAACATAAGCAAACTAGAAGAATCCACCCCGCCGACTTAACGCGCTCTACACAAAAGACAACAGCAAACTGAAGCTTTCCATTGATATAGAAACTTAAAGAGTCCAACCGCTTTTCCAAGAGGTAGCTTTAGTGTACTGAAAAAAAGCTTTCTCTACAAATCCATTACAACCAATGGGATTTTTAAAGGAGCTCCCACCCTTAGAAACAGAAACAGAAACTGTTTTGTAAATTTAAAATTATGAAAACGTGAGCTCTCTAAACTTGTGCAGTGATAAAAAGTTCTACTCAACTCAATGGCTTTCGGCTTATATGCGGCTTAAACGTCTTTGTGTGGTATGGACTCTTTTGTTTGAGTACTTGGAATGCACTCAACACCAATGATGTAGCAACAGCTCATTTTCTTCGGAACGTAATGTTCGCGAAGTTTGTGCACCACTTGCGGAAAAAATTCATACAAAACATAGACACGATAAGAGAAGGAAAAACATACTTTCAGTAGCTAAATTAAAGTTTATATCACAGTATACAATTATTGTACAGATATAAAGATATTCTTTAAAAATGTTTTTAAAACATAAAAACATGAAATTACATAATTAATATATGTACATACATATGTACATAATTAAAATATGAAATTATGGCTTTGAAAGTTTGATAGGTTTTTTTTATCTATCGCAAGAACATACAAGTACTATATTACGACACTTTTAAGACTATTTGGTAAAGAATTACTGACATTGATAGATGAGATTGAGATTTGGAATTATTGACTGGTTGTACCGCTATAGCAAATACAGTTTTCGTATTATTATCTTTTTTTTTTCCTCGTGTTAATCAAGTGGGCAAACTTTTACTGTTTGTATATTATTTCCAACGTTTTTTAAGCAAAACATAAGCCATCTGAGATTTTTCAAAAACTTTGCTATAAGTAGGTTTAAAGTACATATAAATGAAACTAGGCTTCGTTCATATGGTTACCGCTTGCACGATTTGTTAAACGGAATTTTCAACGACTCGGCCACACAAGTGTGTAAACAAGTCGACGAGGTTGAAAGAGCTTAAAGTTGAATGCGAAATAGCGGCTATTTGGGCCGAAATGTATGGCCGAGTATGTACAGCCTTTGTAAAAAAATGGTACCATTACGAGACCCAACTTTCGTTATGAAATAAAATTTTTTTGAATATAAATATATATCCAACGAAATTTAAAATATGCAAGAACTTGATACTAAGTTTAAGCAACACTTTAACAAATAAAAAAAAAATTAAAAATAAGCATTTTTAAAAAATATAAAATTTCTTTAACAAATCCAATAAATGAGTGGGGAAAAATAACAGCATTGCTTCGTTGTCCAACTTAAAACTAAACCATAGTAAAAATCGAAAATCGAAAAAAGCATGATTTAATTGTTTAGATGTTGTCAATCAAAATTATTAACATATTTCATTGCATGGATTTTGTTAACTATAACGGTTTTGCAACGTCTGGTCGTTGAGTTTACCAAGTTTTGACACCTTTCAACAGAGTGCTTCGTTGCTAGTCGGATTTATTTCTGACACTGCTTTTTTACATCTGCACTAAAAATTTTCCATGGTATTGAAAATGGAAATGAGGGGATGGAGGGAGTAGGCGATTGTACTGGGCACTCCAAAAAAATTATTGAATGATCATTAAACCATTTTTTTCATTTTACTGGTGTACTTGGGTGTGTACGGGAACATAACATTTTCAAAAATATTTACATAGACGTTAGGTTTGATCCAGTACAAGGAAGACCATCCCACACCATTATAACATAGTAGAGCTCTCTGCTAAACTACTTTATTTGGGGTTATATTTGGGGTTATATTCCGCTTTTGGGGATCTTCTAACGTAGGAACTTAATCCCTTACCACCAAAAAACACCATTATACTTTCATCGGTCCATAACACGATGCGTAATTTCATTGCTAGCCAATTCAAATGCTGTTCGGTAAATATGAAACTCTTCTTTGCTTTGTTGTCAAAAGAGGAACCTTTCTTGGACTACACGAACCGTTTTGAGACAAGCTATAATACTCAAGTCTTTCTTGAGCTCAATTGTTAGTTTGAAGGGATTCTTTTGGCTTTCTCGGACTGATCAGGGTTGTCGATATAACCGGTTTTCGTCCACGAGTTTTGGTTTTGTATGCGTATATTATTGCATTTCAAACCATTTTGTTGAAGCAGCCACCAAAAAGTCGAACTTCTGTATAAGTTTTACCTTCTGAGATCAGATTTTAATAATTTCCCGTTTTTCGTTTATACGTTGCTTTCCACGACCCATTGTTTTGAGAAAACTGTACATATAGTGTCTTATCTTAACATTCCACTGATTTATTACACCAAAAACAGAATTTGTTTTAACGAAAACTGAGATTAGTGCTAGTACTGTTAACGCAGCGCAAAAGGGGTTTGTCACAACTTGGCCACAAAGAACCGCAGACATATACAAAAAAGATGGTAGGCACATCAAGCAATAATAAAAAGGACAGTAGGGGCTAGAAATTTTAGTTCATTCATTAATTTCAAAAAGTTAAAATGAAACTTTTTCCAATGGTGCTATATTTTACCGGCACTGTAGATATATTTATTAATAACTACTATTAAATATGTATTTCATGTGTAAATTTCATTAAATAAAAACAGTCATAAAATACGTAATATTGCATAAATACAACTATTTATTAGAATAGTAAATACTGCCTCGCAATGGCGGGATTTCATAACAGGTTTGGGAAAATTTAATCTTTTCAAGATACTAGAGGGAAGGTATATTAATTATAACGACCAATGGATGGATCTGAGTCTAATCATCGCACAAGTTGCAATTTCCGTTACAAGACGTAGTGGAGGAAGTAAAGGAGGCATATGTACAAAGTGCCATGGAAGAAGTACTTCTCAGGGTTTCACACTTTTGTACTCGCATTCTTCCAGCAACACAAGGCTATATAAGCTTTTTGTATCCTTGAATTTTTTCGTCTTACTTTGCTATCTACTATGAGACCCAAAAAAATAACTTGCCTTAAAGGTTCTAGAATTGTACCACATAGCTTTGGTGTGTCTGGCTGGTGGACTTTACTTCGGGGTATATGCTCTCTTTGACTAGCAAGCGGTTTGCACACCTTTACATCCATAAAGGAGCTTGGTAATCCCCAGACAAATCAGCCGTCCATTAAATCGATCAACGTCAGACACTTCTTCAGTGATCTCGATATTCGAACGGAAAGGTGCCAACATCTACTCGGATTATTTCCTTGTTGAAGGCAATGTAAGTGATCGGATATCGAGAGCAACGTAGTCGAGACAGGCCAACACGGTTTGACAACAGGAAGCGACAATTGCAACCTATCTACCACCATAACATCAAAATACCACCTAAAACAAACTGATAGTTTGATCATTAATGCAACCAAGTACACTTATACAAACAACGCTGCATCGAACGACGAGAGCTGAGCTCAATGAACAGAGAAAAAAGGAACAGAACCAGATTCTCGGAACTAAAATCGAACAAGAGCAGCGCACCATCGAAGAGATGGAGAGGTGTTATGGCGGAAAGAAAAAGGACAATTTTATACGAAATGTGCACCATAGACCAGATCTTCACTTTACGTCAGCTCTGGGATAAACGAGACCCTCACCACTAATTGTTGGTGAGGTCTTGTTTTGCCAATCCTACTGAAAGCTCAGATTGTGTAGTATGGCGATGGAGAAATCTCGATGTTGCGTCAAGGTCGGCAAGGAACTCGCCACGACAATGAAAGTCTCGTTCAACATTATTCTTCAGAATATTGTGCGTAACCCAAAAGTAACACTAGAGGCAACTGCTAGCTTTCGCAGACGACATTACGTAATTTGAAGAACACAGCGAGCCGTCCATGAACCATTTATTGGTATTAAAGCAGAAGCGGCTAAAATAGATCTGGCTAAAATGGGTCGAGGCAGTCAAGGTCTTCGTCCACCTCGGTTCAGTGGCATATAAAGACACCAACATCAGTATCGAGATCAAACACAGAAACATTCTTGCCAACGATTTCTAGTGGAAAAAATATTTAGTTAAAATTAGTTACTTTAAATAAAGAAATTGTTTGAGGAAAAAAAGTAGGTTTTGTGAGGAAGTTACTATAATGGACCTTCAATATCGACAAACCCATATGCATTTTACCTAAATATAATAAAATAAAGAACTTGAGTTCAAAACATTGCATTTAAAGACGTTTTACTATGGAATTATACTGCAAATGTATTATTTTCGCACACGGGAAGCACAAACATTCATTATTTTGCTAGAGATGGCTAAGGAAGTCTAGACACAGTAAATTACGACAGCCAATGAAGCAGGAAACTTGGTTATTATTAACCAAATTATGGACGTCCTAACATACTCAAAATATGCAAATCTTTCAAGAACCTTTTATTTGTCATGAAATTTAGATATTTCTTCTATAGACAACCTGTGGTCTTCGCTGGAATCTATTATTGGAATACATAAAACTGACACTTTTTTCCTGCAAATACTAATGTTTTTTTCTGCTGTGCGACTTGGAATCGTAGCATCGTGATTAAATTTTCTAACACTGCACTGCGCATTTTGTCAAAAAGCTTTCTCGTGCGCAGTATTTAATGCAAGATACAAGCTTTTCCGCACCTTCAACCAATACGAGATCGTGGATTTTACTACAGGTATTTTCTGTGGTAGTCGTTTTTAGGGCACCTCCGCGCGGATCATAAAGCAACGTGTAACCACGTTGAACCTCGTTTTTGGGAGTTGTCATTATATGAGAAGACACATCGTATACAGCGTCAAAGCGTTCTCCAAATTTTTGAACGCCATTACCTTTTCAAAAACAATAGTTAAATCCACGGGCACAGCTGCCAAAAGAACCAAAGCAATAGGGCTATATATTAATTTTCCATGCGATTAAAGCCCACTTTCATTTCCTTGATCCTGCTTTTACGAATAACCAAGTGATTCTTCTTCTTCTTCTTGTGGACCTGCCTCAACCAACATGCCTCTCCAGCCAGTACGGTCTTTCGCCAGTTGCGCACTCCAAGTTGGTTGAGTCCTACTCCACTTGTGTGCGCCACCTTATCCCGGGCCGTCCTCTGTTGCGTTGTCCCAATAGCTCGGTTTCGAAGACTTCCCAGCAGGCTTCGGACGCAACCCTATATCCACCGGATAGCTTTTTCACCTTTCGGTAAAACTTTCGGAACTCATTCCTACCATAACACATTTCCATCTCTTCGACCGCGCGCTTCTCATGCTCTCTCTTTTTCCTTCTGAAAGAGGTTCTCTTCCCTTCTTTTCTGTTCGTAGAGCTCACGAACAGCTCCCGTTGTCCGATGCAGCGTTGCCTTGTAGGTCTGCTGTTTAGCCGCATGTGCCTGCCTTAATTCGTCATCAAACCATCGATTCCATTCTTCTTCTATTGTCAGTGCCTGCAATAGAAAGCGTCGAACTTTGGGAGAGTTTCAGGGTGACTTGGTCGGCAAAGGTCCCAGCGTTCTGTTGCGATTGTAGCTTTCGTTTTAGCCTATCTCGACTCCGTTGCTCTCTCGATATCCGGGTTCTTACCTTGGCTACAACAAAGTGATGATCCGAGTCTATGCTGGCGCCTTGAAATGTAAGGACATCGAGAACATTGGAAAGGTGTCTGACGTCGATCGCAACGTGATCAATCTGGTTGCCGGTTGATTGATCAGGGGTTCGCCAGGTTCTTTTATGGATGTTGAGATGTGAGAACCGCGTACTACTTACAGAGAGGTTCCGCCCCGCGGCGAAGCCAAACAGTGAATAAGTTTCTATATTGTAAATGCAAAAATTAAAAAATGTTCCTCAACTATTAGTTGTTATACACTATAATTGAAAGTATAATACTGAGTGACATTAAAGTTAGAGCTTTGGACACTTCGGTTATAATTTTTTAAACAATCTCCCGGTTAGACAATTTAAGTGTTTGAATACAAGGAATTAAAATGAAATAAGAAATCTTTGTATATCAATGGAGTGCAATTTAAATTAATAATAATAATTGAGTGGCACTACAGCCCATAACGGACCAGGGCCTAGTTTCTACAACAACTACTCATGTTGTGCATGCTATTGTTCTTCACGAGTAGAAGGGACCTACAGTTTTTTGCCGATTCCGAACGGCGAGATTTGAGAAGCTTTCCATAGACAATTAATACTCTTTGAGTGTTGTCAGCAACTCGAAAGAGGTGGTGCCGTGAATAAATGCTAGGTGTCCCGTCCGGGAATCGAACCCAGACTTTCTGCGCCGCTGTCGATGCAGTTACCACTGCGCCACGGCGACCACGCAATTTAAATTACACCCTGTAAAACAAATATAAAAGAGATGGCTCCGACTTTAAAGAGTACTGAAAGTGAAATTAAAGCGGAACCAAGGAAATATAACAATCCGTTCAGGTCATACGAATAACTAGCCCCATAAAAAGTTTTCAGACAAACAAACTCAAAGCTGATTAAAAAGTACTTTTTTATTTTCACTACATCTGCCTACAAAAACAAACACAGTTATATATTTCAGAATTATTAAAACTACTTTCCCAATGCGCGCACTCCAAGTTAATCTAATTTATTCTCATACGATATGTCTTTCAGCTGTCCTTAAGTGTTGTCAGCAGGTGCCATGAAAAATGCGAGGTTTTTAAGTCCGGGAATCGATCCTCTTTCGACGTGTGGGTCGACGAACTAAGCCCATACGCCACGGCAACCATATTTAAATCTCTGTACAAATAAAAAACAAAATCCATTCATTTGCTTTATATTTTAGGTCATAACGTAATAAAAACATTTTTTCTACAATACATCTGCTCGATATAATAATAATTCTTTTTCCTTCTCTCGTTCTTTCCGTAGCTCTTTCTACTCCTTACATTTTTGTTCGAAAACTATTCGATGCAGTTTTATAAGTTTCCATTTATGAAATCAGTGTTGCCCTATTTCTACTTTTTTTTCTCTTCAAAAACAACTTCTTACTTTAGTTCGATGTTGCCGGCTCAGGTGATTTACTTATAATAAGTACTGTAAGACCATCAGCCGTTAATCGCAATGGACACGTCACCTTTTTTTGTGAATTTTGTGGTTGCGAATTGCGAACTCTCTATAGAGATACTTCATCGAGTGTAGTGAATAAATAACCTCAAAAAATATAAATTTAAGTTATTTTGAAAACATACCTTTATATTAAACCTTGTTTTCCTAATTTATCGTAATTAGGTTATACATATGTAAGTTAATGCTTTGACTGTTTTTTCACTTTCAAACGACATGAGAGAAATAAGATTTTTGAATTCATTTGTTTAATTAGAAGAAGAATTTAATTTCAATAATTTTTACATTTAAAGTTACATTTTTCAAAACTTACATTTGGGTACTTTTGTGTTCCATAGGATGTCATACACAGTCTATAAATAAAAATGTAAATATGACTCTACTTCACGTTCAAAAATGCTTTAAGTGACATATTACGTATTGCATTCATCTTGACAGAATAGAATAGTATCTAGTATACTAGAGTAAATAGTGCGGCAACTAATTTTTATATATGCCCAAATCAGTATACAAATATATACATTTAAACTCATATACAAATGTCTAGTGATGAAGCTAACAGAAAATACATTCTGAATACATTTATTTGCCAAGAAAAATCATTTGCCTGGAATACGTAAATAAAAAACAACAAAAACTGAAATCATATAAGGTGGATAATCATTGACGTAGACCTAGATGTACATACAGAAGTTCAAAAATACTTTTAACTTTAGCTCAATTATTGTTGCTTGGGATAGCGATCGTGAGATCAACAAACAAATAATCTAGGACAGTGGAAAAGGAGCTCATCTCTGAATCGATCGACAGCTCGCAGAGTCTCGGCAGCCATGTAGTAGACATTTATTTTTGAATGTTATGCATTTCAACAAACTGTATAACACTTACATGCAATATAGATACATAGACTTGGCTGTATGATAAAATGAATGATTGTTTTCTTAATTTACTTCGAAGTTTGCAGATAAGTGTTCATTGTGCAACTCGTTTCCTATTCTTTTATTCGTACTCATATACTCTAGCTTCAATTAAAACATATATTCTACATATTTAATTTGAAAATAATATTTTTTAAGTTTTGACAAAAATATGCCACTTACTTAAAATTTTTATAAATAGGTAAATCCTTTAGGTGACACTTCTGCCCACAACAGGGCTATTGTTCTGTTTGGAGTGGGGGTTTTAGATTTTATTCCGAGTTGCAGCTTTGGGAAGTTTTTCAAAGAATTTTTAAGAGTAATAAAGGTACCCTGAAAATAAAGGTCTCTGTACCGTAGTTGGGCCTGAAACCTCCGCGTTTGAATTAGAGCGCGAAGGAGTGATTTATTCATAAGATTTAGTAAAAAACAGGACCTAGTGAAGCATGGATGGGATGCTATTTTGGTATGGGGTGTGATGAGACCGAATGGCATTGAGCGAAGAGTTTATTAAATGTACATAAATGAGGTAAATGAGCTACTTAAATATTTAAAAATATGAATATGTTAAATACTGCTGTAAAAAACAGGTTATAACTGATAATTTCTGCTTCGTCCATGATAACGACCATTTTTATTTCATAGTAAAGGGAGGTAAAAAAAAACTTTTACGACAAGGTCCAGATCTTAATCTCATCTAGTCTCTGAAAAGTGTTTTTTGATTTTTTTTTTCTAATTCAACAAAGTTTTGTTAAGTTTGATATACATGTTGTAGGAACAAACAAAATAAATTAAATGGTGTGCAGCTTTCCTTTTATTTTATTTTATGAGGTTGTTGTAGACACAACTTGGTAAATAATTTGTTTTTATTTATTTTCATAAATGATGGGTGATTTAATATACATGTTGTGAGCTTGAATTTGTAGAATATTTAATGAGACATATAAATTTGAAAGTGGACTTAACATTTTTTTCCACTCAATTCAATTTTTGAAAGTTTTTTTCACATGTACGGGACTACGTCTGAGGTGGTCCATTCGGACCGGTATCTCGCAGATAACACGAGTCATATTGCCCTCCATAGCACCAATCGCAGCTGGCTTATTTCAGAAGACCTGAGACTTAACTTATCCGCAAAGGAAATAGTACAAGAATCCTTTAATCTACCATAGAAAACGTGAAATGAAGTACTCATCAAATTCATTGTTTCACGCGCTGTATGTCATCTTGTTGAAAACGAACCTCATCGAGACCATGCGCTTTAATTTGTAGTAGCACCGAGTTCGTCAACATACCGCGATAACGGTTACCATTGACAGTAGCACTCTAATTTGTCTCATTGTTGTCACTCTCAACTTCAAGTGCTATAGCCTCATCACTACGTGCTGGTAAAGTCTAACGTTTCACCCTTAAATTTAAACTGGTACTCAAATTTGTGAAGGGTTTTAGCAATTTGATTAGAGGCAAGCGTTATCTGTGAAAAATTGTGTTAAAAATCAAAGATCACGATTGCAATGTAAATAGATTAAGAAAAATCATCAGTAAACGTGAAATTGGTCTCTTATTTCGGAAGTCTTCATATAAATTGGAAGTTTGCATTCTGCCACATTTGTGAGTAAGAGGAATACGTGTAATAACACGCAATTTGTTCAAGTAAGATTTTTTCCAGTGTAGGAATCGCGAGAGGTGATAAGTGATTGTTGACAACCAAAATAAGCTTTTCCTTAATTAGAGGTGATAACAAATCCTACATTTTATTTTATTGTTTGTGGACATAGTAGTGATGAAAACCGAGCAATAATAACAGAAGATACTGAAACTACACCTGTTAAAGTTTTACCAAACACATATAAAAACGAAACATATTCAAAATTCAATGTGATGCCAACACTTAGTAAAATTAAGCTAACACATCACTCACTTCACCCAGAGTAACACATAGGTGCCAATCACTTTTCATAATTACATAAATCTTATGCCATTATACCCCAGATTTCAAAGAAGATATTTGCTTAAGGCGAAACTATGACTTGAGTTGCTGATATGTGGTATTTTAGTTAGATGCGTTTTTTTTAGTTTTTTAGACTCTTTTATATATTTTGTATTGATTTTTTTAGGCTGAGGTTTCGATGATACTTGGAAAGTTTCAATCCAAGTTTATTGGATGTATCCGTTCGTCCAAGTTCTGTTATTTGTATGAAAAATCTTTATCTTGGAATGATATAATCATTTGTTTTAGAAGAAATAATTCAAATTTGCGTTGCAAAAATTAAGATAGCCTTAAAACAGTAGCAATACACATATGCCGAAGTGTTTTCCAATTTTTTAAAATATGCTACAAAGATCTTTGAATTCGTCGTTGAAAAGTTTCAAACTTTACAAAAATATCGAAAACTTCTTCGCGGTTTACAAAGCAGTATAGAATATTTGACGTGAAATTTGGCATATATATTTATGGCAGTATTGCCAACTTAAAAAACAAAAACATGTGTCCCTATCGGATGCCAAGAAAAAACCTTTCATCTATTATTTTTGGCTTTCGATATTTTTTATTAATTCATTTTTGTCTGTTTTGTAAACTTATTATTATCATAGTCATGGTCTTTAACTCAAGAAACTAATTTTTGAGCAGAATACATTACCATATGAGCAAATAACAAAACAAAGATATAGGAAAGCAGTAAAAGGAATCATCTAACTGTGAATGGTGAGCGTTACCGTGAGATGATATCCAACTTTTTTTGCCCAAATGCAGAGCTTGACTTGCATGACATGCGGTTTCAACAAGACGGTGCCACATGCCACACATGCCGAAATGTTGGAAAGAGTATGCCAAAATTGGACTAAGCGGATGGACCATTTGAGGCGCAGTCAAGGTCAACATTTGCATGAAATAACCTTCAAACATTAAATTATATGGACTGTACTATGGATTCAAATAAAGATTTCATGCATTTTTCTGAATTTTATGTGTTTTTTTTAAACTTTCCTATAGTTTTTAAAAAATCACCCTTTACATAATAATGACCAGTTTAATAATTCGGTAGGTGACTTAGCAATAGAAATTCAACATATTGAACAATAGAAGAATGAGTTCGTTGTATAAAAAGGGTGGTCCGCCAAACAATACAAATACATCCTAATGTGGTCGCATTTCCGGTATTTTGACCTTCTCTTTAGCCGTTGTCTTTCGCGGATTTCTTTTTCTGGTATAGAGTTTAGTTTATGGTTAGGATAAGCGGCGATTTTTATGTCATGTATTCGACTTATGCATGTGCAGAAAATCTTCTTCCACATAAAATTGCGATGGATATCGATGTTAGGTATGTATATAACAGTCTGCATTTACAATAGTTGATTGTTGCCTTTATATTATGTTATGTCGGTGTTTACCTTATTTAATGTTCCCCAGTGTTGTATCTCGTATGTGCCGATACATTTGATAATGGTGTTGCAAAGAAGTAACTTATAACTTGTCGATAGATTATAGTGTTTTCTAAGAAGCCAACCGAGTTTATTATATTTTTGTTTTCGTTTCTGCAACAAAGGTGATCATCATGTATGTAAACCCTGTTGTTAAAGGGATATCAGCAGTGTGAGTTCATAAAAAAGTAGTTCCAGTATAGAACCTTTGAGTACGCCTGATTACGTTTCTATTAGCTTTGATTGCTTGTCATTATGCATTACAAAAATGTATTACTCACTAAGGTATTGTTTCCTAATATGGGTAAGCTTATTGGAGTGTAGAATGAGGTATTTTTTACGTTGTTTCCGGGTTTCAGCACTTGTTATTTCAAATTTGTTTGCCCAATTTCTGAAATTGTTGGTTCATTCGGGTTTCATAGGTTCAAAGAGATATTTAAAAAATAGACAATTGTGCACCCAGTTTTCGAAAAATGTTATCAAAATTTCTGGCAGACAGAATGTTCCAAATATAGCACTACCTCTGCTTGATAACAATAATAATAATAATTGAGTGGGACTACAGGCCACAAGGGACCAGACCTAAGCTAAGATTTAAGCGAGATTTAAAAAGATTTTCATAGGCAATTAGTGTTCTTTGAGTGTTGGCAGGAACTCGACAGAAGTGGTGCCGTGAAAAAAACCAGGTCTTGCGCACGGGAAACGATACTTGACCTTGGCGTATGAGTCGACGCACTTATCCAATACGCTGCTTGTATATTATTATTAGAAGTAATCACATCATCATCAAATTTTTGCCACCACAGCCAATGGATGAAGAATAACTGGAAATTGTTCATAATGAATAAATATCATCAAAAACGATATCTACTGATAAGCAGACGTTCGCAAATAAGTGCAATCCGGATCATTAAGAATATCATGCAACAAAATCCTGAAAAACATTAGGAAGGAAAAGTGAATTAATACTTCAGGAACGCTAGTAGACCTATTCTCCACTTCAAAGCTTATGCTTAGTTTTGTAGTGGTTGCAGAAAAGAACACAACTAGTGGGTTTTCGGAGAAATTTGTGCTATAAGTTGACTAAAAGGACAATTCCTCAGACTTTGAGATGAAAGATAATACCACAGACAATATCAACAAATCATTATAGGGAATTACACACTAGAAGAAATTAGTTCTTTTAATTTCTAATTTGGTTGGTTCTTAGGCCACTATAAGATTTGATACCACTTTATTGACGATCAAAAATAACAGATAATTTTTCCAACTCCCCCATATAAGGGGCACATCGGGAACACCAGTCTACATACTATTAAATTATGTAAACCGATTAGCTACCTTAATTTTAAAAACGTAGAATGAAAGTCCTCTGACCTAAGTGCATAAAAGCCACTTTTATTTTTCTACCATCCTACCTACAGATTGAGTGTTACATCGTCAATGTAAAAATTGCAATATCTTTAATGTTCAAAGTATATTTCCCCACTAGGAGAAAAAAGTGCAGCTCTACGTATCTATGATTATGTTGGCCTACCTTAATTCCGTTATTTTAATGAGAGCTTTTAGTGCTTTCAAACAGAAGTAATTGCATTTGCTTGATATCGACCCCTACAGTGTGTTATAGTTCTCACAGGAGCGTTATGGACACTGAAGTTGTCTTCTTAATGGAATCGTACAAATTTAAAATGAATGAGTACAATTTTAAACTATTTAACAAAATTTAAAGACAAGTTGTGAAGACATGATACATTTTATCAGATAGAAAACGGAAACAAATTTAATAAAAACATCCAAAACAGATTTTTTGTCGTTTGTCGATTGATACACTTAGTATTTTTTTTAAATATTGCTTGCGGATTATTAAAAAGTAAGTCCGATTTTATACTTTTTAACACCTGTTTAAGAACATAGTAGTTTTGTTATTTGTTATTGATCTTATTTTGTTTAAATTATCTTTGTATTATTCGTTCAACTTTGCCAAATTTTGCACATTTACACTTTCTTGTTTTGTTTTAAATACATTCTCTATATAACTAAATGATTAGAGCAAATTTCAAAGTCAATCTTATCGATGCATGTTGCAATCTTCTCTCTTTTGTCACCATATTTCTGTTATAATTCTTGTAATTCTTTCTTTATTTCTCGTATGTAATTTCAATTTGAATCTGCATTTTTATTCAGCATATGCTAGCGGTTCTATTGATAGAGTTTTCGATCGATCGATCTCTCTGCCATTTGGACCTCGACCACAGCAGCGTACAAATCAATCTGGGTAATCAATAAATGTACTATTTCTCTTGAACAGAAATTTGTATTATTCATCGTTGGAGGATTTTCTCTGGGCATCATCGCTTCCATATTCTGTGTGTTGCAAGTGGTACCAAATTATCATTTGGATTCTTCGAGCAGGATTGTCGCCAAATTACTAATTTTGTTATTTCGTGTATTTCGTATTAAAAGTCTTTGCAACACGGACAGTTCTCGCGGTGATATTTTCGACACAACATTCGGGTTGCGTTTAAATTGCTCGTTTCGAAAGAACATTCCTATCCTGTACAATTTCTATGAATATACTTACTCAAATTTTATTAAAGATGACTGAAACTGATGTCGGTCTTCAAACGCTTCGGTTTCGCTACGTATACCGAGTTAATTAAAGAAACAACGCCGGTATATGAGCTCGAAGTAAAATTTAGTAGAGGGGAATGTCTGTGGACGGAATTCAATACTTCAATAAAATATAAGCGTTTACGGATCAGGGTTATACTGATCCTGTGCCCGACTACGAAAACTGTCTTACAATCCGAAATAAGGGAACGTCAAACAACAATTCGTAGGGAGGATGCTTTTTGCCGTCTCGCGGATCAACAAAAGCAACTAGTTAAGGTTTTTTTCGAAACTTTATATAGAACCCTTTGCGATATGTACGAAACAGTGCACAATAAACCCGATTTAGATCCCATTCAAAAATTTCAAATTCTCAAATCATATCTTCGAAATGAAGTGCTTCGCCTTCTTAACAACTTGCCAGTTTGCGATGCTACTTATGAGCAAGCCTGGGAAAGGTTAGAAAGTTACTACGACAGACCACGGTACATAATTAACAACTATGTGAAAACATGTATCAATTTTGCACAAGTGCATCCTTTGAACGTGGTTCATCTTCGAAAAATTGTCGGAGGGACTTCGTGAAATCCAAAAGAGTGTGTTTCAATTGTTTAAAGGTTGGCCATTCAAGTGCGCGTTGCCAATCAAAATTTCGATGTAAGACATGTATTCAACAACTACGCGTTCAATTTTGTATTTCAAGTTTCCTAAACATTGCTTAGAGATATTAATGGACAGTATCAACCAGTGAAAATATTTGAATTGATTCAGGTTTCATTCATCACTGAATCATGTGTCCAAAGACTTGGATTAAGGCGCTTCAATGCTCGCGTGTCAATTTGTGGTATCGCATCTAATATTCGTACTTACATCGTGACTAGTGTTACCATAAATTTGCCGACAAACTCACTCGCAATCGAAGGTTGAGATTTTTGCAATGTCTGGATCTCACCGAACCACACGTTGACGTGCTGTTAGGTGCTGATAAGGTGTGGGAAATATTGAAGGGCGATATGGTGCAAGTAAATTGTTCAAAAAACAATTTTCGGTTACGTGCTGGCAGGAAAATTATCTTTACAAGTAACACCGAAAACTTATTCGTTTCACTGAATGGTGGATGTCGACGCCATACGTCGGTCATTTTGGATGATACAAGAAATAGGCTCCAAATCTACACTTTAAATGGAGAATAAAGAAATTTAGGAGCATTTTTTTCAAAACTCATCGTCTCCATTTTGTGTTCACGGCGGACATAGTAAAAATGTTCCGGCAGATCCTTGTGTCTGATGAAGATTCAGAATATCAACGCCGAAAATCACCCTCAGAGCCATTAGAACATTTCCGCTTGCGCACGGTCTCTTACGGAAGCTATGTTAAGCTGAAGCCACGTTTAATTGAACTTCTTGCTAAAGGTGGAATGGAACTAAGGAAATGGCAAAGCAATTGTGCTGATATTCGGGAAGAAAGGGATAGAGGAACAGTAATTCCCATTTCATTGGATACGGAATCGGATTCTTGGACTAAAGTGCTCGGGCTATACTTTAAGCCTCAAACCGATGTGTTTAGTTTTCGTCTTAATTGTTCTACTAGTGAGTGCATAACCAAGCGAGAAATATTGAAGGACGTGGCACAAATTTTCGATCCCACCGGTTTCATCGCATCCACGGTTATTAAATTGGATAGGGATGACAAGATCCCCCCTTCAATAGCGAAAATAGGGTGTCAATTTCGTAAAGAACTATAAGTATTTACACAAGTAGAAATTCCTAGAAACATTAGTTCATCGTATTGGTCGTTCTAAATTACACGGATTCTCTGATGCATCGGCATTTGCATACGCCGCGGTAATATCTCGATATAAACACCCAAATGGAACAATTCAAACAACGTTGGTGGCCGCAAAACCTCGAGTTTCACCCTTAAGGCAGTTAAGTATCCCTCGATTAGAACTCGGTGCCGCTACCCTACTAACACATACCATTTAGTGGGTGAAAACTACAACATATATTTAACGAAATCCAACACATACCTTTCTTGTTTCCTGATTTGTAAAAAAAAATTCAGGAAGACCTCAAGGAGACAATAAATTGATACTTTGAAAAGAAAGAGGAAATATAAATTACTTGAGGATTGATAAATCCAATTTTAGGATCAGATTAATGCATTGTTGTAGAATTTTACTTTGCATTTTCACTCATATAGATACGGAGAATAATTCGGACGCAACTCGAATATAGAATTTTCCAAATCGCATCAAAAATAACCAAAAGGAAATACAAGATCGCGTACTTGAAGGCACAAAAGATCAAAAACATTACCCTCACACTTACCAAAAAAAGAAAAGTAGGAATCAAAAATTGTTAGTTGATGCGATACAAAATCGGTTACTGAAAGTGAATATACCTACAGTTTTTTGCCGACTCCGAACGGCGAGATTTGAGAAGCTTTCCATAGACAATTGATACTCTTTGAGTGTTGTCATCAGCTCGAAAGAGGTGGTGCTGCGAAAAAAAATCGAGGTGTCCCGTCGGGGAATCGAACCTAGACTTTCAGCGTGGCGGTCGACGCAAACCAAAACGACCGAAACACATATAATTTCAAAAAGATCGTATTTTTAATATTTGTTATATTCTTTATTTGCAATAGTTAATAAGGTGATGTTTATTTAACAGCAAAAAAAAAAAAACATTTATTTTCACTAAATAATTTAATTTAAAAATTGAAGTACAATAATGCTGAATAAAAAAAGAATTAGTTTTCTTGCTCTTTCTACTCGTTCTCAATTTCTGTTCATTTAAATTAAATACTTGTTGCATTTCAAGTGTGCATTTCATTGAAGTTGATTGATGTTGCATTTACTTCATAGAAATAAAATTATATCACTATTGAATGATTTTGACCATAACCCGAAACCTATACGGATGTGGTATATACAATACAACATAGCATTCTGTTCAACATTAAATATGCTTGCGTGTAAAAATAAAAAATAAAGATTTGGGAGTGACCCCATATACTCCCTAGTTGACATCACTTAATGAAATTAAAAAGACTACACCCTTATAATTTGAAAAGAAAAATCACAAGGATGGCTGAATAGTTTTATATTAGGATTTGCATGATGAAGGGCTATAAGCTTAGAAGAAGTCACGGAAATTTAATAAGAGAAGCATACGTAGTTTCACATGTGAAATACTTGGCATAGAATACCATACAAGTGATAAAGGTAGAGCAAAATAAAGACAGTTTCTTTATTTTATAAAATTAACACCGAATACGTGTAATGTAGGAGGTACAAAATATTATCGAAACTTTAATTCACCAACACGACGTTATTTTACCTACTCATGTTGCAGTTGTTGTTGTTGTTGTTGTTAAAACAACAAATCATTGTTTCCTTGCTAAATGAATCAAGATTATTTTCAAAATGTATAAAATATGTGAACATCCAGTGTTTCCTAAACAGTGTCTTTGTCTGTGCAGCAGTGCAGCGCTGTATAATTTTGTGTGCGTACCTTCGTACTTAGTAGAGTACGACTCTTATTCATATGAATATGACGAATTTAATACATTCAATATACATATCCCTCTATTCTTGTTTGCATCTAAAGTGAAGGCATCTGTAAATTATTGCATTGATAATAGGTATATAGAAGATAAAAAAAGGAAATTGCAGGATGTAGAAAAAATTTCATTCAATGTCGGTAATGGTACAAGTGCATGACATTACCGCGATTCGATGAAACGCGATTCCTGTTGCAAGTTCCGTGTCTTCTATCTAGACTGAAAAGTATCACAATAAAGTAATAATAAATCGAACGTGGAACATTTGATTCGACACACTTAACTACTGCGCTACAGTAGGTTGTAGCAGTCTTTAACAATAATATTTTTTTATGAATTTATTTTATTTATTATTTTAATACTTCAAGAAGTTGTATAATTCTTGACATCGTCCTACACTTATAATACAATTCTATTACACAAAGTGAGTTTCCAGGGTCAAGTCACCGGTAAATGCAGCAGCAAAATTCACAGGAATCAAATTGCTGACGCAACGTCTGGGATAGTTTACTTAGCTTAGAAATAAGGAATAAATACCACTGCGAGATATTGTTACATTTGGAGTTATACTTTGACAATATATGAGAACGGTTGTCCCGCAAAAAAAAAATAAAAATAAATATAGTTTTTTTTCTTTGCCCCAGCGCAAGGAAACATAATTGACACAATAAGCGTTGTTCTTTATTGAACGGGAAAACAGTTTCCAACATGAATAAAGGATATCAAAAAGTCAATGCTGCTGCAGGGAGTAGCTCTAAGCAACCCTATCAATCTTTTATAGGCCTGGCTATATATTTTTTTCAGTTCCTTGACTATGGAACGATGTAACAATTTGGCAATACTTCGTTGATACCAACAACATCCCTTTGCTCTTCAGATACATTATAACATTGCACTATATGTTAAAACCGGAACCTAGCCCACCGAGTTGTTTACGGCGTGAACAATTTTAGTTTTTAACCTTTTACGTATATACAGTGGCTCACAGTGAAAATGGCCCACCCTATGCTTACTTGCTTTTCTGAATGTATTTTAATAAAATACATAATTATTAAAAACGAAAATATATGTTTTCAGTAGTCTTGGGTCAGCTGTGCTAAAAAATTTACTTTGCTACAACAGCATTTGCAAAAATTAAAAAATCAAACATTAATAAAATTCATCTAACAGTATAAATGACCCACCTGAAAAAAACTACTCAAATAACGGTTATTCTTTGAGTGATTATGTTTATTCTCATAATACTTTTTCTAACAATTCCGCTTATCCTGAACACGTGCTAGTCGCTGATAAGTATTCAATTTGCCAATGAGAAATTGCAAAAATTGTTAATAAACCTCGGGAAACAATAAGAAACATAATAAAATGGTATAAAAGTGAAAAGGATCATTAGCAAAACTAAAATAAGTTCTAGAAAAAAAAATTTCTGAACGTGATGAACGCTGGATTGTTAGGAAATCTAGAAATAATCCGAAGCTAAGTGCACCGAAACTCCGAGATATGGTTCAAGAACACCTTAATATATATTGTAATGCCGAAACCGTGCGAAGGGTTTTACGCAAATTTGGATTGCATGGAAGAATTGCAGGAAAAAAGCCATTTGTGAGCCTAAAAATAGAAAGGCTCGGTTGCAGTTCGCCCACAATAACTTAATGAAAGATTTTTCATTCTGGAAAAACGTTTTATTTACTGATGAAAGTAAATACCATCTGTTTGGATCAGATGGAAGGGTCAACGTATGGAGAAGAGTAAATGAGAACATGAATCCACAGAACTTACGTGGCACTATAAAACATGGTGGCGGTTATGGTGTGGAATGCGTGCTCAGCAGCGGGGGTTGGGAACTTGCACTTTATTGAAGGCAATATGGACAAACATCAGTACTTAAACATTCTGAAACACATTTTAAGGAAAAGTGCGGAAAAGCTTGGAATCGAGGATACTTTTCACTTTTATCAAGATAACGACCCAAGCATACAGCCGGAATCGTTAAAGAGTGGCTTTTGTATTATTGTCCTAGAGTGATAAAAACACCAGACTTGAACATTATAGAAAATATTTGGCATAAATTAGAAATAGAAATCCGAAAACACAACATTTCTAACAAACAAGATCTAAAAACAGTGCTACTAGAAGAATGGAATAAAATTATCCCAGATTATACTAGTTAAATCAATTCCAAATCGCCTCAAATCCGTTATAAAGCAAAAAGGATTCCCGACAAAATACTAGTGTATAGTATTTATTCTGATTCTGAGCTAGTTTTATTTCATTCTTCCAAATAGGCCCTTTTCATTGTGAGATGAATTGTATTTCTTTTTGTTTAATTGCTTTCGTGTTGGAATTTCTTTTATATTTAAGGAAGTTTTTTGCTTTGTTAAAACAAGAATATAACTATCTTTTGAAATCATGTGTCTTTGGTTTTATTCCGACTCGTTTCGGGACAAAAACGTAACTAAAACAAATTAATCCATGGTGGGCCATTTTCACTGTGAGCCACTGTAAATGTTAATATTGGGCTATGCTGCTAAAGTGCATAATTTAATACTGGATTCACTTGTAATGGTTTCTCTGCGTAAATGCAGGTATTAGGAAGACATACAATTTGAAAAAATCTATGAAATTATAAAATTGTATTGTATTTCTTGATATTATTAAGGAAGAAAATTTCTTCACTTGAACTTCTCTCCCATTGTAGTCGTCCAAAAATCGAATGCTTTTAAGATTTTATTGACCGATTGGTTAACAATTAAGGTCGTGTTTTGGGATTACTGAACTGACTGTTTTCTGTATTTTAACGTCGATTTTATTTTACAAAGATGTAAGCCAATATAAATATAAAAAAATATGAGAATCAAAGGAATGTTTAAAGAAGTAATGAAATATTGGGTAAGATGAATTTATTAGTTAAGTTTCTTTTAGTTTCCTTATCTTGCATTTTAATAGGAATGTTTTTTTTTTGCAATTAGTTTCGAATAGATTAAATAGAATACGAAGGTGTGGTAAAAGTTACGGAGTACTTGCAGAAACAAATTAAATTGAAATACGCAAGGTAATCAAGTAAAAAGTTAAATTGAAAATACGAACGAAAATACGAAAAAATCAAATGAAAAAACATGCACTTAGTTTTTGGTAACCGAATAAAGTAAAACAATTTTTTTTTGACTTTGAACTTTCTAAAAGTATATAGTTCTTAAATCGGGAATAAAATTTCCCCCGGAATTTTTCCCCAAAAAGCCTTTCCTTATCATAAACAACTCCGAAAATGGGAAAAATATTCCCCTGAAGAAATGTTGGTATCGGGAATAAATTTTCCGGGGAAAAAATAATTACATTTCTCAAAAAAAAAAAACTGTATTTGTTTTTAGGAATTCATTTGTTTTGTTCGTGTTTCGGAGAATATTAAAAATGTAGGTTTGTTTTTTGAGTTTTTTTAATTTGAATTTACTGATAGATATTCACTACGTCTAACAAGCATCAAATATATAAAATGATAGATATAATGGAAAATAATCCCGACATTATTAGAGGCTGTACTTAATTCTTTAGGACCACCTATAAAATCTGTTGTTGAGTGGAAAAAGGTATTTTTAGCACGTTATTTTGAAAGTAAATAATTATAAAAACTTTTTTTATATATATGAAAGAAAGTGGCCACCAATCTCAGGACCCAAAATGCAACCGGAGGTGATCCTAATGAAGAATCTAAGTAGTTGAGGGCATTCCAAACTGCTCAGTTTGTGGTTTGCCAAGTACTTCAACATTTACAGTGGTTAGAGCGATAAACTTTGAAAAGGAAATAGAGTTAGCCTCACTATCAAAGGGTGAAACAAGTTTTGAGCCACCAACACCCAGTCCATGCAAGACACATGGTACTCCTACTAAGCCAAAAGCACAAAAAATCAACACCTCAGAAGTTACTACAAGAAGACATGTTTAGCTGAGGTCAATTACACCATTAAAACGCATTACTCCGAAATCGGTCAACATTTAAACCGAATATACCGTGCAATAGATAAATCAAACGATTTAAAATAAACTCAAGTTAGAAGAAAATGCTCGGCACAACTTAGAGATGGAAAAAGTGAGGAAGAAAGAAATAGAGGCTAAACTTGAAAAAAATGGAAGGTTATTAAAGCTAAAAGAATTAAAATATGGGGTGGATCAAATGTAAGAATGTTTCTTAAATATTTAAAAAGAAACTTTTTTTGAATTAAATTTGACTGTTTTCTTTATTAACTTAACGTATACGTATTATAATGTGCTACTTATATCTGTTCTTATGCGTTGTGCCACTGTACTGTACCGGGATTGCTGTGGGGGGAGAAACTCGCCCCTTTCGTCACTATTGTCGTCGACTGTAAAGTCATCCACAAGAATGTCGACTTTGAAATGTTTGCATATGTTGTAAAAAGCACAACAGACGTTTACTATCTTAGCTGCTTATTCGGGAGAGTAATGTAGTTCTCTTGCACTTAGCAGATACCTCCACTGGTTTTTATGACTACCAATCGTCCTTTCAATTATATTCCTGCACCTTTTGTGTGCGGCATTGAAAATATTGTCACGGGAGTTATTTTCCGTGGATCTGTATGGTGTCAAGAGCCATGGTTCCAGAGAGTATCCAGCATCCCCTATATATCAAGTAATACACACACTCACAAAAGTATAAATACGGAATGAATTTTCAATATTTTTCTTAAAAGAAACGCAAAACTTGAAATATTTTCCACTAATATTATTTATTCACATTCAAAAATAATAATAAAACAAAGTAAAACATAATTCATAACAAAACTTAAGAATAATACATTGTTTTTTTATTTTTTAACACTTTGGAGCTCTCACAAAAGTATACATACTCCCAAAAAATATTAGATTTTCCATTGTTTTCGTGATGAGCTGTTTAAATTTTTTGGTGCCCTGCATTCAATATGCATTTCTGTACCAGAGAAGACAGTATTTTTTAAACTTCACAAAATAATACCTAATTCAAAGGAAATAACATTGGAAATTCGCAAGATCATTTTAAAATATAAACATGATGGAAAATCATATGCAGGAATTGGGGAATCTTTAAATTTACCGAAGTCAACGGTCCAGACAATAATAAGAAATTTCAACAACACCGGTACTTTTAAAAGTAAGCCACGCTTAGGACGTCCCCGGAAACTGGATAAAATAATGCAGAGGCAAATTGTTTGATCTATGATTGAAAATTCGGAACAGAGTGCTGTTAAACTTACAAAAGATATCGGAAATAAATAGGGAATATGTGTTTGAGTAGAAACGGTTCGTCCTTGTTTGAAGGAAGGGGATCTCCGTTGCAGAGTGGCAAGAAAAAAACCTTTCTTAAGATAGGTTAACAAAGCAAAACGATTAGCATATGCCTAGAAATATCATAACGTCCATCTTACAGCCCCTTCGCTTTAGGAACGAGTCATTTTCACCGACGAATGGAAATTTGACAATTTTGGTGGTGATGGCCGCGTTAAAGTGTGGACAAAAAAGAACACCGAGCTTGAACCCAAAAATGTTGTTCCTTCCGTAAAACATGGAGGTGAATCTGTCATGGTATGGGGAGCTATGGCAGCAAGTGGTGTTGGTGTTTTAAGGTTAATAAATGGAATAATGAATAAGATAATAAGAATAATAAATGGAATATGTACATAGACGTTTTGAAAGATATTTACCTTCCGAGCGTCGAAAAACTACAATTAACGGGCAAAGATATACTATTACAAGATAATGTTCCTAAGCAGTCATCCGGCTTAGTAAGGGAATGTCTGCTCTTTGTCAAAAATAAACTGGAACATCCACCACAATCTCCTGACCTAAATGCCGTAGAACACTTATGGGATCATTTAAAACAACAAGTTCGGAATAGGCGAGGAACATCAATTTCAATGCTAAAATCAGTTCTGACTGAGGAATGGCATAATATAAGCCCAGAAATTACTCATAAATTAGCGTTTTCCATGCTATCCCGTTTATCTGCAGTTATAAAAGCGAAAGGAGGCCATACTTCTTATTAATAGTCTAACTATTCTCATATTTTTAGTTTTCATCAAAATCGTATGTATACTTTTGTGAGAGTTCCAATGTGTTAAAAAATTAAAAACAATGTATTATTCTTAAGTTTTGTTATGGATTATGTTTTACTTTGTTTTATTATTATTTTTTAATGTGAATAAATAATATTAGTGGAAAATATTTCAAGTTTTGCGTTTCTTTTAAGAAAAATATTGAAAATTCAGGCCGTATGTATAATTTGGGAGTATGTGTATATGATGAAATAATAATAATTATAAATAAATAAACAGAGGACATACCTATTAACCAAAAAGAATTTAAACCGTGTAGTAATCTGAATAAGAAACAGGGCATACAGAGCCGTATACAGCACTGTGCAATCAGTCGATTACAGAAATCCGTACAGGAAAGACGTACATCGACTTAAGTGCGTGGTTGCCTAGACAACCAAATAAACAAACAAAAAAATATTTGAAAAAGAAAATCGAAAATAATTAAAATTCAAGCAAATTGAAAAAAAAAAAACAATCAATTTAAATAAAAAAAACTGTTTTGAAATGGATGAAGAGCTGCTTTCGAGTGACAACTCGGAAAGCAGCAAAGACATAAGCAAGAAGAGAAGGAAGAAAATGAAGCCGCAGGCGCAGTTTAAGAGACGGCTGCGTAATATGGAGTCTGTTAAAAAAACAGAAAACAACGACGTTCTGACGTACAGCGGAAGTGGGAATACTTTTGCAAAACTCGCTTCGTCTAACGAAATTGCTGCAGCTGAAAAAGAGCTGGAAGAAAAAATTCAACAAAAAAATGAGCTGGAGGAGTTTATTAAGGCCCTCCAGCAAAAGCTCGAAACAAAACGGGCTCACAACCAGCAACAACAAAAACAGCAGCAAGAACAACAGCAGTTACAGACACAGCAGCAGCAGCAAAAACAACAGCAAGAACAACAGCAACAGCAACAACAGCAGAAGCAGCAACAACAACAACAGCAGCAACAACAACAGCAGCACCAGAAACACCAGCAGCAGCAGAAGCAGCAGCAACCGGAGAAGCAGCAGCAGCAAAAACAACAGCAGCAACAGAAAACTAATCGGAAACAAAGGGTGCCGCCGATAAACATCAGTGGCATGGAAACCACAGACACCATTCAGGTATGTGAGTTGTCTGTGGGGGACGATTTTTTCATTAAAAATAAAGGTAATGAGAAGCAAGCTGTCCACTGCTTAACAGAGGGCAGCTTTAAAAAAGTTAAAACTTCGTTGACGACAGCTGGGGTGGAGTTTACCACTTTCACCCTAAAAAGCGAGAAGGTCCATACGGTCCTTCTCAAGGGCTTAGCTGCTGCAACTGAGCCGGAGAGTATCTTGAAGGCTCTTCAAAAATCGAAGGTAGAGGGCGTGGAGTTTGTGGCGGTTCGTCGCTTCTCCACTGTCCGCTCCAGAACGCCGCCTGTGCGCATGCTTCCCCTCTTCCTTGTCCAGGTCTCCCCGGGGAGCAAACTTGAATGTCTGAGGAGCATTAAGCTCCTCAACAAACAGGAGGTCTCCTGGGAGAGACTCAGGAGGACGAAACAGATGCTTCTCTGCGCAAGGTGCCAGACCTTTGGCCACGCCGCGGCGAACTGCAACAAGCAGCCTCGTTGCGGCAAATGTGCAGAGAGGCATCTGTCTGCGCAGTGTCCCCTTGGAGATGGGAGAGTTGAGGACAGGGCGCGCTTAAAGTGCGTGCACTGTGGTGCAGGTGGACATCCCTCAAGCTACAGGGGCTGTCCAAAGGTCAAGCAACTCCATAGAGAGTTGCTTAAGAAAGACCTAAAAAATAAAACAAAAGTGGTGGATTCAAGGCCGGTGCCGAGAATTCCAGCCACAACTGTTACGCCGGTGGTTTCCTACGCCAATATGGTGTCAGGTAGGCGATCGGCACAACAGACATTGCCGGCAGTAACGTCGGCACCAGTAGGGGCCCCAAATATGGGAATTCCCGAATTGTTCAATCTTGTGTCGACAATGATGGCCAAGATTGAGCGACTTGAAGATCGTTTGGTGCGAATGGAGCGAGTCCTTTCCTTCGTCCTTTCGTCAAGACTCGATGGGTCGAGTGCGTATCTATAAAAATGGATACGCCAGCTGCTGGAGACCTCTCAATCCTGGCGGTGAATGTAAATTCACTCGTCAGGATCGAGAGAAGATTGACTTTGCTTCACCTTTTGGAGTCTCATAAGCCTGATATGTTGATGGTTAGCGAAACCAAGCTAAGCCGGAAGCACGTACTCAGGTACAAAGACTACACAGTCATTAGAAGAGACCGCCCCCGTTCCACACAAGCGGGTGGGGTCGCTCTCTTCATTAAAAAAGGCTTACGCCATAAAGTCGTGTATTGCGGTGAGGTGCGAACCTTCGGTGTACTAGAGGCTTCGATTGCGTGCATTTCTCTCCAAGGTGGAAGGAAACTGTACGTAGTCGCGGTCTATGCATCAGATGCACCTCAGTCTGCAAATTTCATCTCAGAGCTCGAGACTCTCTTCCGAAAGCTTCGGCTTTGCTCGGAGGAGAATTATTTTGCCATCGCCGGAGATTTGAACGCGAGGCACGTGGAATGGGGCAATTCTGTTCCAAATCCGAGGGGGAATTCACTCTTTGAGTGGATGACGCGGCACTCTATTGAGTTCACGCTGAATTTGCTTGCAACCGATAGACCGTCGTTTCCCAGAAGCGGGTCTTATTTGGATCTCCTGCTAATAGATAGACGACTGACGTTACGAGACGTAGACTCTCGCACTAGGAATTGTATGACAACGGTGGAGTACGACAGTGACCACTGTGGTCTTGCCGCGGTTATTCAATTCCCGAACGAGCTGGTGGAGCTTGAAGAATTCGCCGAGATGCACGCTTTCGATTATCGAAGGGCTCGTTGGCCGCGTTTCTCTAGGGTCCTATCCAGGGAACTACGTTCGAGCGAGATAACACCACCTTCGGACAGAAACCTGACGAACGAAGAGGTTGACAGGTACCTCATACAAGTCGACAACACAATTCAACGAACCATGGACAGGACGCTTCCTAAGGTATCACTTACGACAGATGGCGACATTTATCGTAATGATACCATCGACGCACTGCACGTGCAAAAAAGCAGACTGCTGTCGAGACTGAAGACTCTATACAGACGCTTTACAGACCCAGACGACCCGGAAATACGGTCGCTCAAGTCGCAGTTGAAGAACATCCAGAAGTTGATTCGGATGAACTATAGAGTTGCTGTCAATTCGTATTGGGGAGATAGGATTCGGGCAGTACGTTCTAACGGTCCGGGTATGTTTCCCCAAATCAACCAAACTTCCGAAGGAGGGATCATAACGACTTAGAGGCTGTTCGACTTGACAGGACAACTGACAATGAAAACCTACTGACTTCGGTTGGCGTAGATCCGGATGAGGTTGTGCTTGACAATGAGTTCTTCATTGTTGAGGATGCCCAAGAGAAGGTAGAGGCAATAGGAGCTGTTTTTCAGAAAGTGTACACGGTCAACGACTCTCGTCGGCCGAACCACGACCTGGAGACCAGAGCCATGCTGAACCACTTTCACCTTAGAAATGAAATACAACAGTGGCGTTCTGAGAATCCTGGTATTACCAGTTTCAATGACGAAAATCAGGCAACCAATGCTGTCGCCCAAGATGGCTCCAACGCCATCCTCATTTCGAAGGAGGAACTCAAAGATATCTTCAACGGTTTGAAGAACAAAAAGTCGACTGACATCGACGGGATACCAAATATAGTGTTACGTCATCTCCCTGACGAGGCGGTAGAGATATACACAATCCTGTTTAACAATGCGCTGAGAAATACACTTTACCCAGAGCATTGGAAGACGACGGTAGTGCAACCTCTCCCCAAAAAAGACAAAGATTCCTCGCTTCCGAAAAATCTTCGGTCGATAAGCCTCCTCCCCTGCATAAGCAAGGTTTTCGAAAAGATTGTTAACAGGGTCCTGATCCAGTGGACTGAGGACAATAAAATTATACCGAACAACCAGTTTGGATTTAGGGCGAGGCATGATACTGTACATGCCGCGTCAAAACTGGTTTCGGACATTCAGTGGAACAACCACAAAACACAGTGCACCGGGGCCTGTCTCTTTGACTTGGAAAAGGCATTCGACACCGTATGGTTGGAAGGCCTCTTTCTTAAGTTGACGAGGATGGGTATAAGCAAACCGCTGCTTTACACGATCTATAACATGGTAACGGGTAGGAGTTTTGTTGTCAAAAGTGGCAACAAAGTTTCCACCAACGTTTTCCAAATAAAAAATGGGCTCCAACAGGGTGCAGTGAACTCACCAATCCTCTTCACTATTTTCACCAGCGAACTGATTGGCTCCATGCACAACTTGATTGCATTCGCCGACGATTGGGTTGCATACCGGACGGCACCAAAGATAGAAGTCATTAACACGCTCCTGCAACGTGACTTCGAAAAAGTCCAGCAATTTTGCGACGACTGGAAGTTGAAAATCAACCTCCAGAAGTGTGAAACAATCCTCTTCCGGACTCCGTTATACAGGGCCTCAAGAGATACGAAAAAGAATTGGCGCAAGTTCGGCATATTGGACCCACGGGGTCAGCCACTAGCCCTGAAGAGTGTAGTGCGATATCTTGGCATTATGTTGGATCAGTATCTGTATGGAGGTATCCATATAGATACAGCTCTGACGAAAGCCAAGAAAGGCTTCGCTATGGCAAGGGGGTTGTTTTACAGCAGCCAACTTGACGCCAAAGTGAAGCGAATCTGTTACACGGCCTTCATCCGGCCAATCATGGTGTATGGTTGTCCTGTGTGGTTCAATGTGAGTCCTTCCCAAATGGAAAAGATGAGGGTCTTCGAGAGACAATGTCTTCGCGCATGTCTCAAGAAGTACAGAACCCCGGAATCTGACTACAAGAAGTTCTATCCTAATGAGGTCTTGTATAACGAAGCAAACGTGAATAGGGTTGATAATTTTATTATTAAACTGATTCGGAGGCATGTTGCACGAGCCATGACCTCTGAGAATGATCTCATATTTGGGGCCTACTACCCAAATGACGAGTACCACGAGAACGCTCGCCGAAGGGGTTTTATTCCACCGGAAGCGTTCTTGTATCTTGACCGCATTGGACTGATCCAGGATGCGGAGGCATGTCCACTTATCTACCACGTGGTGAGAAGGACAGTGGACAGGCGACTGTTGTACGATGCCAACGTCGTTAGTCGGGATGCTCTCCGGTTCAGCACATCCATCTCCATCCGTGATAGGATGGACACGGATAAGGACCGGGGGTTCTACTGGTGGTTAGAACCACACCAGGAACCCCAGCTGTCGTCAGCCTGGTAGGTTAGGGTTGGTCCCCCACGGCCAACTCACATTTAGTATAAGTTAGGTTAAGTTAGTAATTAAGAATAAATATAAAAACTGCACATAATAACAAAAAAAAAAAAAAAAACAAAAAAAAAATAATAAAAAAAGGTTAGTCGTAAGTATATTTAAGTTAGAATAGGATATATTAAGGTAGATTAATATTTTTTTGTAGAAAATTCCATAGATAGCTAAGTATTTAAAAAAAAACGTTTTCTTAGTTTTAAAAAAATAAATAATAGTTTTTATTAATTTTAAAAAAATAACTAGCATTGAAGCCGAAAGGCAAAAACAAATATATTAATAGTTTAGCTTAGAGCGCCCGCATAGAGCCAGTAAGTAGTTATAAGATTTCGATTCTGTCGTACCTAGGTTAAGCGTTTTATACCTAGTTTTAAGATACTATTAGATAAACAATAAAAAAAATGCCTTTTAAACTAAAAAAACAGCACTGTGCAAAAAAACATAACACCATATTCGACTTTTTCACTATTATGCTAATTTATTTTTTCAATGGTCAGACAGACGCTTCATATTTATTGCACAACATCTCTATTACATCACTCATAAAACAAAATAAGAAAAAAAAGGTCCCGTTACCGGAAATGTCCCGAATTGAAATTGTGCAAAATAATAGCACCACGTCTTGGTGCCTGGTGTACGTTTGGCTTTAAACTATATCTACACATATCGTAATCACCGAAAATAGCTTTATTGTTTTCCAAAATATTCCCCATTAAGGTTGCTTGGCTTGGTAAAGAGCGATCCATCTTCGGCGGTTGGTTTTCCTAATTTCTTATAAGACAACTGGCAAACAAATGGTTGTGTACCACTCAAAATTGATTGTTCTGCGTTGTTCTAGTGGTACGATTGCGACATGTCCAGTTTTTCCGAAAAAACAGGCGACCATTTGCTTGGAAGTGCTTCGTGCGCGAGCAACTTTTGTTGGATTTGGCTCATTTTGAAACAACCATACAGTCGACTGATGTTTACTTTCGGACTCATACGCGTAAATCTACGATTCATCACCTGTCACGATGTCATAGACGTGTTTCGAAGAATCACGATCGTATTTTTGGAGCACTTCTTTTGACTTATCGACACGAGCCTTTTTTTGAGCGATTGATAAATTGTGTGGGATCCAACGCGAACAAATTTTTTTGGCGGTCAAATGTTCATGCAATATTGAATGTATGCTAGTCCCACTAATGCCTAAGGTTGTCTCAATCTCACGATAGGTCACATGACAGTCCTGCTATATCAGTTAGCGCACTGCATCAATGGTTTCCGGAACAAGAACCGATTTTGAACGATCTTCACAAAATTCGTCTTGGAGTGAATTACGACCTCGGTTGATGTTAATCCACTGTTGTTGAGTTAATCCACGTTGAAAGTTGTAAAAAAAATCGCACGAAAATTTTCACGATTTAATTCCATTTTTTGGGCGAGATGAATCTTATAAGTTACTGTAAACAACACAAATAGCGCTCGTATATCAAAACGTTCTGCGTACGTATAACCTCAAAAATGTCAAACTTTACGATAGAGCTGGCAGTTGCAAAAATGCAACACTGGGGTTACCCAAACCCCAAAATATAAAAGGCAACCTTCGTAGTTGCTAAAAGATAATATTTATTTCTAAAGTGCAGCGTTGTTAGCTAAGTAAAATGGATGGTGGTGTGCATTGTACTCCCGAGAAACGTACATCAATAAAAAAAATTGCGTTCTGAGGAAAAAAACTTACAAACTTATAAATAAAATTGTTGGGTGCTCCAATAAAATGAACGCAAATGCCAAAATACCTTCAAAAGGAAGAAAACCGAAACTAACCCCTGCCGATGAACAACAAATAGTAAGATTAGTTAGAAACGTCACCCGTTTATGAATAATAATAATAATTGAGTGGCACTACAGCCCATAACGGACCAGGGCCTAGCTTCTACAACAACTACTCGTGTTGTGCATGCTATTGTTCTTCACGAGTAGAAGGGACCTACAGTTTTTTGCCGATTCCGAACGGCGAGATTTGAGAAGCTTTCCATAGACAAGTAATACTCTTTGAGTGTTGTCAGCAACTCGAAAGAGGTGGTGCCGTGAAAAAAATGCTAGGTGTCCCCGTCCGGGAATCGAACCCAGACTTTCTGCGCCGCAGTCGATGCACTTACCACTGCGCCACGGCGACCACAACCCGTTTATGAACGCTAGGGAAATAAAAGCGGAGTTAAATTTACCCCTGACGACATCAACAATAAGAAGGCTGGTAAAGGAAATTTTTTCTGCCAGAAGTCCCAGAAAAGTACCACTACTGTCAAAAATCAACCTACTAAAACGAACCAAATTTGCAAAAGAACACCTGAACTGGGAACTTTCTAAATGGTGCAAAATATTATGGAAGGACGAATGCAAAATAGTTTTATTTGGTATTCCTGGGACCAGGTCAGACGACAAAACGAAGAGTTTCAACCGGAAATTAGTTTCCTATTATGGATGAGTACCGTGGTAGCCTCCGACGCATGCACACGCGCCGTCTTTGCACAAAAAAAAAAAAAAACAAACAAACAAACAAAAAAAAAACTAGCCCCTCGCGAAAAAAAAACCATAACAACAATAACGCGGAGTGCTAAGTGCAGTGCAGTGCAGTGAGAAGTGACTCGGTCGAGCGCACACGATCCGCTCCTCCCCCTCCCCCCTCCTTCACAAGACGCTGCTGGGCATTCTCGGTCGCAACTCCCGTTAGATCTGCCAGACGGGCTGATGCGATGACTGAGTTTGCCTAGCATCCGACGTAGCGGAATTAGAAGTGTGAACTATTGTTTGTGGACCAATTCAAATCAATGTATGGGCATAACACCTACATTGATTTGTATTGTGAGACGATTTTTTTTTTACACTTCTAAACTCCGCTTTACTTTACCAACTGCATCGTCGGAGTTGGTTTCCAAATGTCTGTAATCGATATGAGAGGGCAATTTCGAGTTGATGTGAGCAACATTCGTGGGCTAAGAGTAAATCTCTTTGCTGTGTATGTTCATCTCTCGCGTTACAAACCAGCCGTCTTGGCGCTGAGTGAAACACAGGTGGGTGAGAATACCGATTTGTCGGATTTGAACCTGCCTGGATATAACTTGGTGCCCTTGTTTTTTCTTCACCGCGGTCTTGCCATTTATGTGCGTAGTGATGTTGCTTACCAACTTCAACCACAATACGGTCTCTGTTCCAATCCGGAATTTAATTTTCTGTGGTTAAAATTCAATGTCCGTAAGCATTTAATCCACTACTGCTTCATTTATAGAAGTCCAAACCTGGACAGTAACTCAACTTATAATGAGTTTGATGCGCTGTCCGACTCCATCACAAGAATTGTATCCCTATATCCTCACACTGAAATCGCTATTGCGGGCGATTTCAATGTACACAATTCTACTTGGCTTCGACATTCAGGCCAGACAACACCCGAAGGAAGGTATGTTGAAATCTTTGCTGAAGTAAATAATTTGACTCAGCTTGTGAATGAGCCAACACGAATACCCGACATTGCAGATCAATGCGCTAACACCTTGGACCTGTTTCTCACCTCTCATCCTGAGAAATACTCAATCGAAATACTGTCTCCTCTAGGCTCGTCTGACCATTGTGTCGTATCAGCTAATTTCTCGTATTCACCCCACACAGTTAGAGAACGAATTCCTAAAAGAACTGTATGGCTCTACGAGAAAGCCGACTGGAGCGGACTTAATAACTTCTTTAGGAATTTTAACTGGTCACTATGCTTCCTCGATAGTGACGTGGATGCCGCTCCTGATACGATCACAAATATTATTTTGCTGGGTATGAAGTCCTTCATTCCCCACAGAGTGAAGAGCATCAAGCCCAAGGCAAATGCATGGTATGACTTGAGCTGCAAAGAGGCTATCAGGTTAAGAGAGATGAGTTTCCGGATTTATAAAGCCAACCCTTCTGAGGAAAACCGGAAGAAGTTTAAACGGGCCCGTAATGACTGCAATTCACTATTAAGACGTGTGAAATTTTCCTACGACCAAAAGTTGAAGCAAAAAGTGCTACAATGTCCCAAGGGTAGCAAAAACTTTTGGTCTTTTGTGAAAAACATTAGAAACACAGCCTCGTCTTCAATTCCGACGCTTATTCACAATGACATTCCAGCTGTCAACTCTTTGGACAAAGCAAATCTGCTTGCTGCTCACTTCGCAGCTAGCTCAACGCTTCCAGATTGTGCTTTGTCTCCACCTGTGCTTGAGAGCGTACATTTTTCCATGGGACAGATCCACTTTCGCACTCGTACAGTTGCAAGAGTCCTCAAAGATCTTAACGTGCACAAATCCGCTGGCCCGGATGGTATACCCCCTGTTCTTCTGAAGAGGTGTTCTTCAACGCTGGCAAAACCACTGCGTAAGCTTTTCCATCTATCCTACTCTTTAGGGCTCTTTCCAAGTAAGTGGAAAACAGCATTTGTCCAGCCTGTCCCTAAAAAAGGGGAATCTTCGTCACCCACCTCCTACCGACCCATAGCACTTACGTCCCTTCTTTCCAAGGTCATGGAAACGCTGATAAATCGTCAGCTTGTGAAATATCTCGAATCCCGGAAGCTTCTTAATGACCGGCAGTACGGCTTCCGCAGCAACAGGTCCACTGGTGATCTGATGGCATATCTCACCGAAAAGTGGAACCAATCTTTGCACAATGTTGGAGAAAGCAAGATCGTTGCGCTTGATATTTCAAAAGCATTTGACAGAGTCTGGCATCAGGCTCTCTTGTCGAAAATGCGTGCTTATGGAATCGATAAGTCTCTTCTTCAATGGATTAGAAATTACCTTTCGAACCGTTCAATACAAGTCGTGCTGGATGGGTTCAAGTCTGATATCCACCATATTAATGCTGGTGTTCCCCAGGGCTCCGTTCTGTCTCCGACACTCTTTCTCATTTTCATAAATGATCTCTTGTCTGCTACTTCTAATCCTATTCACTCCTTCGCTGATGACAGTACCCTCAGCTTCTCATATTCGTTCCTTGGCTCACGTCCCTGTACTTCGGCCGTAGACTTGGAACGGCGGCGTATGTCAAGCACATTAAATTCCGATCTTGACAGCATAATCGCTTGGGGTACAAGAAATAGAGTGGAATTTAATGCTTCCAAAACTCAGTGCTGTCAACTGTCACTCAAGCGTTCCCAAAATAACCAGCTGTTATCCATGGACGGCACCTGCGTTGTTGAAACCGAAAAACTTTCCATCCTCGGTATGCGTATCAACTCAACACTTAGTTGGAACGATCACATACATGAGGTCGCCAAAAATGCTGCGAAATGTCTAGGTTTCCTAAAACGATGCAAAAAATACTTTACCCCCTCTGATCTGGCTACAATTTACAAGGCCTACATCCGTCCTAAGTTCGAGTATAACGCTCCTATCTGGTCTGGTGCTCCCAATACCTCCCTACACCTACTGGATAGAATCCAAAAGCGAGCGATAAAACTTATAGGAGACAACAATATTGCGAAGTCGATTGACTCGTTAGAACACCGACGTAATGTCGCGTCTCTGTCACTGTTTTATCGCTATTTTAACAAGAAATGCTCAAACGAATTAGTCAGCTGCATTCCTCCCCTTCAAGAATTCACCCGCAATACACGCCTCGCAAGGAATGCTCATCAGTTCACCCTTAAGCCCACCTTCGGACGTACAGTTAAGTATAGAGACTCGTTCTTCAGCCGCACAACACGAATATGGAATGCTCTTCCCTGCTCAATATTCCCCTCTCATTACAATCTACAGACATTTAAAACCAATGTGCACCGGTACCTCCTCTCCCTCTCTTCCTCTATACCTTCGGCCCGTGCTGTGACTTAAATCCGGTCACTTAAGGGTAGTCGTAACCCCTTTAGCGCGCGCCAATTATAAAAAAAAAAAAAAAATGGTACTGAATAGAACCGATGATGACCGCCGGAGTTGACATCAGCATAACGAGAGAAACCATGCTACATTACGCAAAGTGGAATATGCCGCTTAGATGGATTCCACAGCAAAACAATGACCCCACGCATACGAGCAAACTGACCAAAGCATTTTTCCAAAGCATTGGAATTCAAGTTATGGAGTGGCCACCTCAGCCTCTGAACCTGAGTCCTATTGAAAACCTTTGGACAGATGCAAAGAAAGCTGTATATAAAGCAAAACCCAAAAATACAGAACAGCTATAGAGTGTTGTGCAGGTTGCTTGGAAGAATATCCCTGCCAGAGTTGTAAAAGAATCAGTCAATTAGTACTACAGTCAACGCAGTCACAGTAAATTAACTTATATTTTGAATGCAAGTTAAAGTAATGTAAAAAGTACTTAACTGGAAAATCGTTAGTCAGCAGATAATACTAAATTTTTAACTTATCAGTCAATAGAAGCATCCCTGCTCAGCGTTGTCAGGCCTTAACCGACTCCATGTCACCACTTTTAACGCCGTACATACAAATAAAGGTTATACAACCAAGTCTTAAGCCCAATAACAAAAATAAAAACAAAAAACTTCACTATTCCATTGACTTTTTGTTCTTGGTGCTATTATTTTGCACAATCCGAAATTCGAGCCCTTTCTATGGGATTCATTACTGATGGAATAAGGATGTTGTGCAATTAATATGATGTGTTTGCATGACGGCAGGAAGAAGTTATTAGAATAAAAACAGAAAAATAGAAACCCAGATAATATCGCTTCATGTTGGCAATAAAATAATATGACGCTAAGCGGGTTGTGACATTCTCCGTTCTGTTTTATTAAATCAAATTTAGAACATTAATAATAATAATAATGTAACGTTAACAACAACTTTCCCCAGTGTGCAGACTCTGTCCAAATTTTAATTATAAAAAGTTTAAAATTAAATAATAATAAAATTAAGAATAAAATAAAAAAAACACACACGAACCTAGATAAAATGACATCGCTTATGAGCACAAATCGGTTTAAGGTATACTTTCACCAAGCTAGTTAATTTTTTTTAAGATTTTTGTAATACTAAACATCTACCCTCTGAGGCGGTGAATGTATATAAAACCCTGTTTTACATCGCTTTGAGTAATTCATATTACCCGAAGCATTGGAAAACAGCTGTGGAACAGCCAATTTCGAAAGGAGACAAAGACACTTTCAGTCCGGCAAATCTGTGGTCTATAAGTCTTCTACCGTGCATAAGCAATGTATTCGGAAGATAGTCATTAGAGCTCTGAAAGAATGGTTTGATAAAAAGCAGATAATACCCGAAAATCGATTTGACTTCAGGGCGGGGCACGACACCATTCATGCCGCGTCTAAATTAGTTTCCGACATGCAATCGAAAAGAAACAACACACAGATTGACATGGAAAAGGGGTTCGACATCTTATGGTTAGAATGTCTCTTCCTTAAGTTGGTCAAGCTCGGCATTAATATAACATTGCTATATATGATCTATGGTGGCTGGGTGTTGTGGGAACAGGGTAGGCACTGATTGGTATCAACCTGGCGATGCCCAGCTGTTGTAACTGTTTCCCACACATCAACTGTGCTTATAGTACCTCCACGTCGGTAGCCACCGGATACTGGTTGTTGTTCATCCGAACTCAACTTGCTAAACCTATAAGTGCGACCTCCGCCCAAGAGGTATAAAAAAGGGTCCGGTCCTCCAGGTTGGGGGTGTGCGTCGGGGTAACTGCCCGGCCACTTTCAAAAATTCCCAGTTACGAACCAACCGAATGCCTCGGATACGGATGGATACACTGTTGACGACCCCCGCAAACGAACAAAGGACAATGATTTACGGATCTGCACGTGGAATGTGAGGTCCCTAAACAGACCACGTGCAGCCGATGAACTTGCGGAGGCCCTGGACTGCTATAAAGCAGACATTACCGCAATCCAGGAAGTGGGATGGGCCGGGCAAGAGAAGAGTGAGAAACTGCGACATATACCACGGCGACTGCTACAGGGAGAGAGGGAAACGCTTATTTGGATGCGGTTTTGTTGTTCGAGGCAGACTTAGGCAAAAAGTCTTAAGCTTCCAACACGTAAGCGAACGCCTCATAACAATCCGCATCAAGGCTAAATTCGGGAATATAAGCCTCGTATGCGCCCACGCCCCGACAGAGGAAAAAGATGACAGCAGTAAAGAAGACTTCTATCACCTCCTAGAAAGGACATACGATCGATGCCCCAGCTACGACACCAAGATCGTTCTAGGAGATTTCAACGCTCAGCTAGGAAGAGAAGAAGTCTTTGCTAAAGTCATCGGAAGACACAGCCTGCACGCCAACACCTCCGGAAACGGACTCAGGCTAGTTGACTTCGCCTCGGGGCGAAATCTCTCTGTGGCCAGCACGCGGTTCCCACACCTCAACATTCATAAAGGGACCTGGCGATCACCTGATCAATCAACCGTCAACCAGATTGACCATTTTGCGATCGACGTCAGACACTCCTCCAGTATTCTCGATGTCCGAACATTCCGAGGTGCAAACATCGACTCGGATCATTTCCTTGTTGTAGCCAAGGTAAGAACCCGGATATCGAGGGAGCAACGGAGTCGAGACAGGCCAAAACGGTTTGGCGTCGGAAAGCTACAATCGCAGCCGATCGCTAGAGCCTTTACCGATCGATTCTCCCTGAAACTGTCTCAAAGTTCGACGCTGCCTGCACAAACAATAGAAGACAAATGGAAACGTTGTCAAGAAGCCATCAAAGAGGCCGCCACTGATGTGCTGGGTTTCATGCCACCACCTAAGAGGAACCCATGGTTTGACGACGAGTGCAGGCAGGCGCATGCAGCCAAACAGGAAGCTTACAAGGCAACGCTGCATCGAACGACGAGAGCTGTTTGTGAGCTCTACAAACAGAGAAGAAGGGAAGAGAACCGGCTTCTCAGAAGAAAAAAGAAAGAGCACGAGAAGCGCGCGGTCGAGGAAATGGAGAGGTGCTATGGCAGGAATGACGTCCGAAATTTTTACCGCAAGGTAAAACAGTTATCTGGCGGTTACAAGCCTCGGACTGAAGCCTGCCGGGACCAAAATGGACAACTGGTGGTAGAGTCGCAGTCGGTGCTGAAAATCTGGAAGGATCATTTCTGCAGACTCCTAAACGGCGATGACGACACAAATCCCGCTGTTAGGCAGAATGTTCCACTCAATTTGGACGACGATGGACAAGAATTCCGTCCCCCCGACCTCAACGAGGTCAAGATAGCAATATCGAGACTGAAGTCGAACAAAGCTGCTGGCGCGGACGGACTATCCGCAGAGCTGTTCAAAGCGGCTGGGGATGAGCTGGTTGGGTGCATGCACCAGGTCATCTGTGAGATATGGTCGGAGGAAAGCATGCCCAACGAGTGGAATCTCAGCATCGTATGTCCGGTCCACAAGAAAGGAGACCCCTTCGACTGCGCCAACTATCGAGGGATCAGTCTCCTTAATATCGCATATAAGATTCTCTCTGCCGTATTGTGTGAGCGCCTGAAACCGTTCGTCAAAAACCTGATAGGTCCTTATCAGTGTGGTTTCAGGACAGGGAAGTCCACAATCGACCAGATCTTCACACTGCGGCAAATCCTGGAGAAGTCCCAAGAAGTACAAATCGACACCCACCATCTATTTGTCGATTTCAAGGCCGCGTATGACAGCGTGCATAGAGACGAGCTATACAGTGCCATGTCTAGTTTTGGCATTCCTACCAAACTCGTCAGATTGTGTAGGATGACGATGGAGAACTCTCGCTGCTCCGTCAAGGTCGGTAGCGAACTCACCGAGACCTTCGATGTCAAAAAAGGATTTCGACAAGGCGACGCGCTGTCATGCGACTTCTTTAACATCATTCTTGAGGGGATCGTGCGTAACTCACACATCAACACCAGAGGCACGATCTTCCACAAGTCCGTTCAACTGCTAGCTTACGCGGATGACATTGACGTGATCGGCCGAACTCAGCGAGCCGTCAATGAGGCGTTTGCTGGCATTGAAGCGGAAGCGGCTAAAGTGGGACTGGTGGTAAACGAGGGCAAAACTAAGTATATGCTGTCATCGAAGAAGGACGCAGAACATCGACGTCTCGGACAGAGCGTCACTATGGGCAGCAGACATTTCGAGGTAGTTAAGGACTTCGTCTATCTCGGCTCCGCGGTGAATAGGGACAATAACATCAGTACCGAAATCAAGCGCAGAATCACTCTTGTCAATCGCTGTTTCTTTGGGCTTAAGAGGCAATTGAGTAATAAAGCCCTCTCCCGAACGACCAAAGTAACTTTGTACAACACCTTGATCATCCCAGTCCTGCTTTACGGCGCAGAAACCTGGACGTTACTAAAAGCGGATGAGGAAGCCCTTGGTCTGTTCGAGAGAAAAGTTCTGCGTGCGATTTTTGGTCCTGTTTGCGTTGATGGCATCTGGCGGAGAAGATTCAACCACGAACTGTATGGGCTGTACGGCGGCATGAACCTAGTCAAGCGTCTACGGATACAACGCTTAAGGTGGCTAGGCCATGTAGAGCGGATGGACAGCACTGCTCCGGCCCGAAGAGTCTTCGAATCCGAACCACAGGGACAACGCAACAGAGGACGTCCTAGATTGAGATGGCGCACACAAGTGGAAAAGGACCTCAACCAACTTGGAGTGCGCAACTGAAAGCAGCTGGCAAGAGATCGTGCTAGCTGGAGAGGCATGTTGGTTGAGGCCCAGGTCCACCCCGGACTGTAGCGCCATCCGAAGAAGAAGAAGAAGAAGAAGAATATATGATCTATGACATGGTCACAGGTAGTAAGTTTGTTGTAAATAATGGCAACGAAATTTCGACTACTACGTTCCAAATAAAAACTGGGTTGCAACAAGGAACTGTTGGTTCGCCGATTTTGATTTCTATATTCACAGCGATCTCATAGGCTCTATGCCTAACTGTATAGCATTTGCCGATGATCTAAGTGCGTACAGATCAGGTCCGAAGGTAGAAGTAATAAATGTTGCAAGAACGCGACTTCGATACAATCTAACGATTTTGCGATGACTAGAAGTTGAAAATCAACTACCAGAAGTGTGAAACTATCCTTTTCAGAAACCCGGTGACTAGGGCCTCAAGGGACACGAAAATTAACTGGCGCAAGTTCGGCATAGTTGGTCCACAAGGACCGCTATTGACTGTGAAAAAGTGTAGTTAGATATCTAGGCATCTAGTTGGAACAATATCTACATGATGATCCCCTCATAGATGCGGCTTTGGGCTAAGAATGCCTTCGTGTGTGCACCGAGGAACTTGCGGAAGCACTGGACGACACCACCGAAATACATTAAGTGCGGTGAGATGAGCCCGCAAATGAGGGAAAAAAACAGCGTTTATTCGTTTTTTTATTATTGTTGTTCGAAGCGGACTTAGCCAAGAAGTCTTAAGCTACGATCCCGTAAACCTCATAACAATCCGCATTAAGACTAATTCGGAATCATTAGCCTGATTTGGGCTCATGCCCCGAAAGACGAGAAGGACGACAGGAGCAATGACGACTACTATGAACACTTAGCTGAGAAAAGAAGGCAATAAGAGGACAGAGTCATAATGAAACACAGCCAGAACCACTTGGTAACCAGAAACGGCCTTAGGTTAATAGATTTCGCCTCAGGGAAGAACCTTTCATCCGTAAGAGGACCTGGCGGTCACTGGATCAGTCAACCAGTCGTAAGAAATGGTCGTACGAAAGCATGCTCGACAAGTGGAATCTCAGTGGACCCCTTCGACTGCGCTACCTATTGAGGAATCGGCCTCGTCCACGTGCTCTCTGCCGTATTGTGGCTGAAACCGTTAGTCAACAACCAGATGGAATACCGGGCCTTCTTCTGAAGAGGTGTTCTTCTACGCTGGCAAAACCAATGCGTAAGCTTTTCCATCTGTCCTACTCTCTAGGGCTCTTCCCGAGTAAGTAAAAAACAGCATTTGTCCAGCCCGTTCCTAATAAGGGCGAACCATCATCACCCACCTCCTACAAACCCATAGCGCTTACGTCCCTACTTTCTAAAGTCACGGAAACGCTGATAAGTCGTCAGCTTAAAAAAAATCTTGAGACCCGGAAACTTATTAATGACCGGCTGTTCGGCCTCCGCAGCAACAGTCCAGTGGTGATCTGATGGCATATCTCACCGAAAAATGGGACCAATCTTTGTTCCATGTAGGCGAAAGCAAGATTGTTGCGCTTGATATTTTAAAGACATTTGACGGAGTCTGGCTCTCTTGTCGAAAATGCGTGTTTATGGTGTCGATGAATCTCTTCTTGAATGGATAAGAAATTACCTTTCGAACCGTTCAATACAGGTCGAATTGGATGGGTTCACGTCTGATATTCACCGTATTAATGCTGGTGTTCCACGGGCTTCCGTCTTGTCTCCGACACGATGATTGGTTCTAGCATTGCGTATCAACTCAACACTTAGTTGGAATGATCACATATTCGAGATCGCAAGAACTGCAGCGAAATGTATGGGTTTTTTTTTAAAGCGATGCAAGAAATATTTCAGCCCTTTTGATCTGGCAACAATATATAAGGCTTACATGCGCCCAAAACTTGAGTATAATGCTCCTATCTGGTCTGGAGCTCCTAAGACCTCCCTGCACCTACGAGCACCGCGAGCGATAAAACTTATTGGTAATACTAATGTCAATCGACTGGCTAGAACATCGACGAAATGTTGCGTCTTTATCACTATTTTATCGCTTTTATAACAAAAATTGCTCTAATGAATTAGCTTACCAGCCATACTCACATCCGTAGGAATGCCCACCCGTTCACCCTTAAGACCGCCTTGGAACATACAGTTAAGTTTAAAGACTTGTTCTTCAGGCGCACCACACAAATATGGAATGCTCTTCCCAGCTCAACTTTTCCATATGCATTAAAAACCAATGTGCACCGGTACGTCCTTTCCATCTCTTCCTCTATACCTTCGGCCCGTGCTGTGACTTAATTCCGGTCACTTAAGGGTACTAATCTCTTTAGCGCGCGCCAATTATAAAAAAAGAACCATCAACGAAAGGCAAAAAGTGTGATGAAACAACAACACGCATAACAAAAGTAGTTGGTGAATGCTTGGTCTCATATTCTGAGATTTTCTTAGCAGTTTATTTTATTTTATTTATTGAAAATTAGGAATTTAAAACGTTGTTATAATTTGTACTTATTCACAACTGAAGAGTGCTACTGATCATGTATCATATTGGTAGATTTCCATGAATTCGAAAATTATGTTGAGATTAAATATATGTTGTTTTGTGTTGTGTTCCGTATCGGGATAACCATTGTTCGTTTATCTGAATTAAATGTTGTCGCTTAGCTTGAAGACTTCTTGAACTAAGTGTTAATTATAAATACTATGCTTAACTTGGTAAGACCAAAAGTTGACTTACTTTTCTGATGCTGTCGTCGTCGAAACAAAGATGATCATACTGTTTTTCTTTAGTTTATTGAAAATTATAATTCGACAGACCATTTGCAATTTAAACAATTAATAACGTTTTTAAAACACAACCTTATGTAAGTCAGATGCACATGTTTGTATGTAATACTTCGTTTTTTGTTTCAATAATTTCCCCAAACGAATTCCACAATCCCTTCTGAAAAGTTGGGATAAAGACAATGAAATAATGTGCATTGCCCTTATGCTTATAAGACTCGTTGTGGGTTTCTGCTCACTAAACCAACTAGGTTTCTCATTACATCTGTTTTGCTTATAGCTTATTGTGTTATAAACGCACGAATTTTTGGAGTGTTTTTTAGTTTTCATGTACTCATGTAAGTCTGATACACTTGGTGGTTATCCCAATTTTTTTTTGGTTTCGGGAATATAACACTTACGATTTAGTACTATTTTCCCTTCCCCGAGCCTAACTGTAAAAGTGATATTTTTGGGTCCAAGGCATCCTCCATTTACACACAACGATGATCCACTCCACCGAAAATGTTAAATTTGGATATAACACAAAAATCAGTTGATTCCAAAACTCATCCGCTTTTTATTAGTGCTCATATCAAAAATTAAAAGTGTCAACACGTGTTTGTTTCCCATCCATCCTTGTATCTTTTTCTAATTCATGTTTGTTTGTATCTTTCTTTGTTTATTCACCCTATTCTTAAAAGTAATGTTTTTACTTCACTTCCGAATAAAGTTGTTACTGCGAATGGACACTTTACAATTGTCTCTGCTTTTATCTTCACTTTAAAATAAAATCTCAACAGGTTTTGGAACCAGACTCTGACTGGAAATAAAAAGAAAATAATAGGAAATTGTTCCTAAACGAAAACCGTTTGTCCAAAATAAGATATCATCTCCGATTTAGATTAAAACATTTTTTATTCTCATTATGAAAATTAGATTGTTACATTGACGATTTTTCTGGAAGTGGGCAATGTCTGGAAACGTGATTTTAACTGAAAAACTCCTAAAGGACTATTTCGACACGTGGAAGCAGCAAATTGGGATTACGTCAACGGATCAAATCAAAAACCGGAACCGGTATTTGCTGAAGACGGCAGCGTGAGTAATAGTGATAACAATAACGCCTGCGTAATTGCTGATCAAAAGGCTAGAGCGGATATAATACTTTCTATGTACCCATCGAAACTCGTGATGACTTACCAACACCTGAAGACTCAAAATTTAATTCTATTAAACTAATGCCAGAATGGAAAAATCAAGACAGGCCAAACAACACCAACAGGATGCAGAAGCGTTTTATGCAAAATTTAGAAGACAAAAACGATAACTTTACAGGAAGACAGAGCAAAAAACGTTTACTAGCAGGCCTGCGGTAAGTGCAAGTAATAAGAAACCATATAATTGAATTTCTGCAAAAAGATTGTGGATTATTAATTGATTGATTGTGGGACTAAGAACAAATCAAGCAAAAAAGCACTTCCAATGCCAAAGAAGATACTTTCGTAATAGTTGAAAACACAGTTCAGACCATAAAAGAATCTTTAGGAATCGCTCTTCAGATAAATTCGATCTCAATGGATGCATGATAGTTTGGATATTGCGTTCATTAGTTATAGACGTGTAAACATGGAGTTCACTAATGCCGAAATTCGCGCTATTTTTAAGTTTTCCTTCGTTAAAGGCAAATCCGCTAGAGAAACGTTCCGTGAGATTAATGGTGTATTGGGGGATGGCACTCTATCACTTCGAACAGCGAAGGAATGGTTTCGACGATTCAGAGCCGGTGAAAACGACACCATGGATAAGCCAGCTAGCGGAAGACCTGTGACAACGAATGCCGATCTAGTCATGGAAATCATCGAGTTAGACCGGCATGTGGCATCTCGTAACATCGCCCAAGAGCTGGGAGTTAGTCACCAAACCATATTAAACCATCTGCAGAAGGCTGGGTACAAAAAAAAAACTTCATGTTTGGGTGCCACATGATTTGACGCAAAAAAACCTTCTGAACCGAATCAACGCCTGCGATATGCTGCTGAAACGGAACGAACTCGAGCCATTTCTGAAGCGGATGATGACTGGCGACGAAAAATGGATCACATACGACAATATCAAGCGAAAATGGTCGTGGTTGAAGGCCGCTGAATCGTCCCAAACAGTGGTCAAGCCGGGATTGATGGCCAGTAAGGTTTTGCTGTGTGTTTGGTGGGATTGGAAGGGAATCATCCACTATGAGGTACACCCATATGACCAGACGCTTAATTCTACCATCTGCTGTCAAATACTGGACCGCTTGAGGCAAGCTATCGACCAGAAGCGTCCAGAATTGTGGACAAAGCCAGACCACACACTTCGTAGATGACTCGTCAGAAGCTACGGGAGCTCGGATGGGAGGTTTTATCGCATCCACCATATAGCCCGGACATAGCACCAAGTGATTACCACCTGTTCCTGTCCATGGCGAACGCCCTTGGTGGTGTGAAATTGAACTCAAAAGAGTTGTGAAAAGTGGCTGTCCGAGTTCTTCGCAAATAAGGAGGAGGCTTCTACGAGGGCGATGAAGTTGCCGTCTAGATGGAAACAGATTATCGACCAAAACGGCGCATATTTGAAATAAATCCGATCACTGTAACACTTGTTATGAAGCATTGAATGAAGAGCACAAAAGCGAAAGATATTTAACAACCTTGTGCTTTTGAATCAAAGTCTGAATTTTCATTAGCTGTAAGTGTAAAGATCAGCAGTTAAATGAATTGCATCAAAGTTTTGGTCACCTAAATGAAAAAGGTAAATTACCAGTGTGCGAAGTTTGCATTCATGGAAAACAATGCGCAAAACCTTTCCCAAAGCAGTCAGATTCAAGGGCTATGAAATTATTGGAATCAGTCCAGTTTGCGCTCCAATGCGCGCATGGCGGTTAATTATTTTGCAACATTGGCGCTTCATATTTTGCAACATTTGTGGGCAACGTTAGTTTTCCTAAAGCAAAAAGCGATGACAAAGAAGCATTTATACTTTACAAGAACCAAGCCGAAAATGAAATAGAACAAAAAATCAAGGTGCACTGACAACAGGCGGAGTACAGCGGACAAGTCTTTCAAAAGCAGGCATAAAACTCACCTCAACAAAACGGAACAGCAGAGATGAATAGAACCCTGGCCAGAGGCATGATGTTGCAATCAAAACCCGCCACATCCGGTACAACCCGGATGTGTCACATCTAAAGATTTTTGGCTGTAAAGGCATTTGCACCCAAAAAAAATTAGGTAAGAACAAATTTGAATTCAGATTAATCGAATGTATGTAAGAAAGTTTTCGCCAAGTTCTAGTTTATTATTTCAAATGATTACAATGGATAATGGGTATTATTTAAAAGAAAGCAATTCAATGAATAAAAATATAATATAAAAATCCACATTAATTAAGAAAAGGGAACAGTCGTTGTTTCACGTCCACGTTGCTGACGATAAAACATGAACTGCCCTGTCAATGGATTAGCGTTACACTGTCAAAAGCCGTACACCATCACACTCGGTCATTTAAATTTCTCATCTGCCCCAGAGGAGTGCCCATCAGTTGAATCACGCTCGCAATACAATATCGTGAATTTCATCACTGCAGTCGTAATCGTTTGCCCATGATAATCCTTTGCACTGGTTTTGGTTAATTTTGGTCCTTCGTCTTCTCCTATCTTCTACGTCATAGCGCTCGAACCCTTTATCGGCCACGATGCGATATGGTTCAAAAAATTTCGGACGAATTTTCAAACCAGTTCCAAACTGCACCCGTACGATAGCCACAAGGTCACCTACTAAATATTTGATCGCTGGTCGCCGCCTTCTGTTGAAATGCTTACAGTATTCAACTTGCATTCTTGCTATCGCTTCCTTGCCTTGATTCCGATATTCTATCCTCGACTCGCCAAATTGGATCTAAAATTCTTCCTCAATAATTTTTATCAAACGCAAATCTGTACCTATCTTCATCTCCACTCCAACCATCAGATAGAAAGGTGTCGTTTGAATTGACCGATGGTATGTAGGACTGTCAGGACTGTTCATCGAGAATTTAGTCAGACAAGAGATGACGGTTGAGTGAAGTGGTTTTTGCAATACTCTTGGAACCTGTTGGATATGAACGCACCTCCTCTACCCGAAATGATGTTATGCGGATGGCCAAAGGTGTCTGAAATAATCTCCATCTTTTGAATTGCTTCTTCGGCACTAAGGGTTTTCGTAGGAAAAAGCCAGCAAAACTTCGCTAAAGCTTCAACGACGGACAGTATATACAGATAGCCTTTCTTTGTGTCCTGCTTCGGTCCAAGATGGTCAATGTGGAAGGTGGCAAGAGGGGCATCACCTTTCGGAAGAGGTTTCAAAAGACCATATACTTTTCCACACCTCTGTTCGGCTAAGGTGGATTTCACGCAACTGGAAATGCATCGTTTAATACGCTGATCAAGGTTGGGAATAAATAACTCTTTTCCCATAATCTTTCATTTTCTAATCGTGAAAATGCCCCTTCTCGTGAGCAGTTCGGATTATCGAAGTTCGCAAAGATTGTGGAACAACAAAAAGAATAGAGTTATTAACATTTTTAGAATCTTTATAGGGACCCTCTTTAAGAGCATTCAAAATCGCATTCAATCTCTCATCATTATGCAGCGCTTCAGAAAGCTTGGTAAAAAAATTGTTATCATTGTGCAAGCACATCACTGCAGTATTTCGACTCAGACCATCGACATGACGCATACTGCTCCCTGCTCGATGTTCTATCCAATAATCATATTCCTCTAAAAGGAGTGCTTATCTGACAACTCGGGTTGTTAGGTCCCTCTTTTTTATCGTACATTCGAACACCTTGCAATCGGAAACAATCTTGAATCGTTGACCTATAAGGTAAATGCGGAACTTCTTTACAGCTTCGATAACAGCTACTCCAACTCGCAACTGGAAAATTTTTTTTCAGCATCATTGGTGATTTTACTCATGTAGAAAGCGGGATGTAGCGATGTAGCGCATTGTCATCAGCATCACGTTGCAGCAGCACAGCGTCATACCCAGCATTATTTAAATCATTAAAAGCAGCTAATTCATTCTCAGAAAGAAGGAGTCATCTTTCTTCATCAGCTCCGTTAATGGTTTTACCCTAATTTAAAAATTAGCGATGTACTTGCAAAAGTACCCGGCTAAGCCCAAAAAGCTTTGCATTTGTTGTGTTGGGAAATTGACAACAGCTTTCGTTTTTGCACTAGATGGAGCAGCTGTGCCTTTCAATATCCGGTGTCCAAGGAATTCAATTTCTTGCTGCAGAAACTGGCATTTTGTCCCCTTAATTCGGAGTCCATTGGCTGCAGCCACATCCAGCACTTTCTTCAGATTTTTTATGCCATCTTCCAATGTTCTTGATGGTATTACGAGGTCGTCGATATAGACTATTACAATACCTTCACAAAGAAGATCTCTAAAGACAGTTAATGTATTTTGGAAAAGTACTTGGAGAGTTGCATAGCCCAAAAGGCACTTTTAGGAACTCATACTGCCCACTTTAAGTTACCAATGATGTAAAGTTTCTACTCTTCTCTTCTATGTTGACGTCGATTTGGTCTTCGATAACGGGAAGCGGGTATCGATCCATATGAATTTTCTTATTTAAAGCTCTGTAGTCGATACATAGCCAATTGGTGCCATCTTTCTTTTTAACTAGCACGACTTGGCTTGAATAATCAGAAACACCTTCTCGTACAACGTTATCCTGGATCGATTGTGCCACTTGTTGATCGATGATTTTACTTTCCAGAGGCGGAAATCTTCTGCGTGTTCTGTAGACTGGGCACAATTTTCATTTGCACGGGCGGTTCGATTGGTTGCATTGGTGAATAATTTTTAACTAAATCTTGCACTGCCTTACGAATATCAACCTGCAAAGAATAAAAACCAGATAACTTAATCTTATCTTTAAATATGTCATCCAATAAGGAAGCCAGGCCGTTTTTTTAAGTGTTTTCGAGCGCGTTCCTCGAATCTTGGATATTGTTGCTGGAAATTTCATCTGGAGTTTTTTTGTAATGTCTTCTCAATTATCCTGAAAATTATTAGTACTCTCCGTTCAATTGTGATCACAGCTTTCCGAAGCAAACTCATTCCAATGATTACGTCCGGTTTGACGAAATGATTGTCCACGATGTAGAAGTCAATGTCTTCAAAAGGACACCATCAATGCTGATGTCGGCTTTGCAAAGTCCCTTTGTTACTACATTTGCACCGATATCAGTAGGCGAAAGACGAACATCTTTTGAAAAGTAACGCGGACAAATTCGTTTCACTTGATTTTCTTTTAGAATGCAAGCATCGCTTAGTGTATCGATTAATCCGTATAGAACTTCCTTGTTTTCCTTTACTGGCTTCCGTACTTCGGTTATTTGCAGCACGTTCGCATTTGATTTCTTTTGTATTGGACAATCAGGACGTTTATGCAGAAAATTATTGCATCCAAAACACTTTGGTCCTTTCGATTTTTCTGGACACATATATATATATGTGGATCCGCAATTAGAACAGTTACGTCCTTTACTTACACTATATTTCCGTTTAACGGGATTATCGCGTGCAACTTTATTTGAGCTACATACAGTTTTGTCATTTTCGTTCTTCATCTGTTCATCAATTTTTTCTTTAAAGTCTGCTATCGTATGCGCACCGTACAGAATTGTTTATCATGTTTAGCATCAATTAAGTAACGGAATACTGAGACATTATCAACATTAGTCTGACTTGCGATGTCTAGCATGCTTCACACTCCACATACATTAATGCAGCACCTGAAAGTGACTTTCGGCAAAAAACAAAACGTATTACACTGTTCCAATTAAACGCAGTAGCGTACAATTCAAACTCAATCCACTTCTTTACGCACATGGATTCTTGCCCAGAAAATTTCTTTATGATGTTTTCTTCGTCTGAAATATTAAATTTACTTAGGGTCAGGGTCCTCTTTTAAGCCTGCGGGAGTTTGCAAAACGTCGTCCATCTCTACCACCTCTTCGCTTCTCTGCCACGTTCTTCTTCGTCTCGTGCCCATTATGTTAAATACTCCGTTTAAGAAAGCAACCGAACACGTTGTCATATTAAATGTGAATTGAAATAATGAAAAACTAGCACTGGTCGATAACACAATTTTTTTACGTATTTTTTTTAACTTGGAAGTATAGATCCCGGTTGGTCCCCATGTAAGAAAGTTTTCTCCAAGTACAGGTAACCCTCCTACAACGCGGTTAATTGGTTCCTGAAAAACTCCGCGTTGTAGAAAAATCGCGTTGTAGGAAACTTTTTTTTCCTCCATTTTTCCTTTTCTTATACAATATCACGCAAGTAACATGTTAAAGTTTTCTCAGCCGAATTAATTATATTAGACCTTTCATCGAATAAAAAAAATTTATTTTTTCAAAGATATTTTTCTATTTGTCTATTTCAACATAATAACATAAATTAATTCATTTAATTAACCAGCAAAAAACAATTAATTTATTTAAATAACATAAAACTAAGGAAAATAAAATCTGGGAAAAATAGACACGGATTTTCAAATCTACATATTTCGGATTTTGATAATTGTGTGTTTATAGAATAGTTTATAGAATATATATTTAAAAAATGCTTAAAAATCGCGTTGTAGGATACGCGTTATAGGAAACATTCCGCAATTCGCAAACCGCGTTGTAGCGAAATCGCGCTATAGAAGTACCGCGTTATAGGAGGGTAAGTAACAAGTAAGTTTATTATTTCAAATGATTACAATGGATAATGGGTATAATTTAAAAGAAATCAATTCAATGAATAACATAAAAATCCACGTTGATTAAAAAAAGGGAACAGTCTTTGTTTCACGTCCACGTTGCTGATCGGTAAACCATAAACTGTCCTGTCAATGGATTAGCGTTACACTGTCAAAAGCCGTGCACCATCTCATGTATATTCGTAGGATATTCAACAGAGAAGATAATCTCTAAAGCTGTAGAATGTGCAGAATTTGTAGAATTTGAATTTAAATCCACTGACGCAACGAAACCAAATTTGACTCCTAACAATGACACTAAAATCAAAAATTTAAGCAAACCCGAAATAGATAACAATTTTGACAATAAGAACATAACTAAACATGAATATGATAATCATTCAGTGACACCTAAATTCGACTTCAAAAATACCCTCCTTAAGAGGGGACTTGGTAGCCCTAAATATAAAAGGACTTGCAAAAGAGACCGCGAAAACTATTCAACATGATAATAACAATAATAATTGATTGGCACTACAGCCCATAACGGACCAGGGCCTAGCTTCTACAACAACTACTCGTGTTGTGCATGCTATTGTTCTTCACGAGTAGAAGGGACCTACAGTTTTTTGCCGATTCCGAACGGCGAGATTTGAGAAGCTTTCCATAAACAATTAATACAGCAACTCGAAAGAGGTGGTGCCGTGAAAAGATGCTAGGTGTCCCGTCCGGTAATCGAACCCAGACTTTCTGCGCCGCAGTCGATGCACTTACCACTGCGCCACGGCGACCACTCAACATGATAGTAGCTAAATGCAGAAGCTAGAAAAGCAAAAATAGAAAATCAAATAAACACATACTGATTCCAACAGTAAAGGAAGCATTAAATGGGTACAATTCTCGCGAGTGCAAAGCTGCAATAGAGTCAGAGTTCAATATCCCTCGTAATAAATGGTGTCCCAACAAGAACGCAAGATTTAAATTTGGCGCCATTCGAATTGTCAGTGTCTGGCATTTGAACAATTATTATTGTTTGTAAGTAGAAGGTATAAGGTTAATAAAAATTGAGCGCTACACGAATGAACAACGCATTCTCATTGTGAAATTGTTTTACCAAAATGGTGAAAGTTTTGCAGCTACAGTTCGCGATTGCGATCAATATCGCTCAAACTCCATCCACCTCAATTCGACACCGAGCTTAGCAAATTGGTGTTTCCAAATCCACTATGCAGCGAATTTTGACGAAAGATTTGCATCTACATACATACAAAGTTCAATTAACTTAGGAACTGAAGCCAGCTGACCATGCACAACGAAGGGAGTTCGTTAATTGGCTATTGGAGCGAAAACATGAAAATGCTGATTTTGCCGATAAAATCATCTTTAGTGACGAGGTCCATTTCCATGTTCATGGCTTAGTCGCATTTCGCGTTTTGGAGACCAGAATTGGCTGCCTAGATCGTGCGATTTAACACCATTGGCTTTTTTCTTTTGGGGTTTTTTGAAGTCGATGTTTATGCGAATAAGCTGACGACGACTTAAGCCTTAAAAGAGGAAATTGGACGCTGCATTAACGAAATACCGCAGCATTTATGCAATACGATCATTGAAAATTTAATTAAAAGATCGCGTATGTACCAGCAAAGCCGTGGCGGCCATCTGGCCGATGTGTTATTCCACACATAACCTCATCCTGTCTACTTTACGATATAATAAAGAATTTTTTTTAAATAATAATAATAATTGAGTGGCACTACAGCCCATAACGGACCAGGGCCTAGCTTCCAGAACAACAACAACTACTCGTGTTGTGCATGCTATTGTTCTTCACGAGTAGAAGGGACCTACAGTTTTTTTTGCCGATTCCGAACGGCGAGATTTGAGAAGCTTTCCATAGACATTTAATACTCTTTGAGTGTTGTCAGCAACTCGAAAGAGGTGGTGCCGTGAAAAATGCTAGGTGTCCCGTCCGGGAATGGAACCCAGACTTTCTGCGCCGCAGTCGATGCACTTACCACTGCGCCACGGGGACCAAATTTTTTTTTTTTTGTTTTTTTTTTTTTTATAAATATCTGCGTTTTATTTAAAATTTAAATCTTGTGTTCATGTTGGGACGCCCTTTCTAAATGCTTGGAAACTAGTTACACGTCCAAAAAATAAAACTGTCATCGGATGCAGATGGGTACTGAGAACAAAGTTCAACGGAAGTGTTGAAAGGTTTTAAACAGGGTTAGTAGCAAAAGGTTGCCCCCAACAGCCACGTGCCGACTTCCAAGAAACTTTTGCTCCGGTAGCCAGGCAGAGCTCCATCCAAATTCTTATGACTCTTGCAGTTGAATTTGGTTTAATCCCTTCCCAATTCGATGTTGAAATGACATTCATAAATTAAGACATTGAAAAAGAATTGTTCATGGAGCAGGTTGAAGGTTTCGTTGAACCAGGCAAACAAGATGTTCTGCTCATTAAAAAAGGCACTTTATGGGTTGAAACAATCAGGACGTAGATGGTATCTCAAGCTTGACCAAAAACTATTGCAGCTGGGAATGGCAAACCACTGAAATGTGTATTTAAATTTTAGATACCGAGGACACCTATATGGATGTAGTTATCTATGGTGTAGTCATCTGTGTAGCTGACTACAACCATATAGGTGTCGCAACGAATAATTTAGAAGCCTTTACACAATTTAAAGAACAGATGTCACTTGAATTCGAAATACAGGATCTTGGTAAGTTACATTATTGCTTTGGTATAGAATTTAATCCAAATATTTCTAAAAATTTTGTAACAATGAACCAATCTAAATACATTGAAAACATTTTACTTCGCTACGGTATAAATGTTACAGTTACTACATTGGATGGAAACGTCAAATTTAGAAAACAGATGGGACCAAAGTCGGAAGATGAAAAATACGAAATGGCAACTAAACCCTATTAATTAATCGGTTCACGAATTTATCTTGCTGTTTCAACACGTCTAGACTTTGCTCACGCAGTCAGCGTTCTTAGCCAGTACAACACAGACAGGACAGGAACATTGGAAAGCCGCCAAGCTAGTGCGGCTTTTGGGTTACGTCGATTCAGATTGGGGTGGCAACATAGACGATCGAAAATCGTGTACCGGATTTGTTTTTAAGTTAGCGAACGGAGCTATTACATGGTAGTCAAGGAAGCAGAAGTCTGTCGTGCTATCGGAGTATATAACTCTGACAGAAGCCGCCAAAGAAAGCATATACTCGTACCTTCCCAACTTACTTAAAACTTGGGTTCTTGAATGGAGACGCTAAACCTACCATCGTCTACTGCGACAACCAAGGTGCACAAAAAAATTAAAAATCCAACTTTCATTTTAGGAGTAAGCCCGTCGATATTCGACATCATTAAATAAGAGAAGTTTTTCAAAAGGTTGAAATAGAAGTTAAATACTTGCCGACGACCGAGATTATAGCTGATGTTCTCACAGAAGGTTTATGTGGACCATCACATCAAAAATGTATTAAAGGACTTGGTGTTGAAGACCAACACGCGTTGAGAGGGGGTGTAGTACTCTTATCAAAAATTAAAAATGTCAACACTTGTCTGTTTCCCATCCATCATTGTATCTTTATCTAATTCATGTTTGTTTGTTTCTTTCTGTTTATTTACGTTATTCTTAAAATTACTGCTTTTACTTCATGTCCAAATAAAATTGTTACAGCGAATAAACGCTTTACAATTGTCTCTGCTTTTATCTTTACTTTAAAATAAAATCTCAACATTTTTAATGTAGCAGATTATACGTGTGGCGTCCAGGCCTTTTAGCAGCAAATTGCACACTGTTTGTCAATGAATATTGTGGTTTCTCAAAACTTTGGAAATTTTGATTAGTCTCCTTTTTTTATTTTTAAAATCCATCGCTTAGTTTTTTCTGTAAAAGTTATTAAAACACGTTGAAAGAATTTTACACCGTTGAAAATTTACGATTTGTATTTATTATTTTATAATAATGAATTATTAACTCGTTTATATCCCAATACACCTGTTGGAGATTGTTAATATTAATTTGGAACTGTATAAAACTTAACAAAAGAGTGCAAATAGATAAGATAAGGAAAAAAAAACAATGGTCATGGGAAACAGTGGCTTAGTTTTTTTTTATTTTTTTAAACTAAAAAAAGGAAATGAATGTAATTGAAAATAACGAGATTTAAAATACATAAATTTCGATTAAATATGTTAAAATATAACCGAAATATTTCAAGTTGATAAGATTGGTAATGTGTCCCATTCTCAGGTTATTTTCTTCTCTGTTTCAGTCTAATTGGGCATATAGGGGCACCTAAGAATTGTTTATTGCCAAGTTCATTAATTTCCACGACATTATTAAATTCTACTTGATCAGATGCAATTTTTACAGTTAATATTTTCAATTACCATTGATATTGGGACCGATTTATTTTGAAGGTTAAAATATCTGTTAATAAAATTTAGTAATAAGGAAATTTTTCACCTTAAACATTTTGAGCAAAATATCTTTAGAAATATGTAACGTGATGTTTTTATAAACTCTAAAAAACGAAAACCTGTAAGTGTGCTGTGGTTTGTTCGACTATCTTTTGGAAATTTCGACGTAAAATATGTCACTGAAAAATTCGATGAAGTTTGAGCTCCTTGAGTGTTATCAGCAACTCGAAAGAGGTGGTGCCGTGAAAAATGCAAGGTGTTTCGCCCGGGAAAGGAACCTGGCGTATGAGTCGACGCCCTTACTTACTACGCCACTTAACTCATCTTTGTCTGTATTGATTTATTGAGTACAAAAACAAAATTACACGAAATACGTATTCGTATATTCTTATAATATTTGCCTGTTGATATGTATGAATGAAAAAAAAACATTTTTGGGATAAAAAAGAACAATTTCAGTGAAAACGTTTTGTAAAAATATGTATAAAAGATATTACTTCGAAGTTATATACATTTAAGCATTTTAATTCCAATTAAGAAACTCTTAACAATTCGTGGCAGCACTTACAAACTTTGAAAACAGCACTCGTGGAAAATTTGCAACTGGTAGGCAATTGTGGGTAATCTCTCAATTGTTTGAATGCGAATATTGCGCAAAATAAGTCGTTTTTGCGGCGTAGATCACCGCAACCTATAGCGAAGACTGTTTTAAAATGGGGTTGCATTCCTTCAAAAACCCAAAAGAACAATAAAATCTTTTCATGTTTTATTGAATTTAACATTCGCAAAAAATATTCTCAAAATACTTTGACAAAATTTTGTTCCTCCTGGGCGATGGATCTTCAACTTCCAACAGAAGACAACGTAATTAGCAAAGACTAGTCCTGCACAAATACCTCCACAAACAACACAAAACGAAGCAATTCCACCTACATCTAAGCAATTAATAACATCTTAGCCATCATCCGAGTTATCAAACGAATTAGCCAGCTGCATTCCTCCCCTTCAAGAATTCACCCGCAATACACGCCTCGCAAGGAATGCTCATCAGTTCACCCTTAAGCCCACCTTCGGACGTACAGTTAAGTATAGAGACTCGTTCTTTAGCCGCACCACACGAATATGGAATGCTCTTCCCAGCTCAATATTCCCCTCTCATTACAATCTACAGACTTTTAAAACCAATGTGCACCGGTACCTCCTCTCCCTCTCTTCCTCTATACCTTCAGCCCGTGCTGTGACTTAAATCCGGTCACTTAAGGGTAGTCGTAACCCCTTTAGCGCGCGCCAATTATAAAAAAAAAAAAAAATCAAATACAAGGTGAAAAAATTCGAAGAACGAGTAAAAAATTAATTAAGTGGCACTGAAAAATTATAACGAATAATTTGCTGCGAATAAAGACACCCAAAGGAGAATTGTTATATTCATAATAAAAACTTAGTTCCATTTAAGTTATGATACTTACACAGCCGACATAGTTCACTGTACGCCAGATTAAGTTCAAGTTCCATTACTCCATAAAGTCATAAAAAATAATACAAAAAAATGGAGCAAACAAACGACATAATGTATCGTACGCTACTTGTTCCCGTTAAATACCGGGGAGTTTTAAAATTCACCTTTAATTTTTTTTTTTTTTTTATCTTGCACAAGAATCATGATTTTTTGAATCACTGTTAAGTTCCTTCTTTTGCTCCAGAAAGTGATCATGTCAGCTGAACAGCGCAATAAACAAACCTCGATAGATTTTTGACAAGTAATATTGAATTTGTACTTGAATGATAAGAAATCAATGGCAGAAATAGATAAATACGTTGAAAAAAGTAAACCGACCATTCAGTATATTGTAGAAAGATGATGTGCGAAGATCAGGCCGTCCATGGAAATTAACCGCAAGACATGAAATTTTTAATATAGAATGTAACAGGGTGAAACCAGTAATACTAACCTTTATTAGCAAAATTGTATCCGAATGAAATTTCAATTATAGATATATATAGTTAAGTAAGTATATATTTATATATATAGTTGTGTTCATAAAAATAGCAGTGCTCCTCAAAAAAGACAAATAATTTTCTATTAATTCAAATTGTTTTATTTTTTTTTTTTCAAAAAACGTATACAAAAGTAAAGTACTTCTGTCTTAACAGGTATATCACAAAATAAAACTTGTTCATAACTTTTAACTATTTTTTTTAGTCGTAATAATATTTCGCAGTTGTTCATAAAAACAGCAGTGTTTTTTGGTTTTGCCATAAAGTGTCTCAGAAATTGTTGTTTAGAATTTAAAAAATATTTGTATATTCTTGTTTGGTAAGTGAATGTGTTTGTATATGTTGTCTTTTATTAACATACTTTAAAGTTAGAAATATGGGTCGATCAGAACATTGTACCGAAGATATGTGCGGAATTTTATCAAAAAATTGCGTTCGGAGGGAAAAACATATGCTTCAATCCCGGATATCATACGATGTTCAGCGAAAAAGGTCAGCAATGCGCTAAACTGAAAAGCTAGGCCCGAAACACGCGGTCCAAAAACAGTGACGGCTAAGCGAACTGACCGAAAAATTATGAACACGGCAAAGGAGAACCCTTCAATAAGCTCCAGACAGATAAGGGATGAACTCCTACATCCGGTGAATGCTGTGACAGTTAGAAGACTTCTTCTATTGAAGAAGAAGTCTTCTAACTGTTATGTCTTCTATTGGCTTCAATAGAAGAAGTCTTCTAACTAAACTACCAGCTCGACGCCCGCGAAAATTACCGCTTTTGACAAAAAAGCATGTGCAAAAAAGGATTGGCATTCGCAAAGTTTCACAAAGATTGGCCTAAGGAGAAATGGAGGAATATTCTATAGAGCGATGAAAGCAAAATAGTCTTATTTGGGTCCAAGAGTCGTCGGGAATTTGTAAGAAGACCAAAGAATGAAGAAAATAATCCCCGTTATATCTGTTAAACACGGAGGAGCAAAACTTATGATTTGGGCCTGTTTCTCATATAATGGGGTTGGGCCTATATATCCTATCAGGGTATAATGGACGGTGCTGAGTAAGTTACAATTTTAGAAGAGGTTATGCTGCCAAATGCCGAGGAGGAAATGCCACTAGTTTGGGTATATTAAAAATATAATAACCCAAAACATACGTCAAAACGGGCAAAATCTTGGTTTGATGAAAAAAGAATAACCGTTATGGAGTGGCCAGCACAATCCCCTGACCTAAACCCCATTGAGAACTTGTGGGGCGATGTTAAAAATTCTGTCCATGAGGCCAAACCAAAAAACGCCAAGGAATTGTGGGAGGTAGTGCGAGACTCATGGGAAGCTATACCAGTTGAGAGATGTCGGAGTCTGGTGGACTCAATGTCACGGAGATGCAGCAGATTGATAATAAACAAAGGCTTTGCTACAAAGTTCTAATGGTAAGCTGCACATAATAATGATTTCATTTTGTTTCATTGAGTTCTGTTGTCTAGGTACAGCATAATTCTAAACACTGCTAGTTTTATGAACAACTGCGAAATATTACTACGACCAAAAGCAATAGTTAAAAGTTATGAACAACGTTTATTCTGTGATATACCTGTTATGACTGAAGTACTTTACTTTTGTATACGTTTTTAGAAAAAAATAATAAAACAATTTGAATTAATAGAAAATTATTTGTCTTTTTTGAGGAGCACTGTCTTTTTTTATGAACACAACTGTACATAGAATGGTGGTTCGGAAAAACATAGAATGGTAAGAGTGCTATGTGGCGCACTTGGTCCCGCTTTTGTGACTGTTGTTCTTATTCGAAACTTATAAAATGAACGAAAAGAATGTAAATTGTCTAAGCTGATAGGCGGTAGATTCCATGTGAGACCTACTTAAATAGTAAATAGGTGTCGCTTGCATGTGTTATTTTTGCATGCATGGACAATATTTATATTGTAAATACAATTCAATAATTCCATATTTTATTTAAAAAAAAAAGTAATTATTGCATTTATAGCAATACGTGTCTTAAGGTGTATCTAAAACCGAACAAATGCTTCTGAAAACCGTATTAATCATCTTAATTGTTTCGATCATCTTACACATTTCCGAATGAAGTTAATGACCACATTTAACTAATAGAAAAGTGTCTTTCCGAAATTCCACCCCAGCATTTGTATTAAAATTTCGTATTGGTCCATGTTCTTCAAGATTTTCTGTTTATTGCTGTTGTTAAGCGAAATTTTTCGCTTGATATTTCCTAATATTGCACATACTAAAGAGACATTCTACATGCACACATTATACACAAATAATAAGCAAAAAACTTAAATAATACACTCCTACTCAGATGTCACATGAAATTTATCTCGTTTTCGTCAATGTCACAATTGCACAAATTTTGTTAAATCATAAAGACAAAGTCACCTAATGAAATAGCTTATTGTCACAGTTTTACTCATCAAAAGTGACTGTCTACGTACAACGATAGTTAACTGCTCTCGCAGTATAAAACTAAAACTTGCTTAGTTTCGGGTGTATGACTTTGCTTAGGTTTTGGCGGAAGACTATGATTTCACCTCAGTTGAGTAGCAGTTTTGTCTAATGCCGTCTCAAAATTTACTAATTTACGTCGCATAGGCGAGGGGTAAAACTAATCAAAGATGAATATCCCTACTATTTGCTTATTAATGGTTGTGGGCTTAAATATGTATAATCATGTAGAATTGTTTATGTCGTATTCTTTAACTTGAACAAATAGAATTAATTGAAAATATTATAAAACGTGCTCTCTTTTTCTTCTATATATATAAAAAAAAAATGTTTAATTCTTAAGATGTACTTTTAAAAATAATTTATAAATACAACTTTTTTGGGTATTGTTACTAATTTGTCTTACCTCCTTCTTTTCTTCAGTATTTGTTTCAACATTATAGAACCACACGCATTCGCCAATATTGTTATTTAAGTTATCATTCCATACACTACCACTTATAACAACAATATTTTCTTCATCAACTGTATTTAAATCACCGTGTTGGGTTTGAACATGACGAAATATAGATGCCATTTTATAAGTTTTGTGATTTAACTTGATTTTAATAAATTTTCGAACACTATTGTGATACTGCTGTAAACGAAATAATTCAAATTTATTTATTTTATACCAAAAGGATATACTCATGTGCATATAGACCGAAAGCTGATTTGCAATTTCATTTCAGTATGTAAAACATGTTGTGATATGTACGAAACTGATTGTTTTACTAAGCAGAAACTTACTAAACAACCATAAAAAAATTTAAACAACTTCATTAGATAAAAAATATCCACTTTTAGAATACTTGAACCAGAAATCAACAACTAAAAATCTGAAATGTCAATGACAGCACATGGTCTAAGGAGATACATAGTTCCACTGTTAATCCACCTAAATAAATGTCATATTTGACACTTATTTACGACTTGTTTTTTGAATTTTTGACAGTTCTGTTATCGCACACTATTTCCTTTACTAAACTTATTTAGGTCAATGTCAGAGACAATGAGGTGACAGTCGACTCCTTTTTCTTTTGGCGGGGGGAAAATTTGATAGCGTTTTTTATAACATTTCCCTTCCTTGAATAGCTGATTCGAGGCAGTTTCACAGCCAGGGTTTTTTTTTCTCTTGACTGAGAATACGTGTGAGCAGCGACATCAGCTGATTAGTTTTCCGCGCAAACTACTTATGTAAATATTGCCACTCATAGGCCCTTTAGGTTTTTTAAGTTAACCAATGTTAAGTTTTAGTAAAATATGCTGGAGGTACTAATTCATTACTTCATATGTTATATGTGTTATATTGAATGTTATATTGAAATTTCATATTCATAGTCGAATCATATGTTTTTCAAGGCGATGGTTTGTAATTAGCTAGATAAGAATGTTTTTCATATTATGTATTTTCATTTAATTTTTAATTTTTATAGCGGTTACCTGTACAGCTATTACCAATGTATAAGGTTAGGTTTTCTTATGTTAATTCTGTTGAATATATAACAAAATGGCTGACAAATTCACAAATTCTGGGCAATTTACAAATGTTTGACACTATTGAGGGCAAACATTCACGAATCAGCGGCCATGGTGCTTTTTTGGATTGGAAACGTAAACAAGTGTGAGTAAAATGAGAAAATGTTCGATGCTCCGTATATGAGTTCCGGAAAATTTGGGCTATATCCACCACAATTCGTAAATAACACTCAAACGGTAGATGGTCGAAGGGGAAATCAGCTGTTTAATCAGCTGTTCAGTCGACCATCTCCTTCCTTATTGGTCACCAGGGATGAACGATGAACGAAGAAGGAGATGTACAGCTTCGCAGCTGATCGATCAGATGATTTCCCCTATATATTACAAACGTTTGACAGTTATTGACGAATTGTGGTGGATTTAGGTTTATTTCTGAAAGTTATTTACGAACCATCGAACATTTTTTCATGTTACCCACACTTGTTTACGTTTTCCTTCCAAAATTTGGAACATGTCGACCATTTCCTGAATTTTTGCCCACAATATTGTCAAACATTCGTAAATTGCCCACGTATTTCCTGTAAGGCAGCCATTATGAAATATCATTCGGAGTAGGTTCGTATGTAACCAAATAAAGTTTTCCTTGAAGTTAGTGTCATCAAAACTTTAAATAGTTAAAATAAATATATATTAAATTATTATTAAATAGATATTAAGTATTATATTATATATCCAATGGCTTGTGAAATATGTACAAAAACGGAAAGGACGCATATTTGCTATTTCAAAGTTTAGCATAAGAAGGAATTTTGTATTTTTTAAGCAGTTTTCGTTTCTGCCGATATTCTGAATATATGTACTTCTAAGAAGAATTGTATTATTAGCACCTTATTTAATTACAGAAATAAAAGCGAATTCAGTATTTTACTTTAGGGATTCTGATGAGCCTTAGAAAATCAACAGACGTCCACACGGTACAAATTCTTCTTTAATAATGGGCTATAAATAATAAAAAATAAATTACTCTCTTTGATTCTATTCCACTACATTACTAAATTAAAATGTATTTAGTAATGCCAATAGTTTGGGTAAACAACTGTAACCTAAAACAACGATGGAAAATTTATATTTATGTGTATATCCGATGGCTTATGAAATACAGAAATGAATGTACAATTAAAGACAGATACGCATGTTCGGAATTTTATTTTCTTGTTTTGTATATTATCGATTTCATTCTTACTAATATTTCGACTTGGTAGTATTATAAAGCTAAAGCTATAACTAACGAAAAGACGTATCCACATCTAGTATTATAAAATCAATAATTTATTGGAATTCAATATTTTTCTAATCACATTTACTCAGTATAAAGAGCACAATTATTAAATAACATACGTATAGTTAAAGTAATAGAGCGATTTATGATACGTTTTTATTTTAAACATAAATTTGCAGTTGCGTTTTGTATTCATTTTTAGCATTGTAATATGACAATTTCTTTTTAGAGAAGAGTTATTTACATTCAATACATTAGTATAAAATTGTGAGTTCCATATAAGTTTAATGTCTGCAATTATGTATGCAATTGTAATTCATAACTTAACAACAAGGTCTATTGATATGTTAATTAATTTAAAAATTCTTACACACAAATAATATGTTAAGACTTTTCTTAAAAGTATGCCTTAAGTGCAACTGCTGCCTTACTGGTGCACCGTGTGAACACGCAGAACCTCCGCCATGTTCTTGAATTTTTTGGTGGTGAGAAATATTGCCGGTATATTAATAACACTTTGAATTTGTATTCAGTTCGATTGCGTTAAATGTCTTAAAACAACAAGAGATTATAAAAAAAATTATGTTTCCACATTCCGCAGAATTTATCACAGGAATCAGCATTCTGTGACATTAGATGAATTTGACAAAATATAACGACTTTTTTTCATATTAAAACCCACTTCAATAGTTTAAGCGTGATGGTAGTTGGCTGATTGAGTAGCTCACACCAGAAACCAATAAGGAAGGAGATGGTCTACTGAACAGCTGATTAAACAGCTGATTTCCCCTTCGTCCATCTACCGTTTGAGTGTTATTTACGAATTGTGGTGGATATAGCCCTAATTTTCCGGAACTCATATACGGAGCACCGAACATTTTCTCATTTTACTCACACTTCTTTACGTTTCCCCTTCAAAAAACCAACATGGCCGCTAATTCGTAAATATTTGCCCTCAATAGTGTCAAACATTCGTAAATTGCCCACAATTCGTGAATTCGTCAGCCATTTTGTTATATATTCAACAGATTGCGTTCGTAAATAACTACAGGCAATTGTTCATGATTTTAGTGTCGCCGACACTTTAAATAGTATGTTACTAAAATATTAGTAATTGTGCTAGAACTTATATTCCTGATGACTTTAGAAATACGTACAAAATTAAAACAGCAATGCATGTTTAAGAATCGAGCAGTAAGGAGAGATTTCTTTTCATCTGGTATTCCGAGTTAAGTGTATTTAAATCAAAATAAAGACTATTGTAATTCTGGTGTTACTTATTCGGCAATATGTAAGTAATAGAAAATTAAATTTGTAGTTATAATTTCGATCACTCATTATGAAAAGTGTAATACTGAAAAACATAAGGAAACCTAACCTAATACGTCGGTAATAATTCTCCAGGCAATCGTTTTAAAGAATTATAATTAAATGAAGATAATTTGAAACAAAATTTTTATCTAGCCTTTACCTTGAAAAACATATAATTCGATTATAAATATGGAATCTTAATATAAAATAATAGCACGAATTAATAAATTAGTCCCTCCAGCATATTTCACTAAAACTTCACGTTGATTAACCTATCTAAGAACGCCTATGAGTGACAATTATAATATATAATTTTGTAATATAAATAATATATATAACAACTCAATAAAAAGACTGAACTGTTTCGAAAAAAGCGCATAGTTACACATTTTAGTTACTTAGTATTCTTTAAAAAAAAAGTACCAGAATATAGAGATTGCTATACCAAACATAATAGTTGTTAGCAACAATAAGTGAAAGATATTAGTTTTTAGAATACGAGTCTCAGAATACTGAAAGATAGTGATGGGAGTTTAGTAATTATTTGGGAATTCTAAAATACTATTTGTCTAGTAATTGTGTTTAGTATAAATTCGTGTCGTATTTTTGTTTCAAAATTTATTATAAAGTTTTAACATTATAGCCTAACTGATGAAAATACTGCCTTAATGATACAATTTATGAACGCCTCCAATGTCGGCCATTATTTCGTGGTGGAATTTTTAGCAGAAATCTCTGAGTAAGGGAGACAGTCAACGTCCCCGTCTCCCTCACTCACATTAGCAGTTTGCGCGGGAAACTAATCAGCCGATTACGCAGCTCACACGTATTGTCAGTCAAGAGAAAAAAACCCTGTCTGTGAAACTGCCTCGAATCAGCTGTTCAAGGAGGGGAAATGTTATAGAAAACGCTGTCTAATTTTCCCCACGGGCAGGAGACGAGGGAGTCGACTGTCTCCTTATTGGTCTCTGGCTCACACGTATTCTCATTTCGGAGAAAAACCCTGACTGTGAATTTGGCTCTCAAATCAGCTGTTCAAGAAGGGGAAATGTTATGAAAAACGCTGTCAAATTTTCCCCGTGGGCGGGAGACGAAGAAGCTGTGTATCTCCTTCTTTGTTCATCCCTGTTGTTTCTTAAATTTCGCCGTTCGTGTAAAAATTTAATTAATTTGGAGTAAGATGTAGCAAACTTGTTAGTAATGAATGTACGCGAACAAATTTAATTTCATTACAAATAAAAGGGGAATAAGTAGTAGGTAGCGTTATTAAACATTTACTTGCTTTAGTACGACTTTACATATATTGCGAAGATAGAATTAACTAAATATAAATCATTGCAAATGTATAAGAACTATGTACTTTATTTAAGTATTCGGTTACATTAAAATAACTTATTAAAATCCTTGCTTGAAAATACAGGAATATACAAATACATGAAAATACCCCCCTAAAATTAGTTCGTATGATCCAAAAATCACGGTTGAAGCCTTTGCAAGGATTATAATTTACGAAATGTTTAAGCTGAGAATAACTCGTATTTGAATGGGCCATGGACGTTTTGGCTTATTTTTGATCACAGAATAGGAGTATTTTGCCGAAATTGGAGTATTTTGTGCTTAAATATAATTATCATTATTACTGCTGTAAGCCCTCCGATTGCTCACTATTCACATAACCAAAATCTGGTCGAAAATCCAGGAATTTTATAATTTTTTGTGGTAAAATAAGGGATTTTTCATACATATAAAAAATCATATTCTTTTGCATGGATATGATGAGGGGTTAAAATTGGTCGAAGATGATTTGCTTCTTTCTCTTATCTCTGGCATTGGCTGTTTAAAACACAAAGAAAAAAAACCGTTGAACTTTTGCATTATGAAGCAGAGATTTCATTCGTTCATCTCTGCTTCACAGTCCACAGTTACTTGGTGCTTGTGCCTTAATTTGGATGGGAATTATGAGGAACTTAAAAATTTGTATAATATTAATCTTTTTAACTGTTGCAAATGCATATAAACCAGTGGTAATACTTCATGGGGTAATGGCTGGTGCAGAAAGTATGATGATTCTTGAAAAAGAAATTATGTTGGTAATATATACTTGATTTATATATATACAATGATTTATATATATACAACATTCATGTAATGGAAAATTGTTAATCCTTTCCTTCAGAATCATCCTGGGACAAAGATATACAATTGTGACAAATTTAGCGGATGGTGGAGTTTAGAGGATGCGTGGAAACAAGTCACAGAAATACGGGAATACCTTAAAGAAATTATGAACTTCCATCCTGGCGGAGTGAATTTTATAGGTGAATACAAAAAATGTATATTACTGTTATAACTTATTAAGCTGCGCATCAATCACTGTTTTAGTTTGAATATTAGTTTAATCACCCTTATTCGAATTTTCGTGCAGCTTAATTCTCTGCACCTATCTATCCAAATTTTTAATTGTAGCTTGCAAGATTCTTGGAAATGTAATTGCCTTAAGTGGGGAAAAGCTGTAAATGCAGTGGATGATTAAGGTGTTGTACAAAACTAATTTGGTGGTTACAGAAATTAATATATATAACACAACTGCCTCTTGAACCCCAAGAAACAAAGATTCAATGCTTAATTTCAGTACTTATATTTGCTATACCATTATATTTTTTGTTGTAATCGAGGTAGTCGCAGTCTGGGCGGAAATCTTTCCCATCGTCGTCCAAATTGAGTGTAACCTTCTGGCTGGCGGTCGTATTTGGGTCGTCCTAGCTGTTTAACAGTGCAAATTTTTTTTGCAAACTATCAGCATCAAATGTGAGTCCGGCGTAATTTGCCCGTAACCGTTTTGGCACACTTCGGTTCGAAGTTTGTATTTGCCGCATAACTATTCCTGTTGTACATTCTGTTTAGCTGTATGTGATTAACTGCATCGCCTTTAAGCCATAAATAGCTTTTACCTTGTTTTATAACCCATCACACCTTTTATGGCTTCTTGACAAGGAATGAACTTTTGCCTTAGACGCAAGCATTCTAGCAATCTGGTACGATTGTAATTTTTTAGCGACAAGCGATGCTTCCCTTCCTCGACTCCGTTACTCTTTTGATAACCTTGACTACACTACGATACTTATGTATGATCCGAATCATTCTTGGCATCTCGTAAAATTTGGTGAGGGAAATTTATAATCCAGGAAACAATTTTTAACCGAGTTAACAGTTATGTTGTATTTTATAATTCTGTGGCTGTTCATTAGTGTAATTTGTTCAGTTCGGTCGTAAATAGAGCGAATCTTCCTCACTCACTTCCGATTAGAACACCGACCTTAAGCGCTTTAGTATTTTCTTTCTAATGTTATGGATTCCCTGTTGTTGTAAGTCTCGTAAAACTATTAAGGACCGGCCGTACCGCCTCCGCAGGGCCTCAGCTAATCTGCTGGGTTTTGTTATCAATTTGAAATTATTAAGTCTGTTTCTAAGGAGCAGTATGATAAAGATATTTTGAGCGTCCTGTTTCCGATTGATGTTGGTCCTGTTTTTGAGGATATGTAGTGCCTTCGGTGTATACTTATGAAAATTTATCCCTTTTTTAAAAATTTCTGCGTCGTCGAAATTTGATTCGCGAAAAGTTTAAACGCAATAATGTGCTAGGGCCACCTTTCCAAGCTTGTCTATTTTATCTGATTTGTGGCTGATCTCTGTCGCAGACATTACTTTTACTCGTATTCACAAAGTAGTATTTATATGCCAGTTCGAAGAGATATTCAGATATTCACACCTAAAATGCTATAAAATTCTGTATTTTTTCTCCACATATTTGAATATTGTTTAAGGTCTTTTTACTTTTACGAAACAGTTATCTAGAATGTAGTCTAATACTAGATTAACAATAGTCGATCAAAATGGGTTGTTCATTGGCATGTCATGTATTTGTTTATATATCGGTCTTTGTACCGGATATAATTGTTTTCCTTAATGCTAAATTCGAAGAGTTCCAAAAATGGCTTTGTTCAAACATTGTAAACTGAATAATGGCTTCCCATTTTTTTTACTTTGCTAATTACAATTTGTAATGCAATATTTGTGAAACACTCGGGAGGTAAATAAAATGTATGTACATTTTTAACATTAAAAAGTCATTACCAACGCTTTTTACGTTAGATAAAGATAAAATACAGACTGAATTTCGATAGTATGTAATTACCGCATCACTAAATCCCACACAGCGATTTTCGTGCAATAGCAACTTGCAATTTCAATATTTTACGCTGTCAAAAAATATGCCAGATTTGTTTAATTATTGCATTTTACTATTTTATTGTTAAAAGCGTCTTAGACGGTAGACTCTTGCAACTTTAAATATTTTATTATTAGGCAAGGGTACATGCTTGTGGCGTCTTTAGGTAAAGTATGTTACTCGGACACGAGATCACCATTTAGACCTAAAGCATTAAGAACTTTTAATAAAGTTAGGGAATTGGTTGATCACATAAAATGACTAAGTAGCTTTATGTAGAGAGAGCTACGCAGTGTCATAAGGAGGGGAGACACCTCACAGGTGCAACAGAAGTCATTGTGGAGAAGCCGTTATGTACTGGTATGTGTACCTGTTGCGCAGTGTTTTTATCGCCGCCCCACCTATATTTACAATTAGGCCTATTTTCTATCAATAATATAATATAATAATAGGAAAATAACGTTAATTTTAAGGTTATTCGCAAGGAGGATTATTGGCAAGAGCTGTACTTCAGTCATGCCCTGATCACAATGTAAACAATTTTATATCATTGTCATCACCCCAGGCTGGACAGTATGGAAGTAAATATTTATTTTCATTTTAACATTTTGTAAAAATAAAACGAACGTTTTCTATTTTTTTAGCTAGTTTTCTTCAACAAATTTTTCCAGACTTGGCTGCGGAAACAGTTTATAAACTATTTTATTCCGATCTGGGACAACGCATATCTATTGGTAATTACTGGAACGACCCACTTCAACACGATTTGTACCTTAAATATAGCGTTTTTCTCCCTTTTATTAATAACGAGATAAATTCCGCTAATTCTACGCAATTTAAAAACAGTTTATTAAAATTAAACAAAATGGTACTGATAGGTGGTCCGAAAGATGAAGTTATAACACCGTGGCAATCGAGGTGTGTGCAAGAATCAGTTTGGAATTTTCTATTTATTTATTCCTGATTCTTATATTTGTTTATTTCAGTCACTTCGGATTTTTCAACGAATCACTGAATGTAATACCTTTAGAAGAGACAGATATTTTCTTGAAAGATAGAATAGGTTTAAAAAGCCTTAAAAATGCTGATAAACTCATCTTAGTAACAAAACCGGATGTAAGTCATACAATGTGGCATACCACTCCAAAAGTTATACGTGAAGTCATTTTGCCTTATTTAGATTAATTTTGTTCATATGATATAACTCGTCTATAAACTCTAGATTGCGTTTCTTGTAAAAATTTGCTTAATTAAACAATATGTACATAAATAAAACAAAATATGTTCGATACATCGTTTGTTCAAATCTTTCCCTTAAAGACACAGTGACAGTGAAAGGGATAATTGAGACATAATCACCCCTATTCCGGGAGTCATCTCATTTTAGTGACTATTGTCATTTTGAAAGTCATCTCATTTTTTCATCGGTATTCCGAAACTAAAATGACTTGTGGAATATGTTCCACAACAAAAGTCGCCTATCAAATGCAAAATGTCATATCCTTACACTTTGTTTATATTTTGAATTCTTCAATAAAATAACTTTTAAATAATCTTTCAGTGTTTTATTTTAAAACATGGACAGCATAGCTCTGTTTGTAGATGTAGACGGATTGTCTAATAATGCATTGTTGACTCCACCTTGATGAGTTTCTTTGAAGCCGAAAACTCTTCCAGGTGGGTCCACTGTCTCATGCATTGATAGAAGTTTGGCCACCGTTTCGTCCAGCTCCGTTAAAATGTTTGTTTAAAGGATGCTCCTCCGGTTGCCTCAGATTCATTTTTGTTGTGCGTCAATTTTTTTTAACTTTTGACTTTAAATCGAACCAAACCTATGAAGTATTTCAAAACAAATAATTTAAATGTTCGTATGTACATATACATATGTATAGTTAATTACATATGCCTTGTGCCATTCTTTCTCATTACGCACACGTGGTCCTAAACTGTTTAGTATTGCCGCAACCTCCTTGAAGACAATTCTTATGTCCTCACTTTGGGTAACGCCTCTTTTGAAATTTTTGGCAAGAGTCACGTTCTCTTCCATGAGTCCCACCAAGCGAATGATTTGCGAAGGTGTTGATACCTTTAACGTTTGGAAACCATAAATAATAAGCAAACATATCAAACTTACTCTTTAGACATTTTTAGTTTTATGTCATGTACTAATTTCAAATCGACTGTCACTTTTCCTGTCGTTTAGTGACTCCGGGAATACCAAAAAATGAGACATGTCGAGTGGTAAATGCATTCCACAGGAGCTGACAGGAGCAAAATGACTAGTGTCATTTTATGAATTCTTAAATGACTATGGGAATACCGATTTCTCACACTCATAAAGTGAGGGCTCTAATAGTAAATTTTCTCTTGATCCCAAAGACACATCGATTGGAAGAAGTTATTCACCGTCATTATGAGTGGCGTTTAAGTTGGTCGACTCTTTTTGTTTGTCATCGCCATCGTCTTTCCCTAAAAGTAAATATTACATATATAAAACCAAAATGTATCATTAGAATAAACAAAACACATTTCAAATAGATTTTAAGTCTCTGGCTTGAAGAAATTTCCAACCGACAAAAATGGGCGGTTATGCAGGCGTTTTGTCACACTTAAACGGCAGCCATAATTTAATTTTTTATAGATTGCAGGCAGGATTGTTCTCCGTAAGAGATCATGGGAGATCAGCAAAGTTCCTAGAGGTGGAGTGTCATTGTTGCACTCCGACGTTAAACTGGTGTGATTGTAGAGGATACTAATTTAAAAAAAAAAACTCTATACAATGTTTGTTATTAAAATATTTAACTTTATTAATATTCAAAAGAATGCAAAAGGGATACGCAGAATCTTCCTGTCACTGTTGTCGAATAAACCAGAATGTCCTTTTTTTATTTAAATACCAACGGCGGGGACACAAAGTTTGTTTCCGTGGGCGCCGCTGTATATTATTTTCTGGATGTTTTAGACCTTCTCCAATAGGTGGCGCTACATTTGCATGTGGGGCAATATATGATGTTGCCACAGGGACAGGGATGAACAAGGAAGGAGATACACAGCTTCTTTGACAGCGTTTTTTATAACATTTCCCCTTCTTAAACAGCTGATCGGAGAGCCAAATTCACAGACAGGGTTTCTCTCCGAAATGAGAATACGTGTGAGCTACTCAATCTGCCGATTACCTTTCCGCTCTCATTGGGGTGGGTTTTAATATGAAAACAAGTCGTTATTTTTTGCCAATTTCATTTAATGTCATAGAATGCTGATTCCTGTTATAAATTCTGCGGAATGTGGAAACACAATTTTTTTTGTTATCTTTTGTTGTTTTAAGACATTTAAAACAGTTGAACTAATTAAAAATTTAAATTGTATTTAAAATACCGGAAATATTTCTCACCACCGAAAAATGCAGGAACATGGCGGAGGGAGTGCGTGTTCAGAAGGTGGACCAGTAAGGCAGCAGTTGCACTTAAGGCATACTTTTATGAAATGTTTTAACATATTATATGTGTGTAAATAATTTTGAATTTATTGACATATCAATAGACCTTGTTAAATTATAAATTACAATTGCATAAATAATTGTACGAGGGCTGTCTGATAAATAACCGACCTCAACGTGAAGCTAGCGGCACAAGTGAAAAAAAAGTTTCTACTTCAAATTGTGCATATTATAATAGGTACTCGCCAAAATTTCAGAAATTTATCTTGCACCATTATCTGTTGACAGTCGTTTTTGTGAGTGTATTTCGGTGACTCCCCCAAAATGGAAAAAATTGAATATCGAGCTGTAATTAAATTTTTATTTTTGAAAGGCAATACGCCTTCACAAATCAAAGATGAGTTGGACTCTGTGTATGGTGACTCTGCACCAGCGTTTACCACCGTAAAATTTTGGGCAGCTGAATTTAAACGTGGTCGCAGGAGCTTGGAAGATAATGAACGTCCTGGGCGTCCAAAAACTGTAACCACTAACGATAACATCGCTAAAGTTCATCAGTTGGTACTAGACGACCGCCGGATTAAAGGTAGAGAAATAGCTGAGATTATGAAGATGTCAAAAGAACGTGTTTGCCATATATTAAACCAAGATTTGGGCATGAGAAAGCTGTCCGCGCGTTGGGTGCCGCGTTTGCTTACGCTAGACCACCAACGTGTGCGCATGAACATTTCCAGCGCTCTGTTGGCTCAGTTTAGAGGCAATAAGACCGAGTTTTGGCGCCGATTGATAACTGTAGACGAAACTTGGATTCATCATTATACGCCCGAAACAAAAATCCAATCTAAACAGTGGATTGAAAAGGGGGAACCGGCCCCAAAAAAACCTAAAGCTGTGTATTCGGCTGGGAAAGTGATGGCGAGTGTTTTTTGGGACAGATATAGAATTATTTTTATAGACTATCTTGAAAAAGGAAAAACTATAACAGGAGCATACTACGCATCATTATTGGACAAGCTTAAGGAAGAAATTTCGAAAAATCGGCCACATTTGCAAAAAATGAAAGTCTTGTTCCACCAAGGCAACGCACCATCTCACACCTCAACAGTCGCCATGGCGAAAATCCACGAATTGCGGTTCGAACTGCTTGACCATCCACCTTATTCACCGGATCTAGCACCAAGCGACTTTTTTTTGTTTCCTCAACTTAAAACTGCGCTCGGCGGCCAGAGATTTTCGTCAAATGAGGAGGCAATCTCTTTCGTGAACCCGTATTTTGCAGACAAAGATGCCAAGTGCTATTTGGAAGGGTTGTAGAGATGGGAGCATCGCTGGGAGAAGTGTGTGGAGTTACAAGGAGACTATGTAGAAAAATAAATAAAAAAAATTTGAAAAAGTCGCGTGCATCATGGTTAGGTCGGTTATTTTATTCAGACAGCCCTCGTATACATATAATATTACAATGCTTCCCTTATAAAATGAATACAAAACGCTGCTACAGACTTATGTTAAAAATGAAAAATTATCATAAGTCGCTCTATTACTTTAAGTATTAGTATTATATGGTATTTAATAATTGTGTTCGTCATACTGTAGATGTGATTAGAAAAATATTGAATTCCACTAAATTATTGATTTTATAAGAATCGATGTAGATACGTCTTTTCGTTAGTTATAGCCTAAGCTTTATAATACTACCAAGTCGCAATATTAATAAAAATGAAATCAATGATATACAAAACAAGAACATGAAATTCCGAACATGCGTAAATGACTTTAATCGTACATTCATTTCTGTTTTCATAAGTCATCGGATATAGAAATATATATAAATTTTATATCGTTGTTTTAGGTTGTAATTAGTTACACATTGGCATTACTTTATACATTTTAATATATGGAATGTAGTGGTATACAATCAAAAAGAGTAAGTTATTTCTTATTATTTATAGCCCATTATTAAAGAAGAGTTTGTACTGTGTGGACGTGTGTTGTTTTTCTAAAGCTCATTAGAATCCCTACAGTAAAATACTGAACTCGCCTTTATTTCTGTAATTAAATTGGGTGCTAATAATAAAATTCTTTTTAGTAGTATATGTAATTCAAAATATCGGTAGAAACGAAAACCGCATAAAAAATACAAAATTCCTTCTTATGCTCAACTTTGAAATTGAAATATACATCCTTTCCTTTTTTGTACATACATATTTCACAAGCCATTGGATGTATAATATAATGCTGAATATCTATTTAATAATAATTTAAAATCTTTATATATTAATAAATTAAAATTACTTACGAACCTACTCCGAATAAAATCTCATAATGGTTGACGAATACAGGAAATACGTGGGCAATTTACGAATGTTTGACACTATTGTGGGCAAAAATTCAGGAAATGGTCGACATGTTGCAAATTTTGGAGGGGAAACGTAAACAAGTGTGGGTAACATGAAAAAATGTTCGATGGTCCGTAAATAACTTTCAGAAATAAACCTAAATCCACCACAATTCGTCAATAACTGTCAAACGTTTGTAATATATAGGGGAAATCAGCTGATCGATCAGCTGTGAAGCTGTGTATCTCCTTCTTCGTTCATCCATGCACAGGGACTCCCTCTCCAGTTTTTTTGACTGTTTTTGTAAAGGGATGAAAACATACTTGTTTTTTGCTTCCTTCCGTCATCACCGGAGATGTAGATGATCATTCTGCGTTTTTGATGTGCGTATATTCGGAGATTGTTCTGGCGATGAGTTTTCTGCTGTGTTGTCTCTGCTTTCTTGTGGAAGGATTTCTTCAGATTTGTGGTATGAGTTTATTGTTGTATGAGCCGGCTTCAACCTTTAAATTCCAATATTTTTGAGGTTCCCATCGATGTTTATGGTGAAAACTCGGTCGCTCACTCGGTTGGCTACCTTATAAGGAGCCATATACGGCTGCTCCAATGGCTTCTTCACGTGGTCGCAATGAACGAAGACATGTGTGCAGGCGTTGATATCTTTTATCAGGCACATCCAAGTCTTCGTGTGATGTTGTGTTGGAGTTGGTTTCATCGCCCTCATTACAACTCGTTGCCGTTCGACGAAAGCTTGGGGATCTGTTAGTGTTTCGTGCTAAGTGAAAAATTCCCCGGGAACCCTTAATTTTGTTCCGTACAGTAATTCTGCTGGAGATGCTCTCAATTCTTCATTGTATGCAGTTCTTAACACAAGCAGGACTGTTGGAAGTGCTTGAGTCCAGGGGATGTTTTCTTTGCACATCAATGCTGCTTTAAGTGACCGATGCCAACGCTTAATAATGCCATTAGAAGCGGGATGATGACCAATGAATCGGGCTAGTGCTCGAAATAGCTGGGATTCGCAATGGGGTCCTTGATCCGTGGTAATCTTAAATGGAGTTCCATAATTGCTTATCCAGTGTGTGATGAAGGCTGCCGCTATCGTTTCCGCTGTGGTGTCCTTCAATGGTATTGCTACTGGCCATCGAGAGAATCTGTCTATGATGGTGAGACAGTACCTGTAGCCATTGACCATTGGCATGATTATGATGTCCATGTTGACATGCTCAAACCTGCTGTCAGGTACTTCGATTCCTTGCGGCAGCACACGGCTGTGTCTCTGAGTCTTTGACCCCAGAGGTCATGGTATACATTCCCTGGTCCACTTGACTGCATCCTTCTTTATTCCAGGCCAGATGTATTGCTGCTTGAGCTGGTTGCTCGTAATTCTGCAACTCGGATGTGAGAGGCCATGGATATATGAAAACGCTGTCTTCCGTAGGCTGGCAGGGAAATATGTTCTTACCACACCAGAAGAGACGTCGCAATATATGGTTGTGTTTGTTGTGATTTTTTGTAGTTTTAAAGATGGTTGTCTATTTATGTTGTGTAGTTCCAGGTACTGGTCTTGTGCTGATTGAATCTCCTGAGCGCTGAGTAGTGTTGGCATATCGATGGCGCAAATTCCTGACAGTGTGTCTGCCACTATGTTCTCTTCACCTTTTACCTAGACAATTTCGGTGGAAAACTCTGAGATGTAGCTGAGTTGCCTCTGTTATCACTGAGACACCTTTTCAGATTTTTGTGCGAACGCATACATAAGTGGCTTATGGTCCGTTCTGATCAAAAATTTGCGGCACTTGAGGAGGTGTTCAAAATATTTTATAGCTGCGTAGATGGCAATTCGGTCGTATGTATTGTAATTCTTTTCCGTTTTGCTCAGTTTCGTGAAAAGAACCCTACCGGCGTCCAATTTCCGTTAATCCAATTGCTCTAATCCGGCTCCTATTGCTACGTCGGAGGCATCTGTCGACAGGACTAATGGTGCGGTTGGTGACAGGAATGATGTTGTCGCTATTTAAGCCAGTTGTTGCTTAATTTTGTCGAACGCTTCTTCGACTTCAATTGTCCATCTCACAATCCTTTTGTCGTTCTTCCTGGAATTGGTACGGAAACTATTCAGAGTGCTTTGTGTTTTTGCTGCGTTTGGAATGAGTCTACGGTACCAAGGAACTTGCGAAGATCTTTCATTAATTGAGGCTTTGGATAATTTATGATTGCTTCCACTTTGTCAGTGGGCGGTTTGTATCCTTTTGGTGTTATATTGTAGCCTAGGTAATTCACTTCGGACTGACCAAACACGCATTTGCTCTAATTTATCCTCAGCCCATTCTGTCTCAATCTCTCAAAAACTACACGCAAGTATTCCTCGTGCGATTTGGACATGATGATGAAGTCGTCAATGTAACAGTATATGAAATCTAGATCGCGAAAAATAGAATCCACATACCTCTGGAACGTTTTAGATGCACATAGCAGACCGTAAGTCATTTTTAAAAACTCGAACAATCCAAAAGGAGTTATGATGGCTGTCTTTTGAATGTCCTCTTCAGCCATTGGAATTTGGTGGTATGTCTTGGCGAGATCGAGAAAGCTGAAAATCTTCTTTGCAACATCGGAAATAAGTCCTGGATCTTTGGTGGTGGGTATCTGTCCGGTGTCGTTTGGGCGTTTAGTTTGCGGTAGTTTCCGCACGGTCGCTACTCACCTGTCTTTTTTTGCGTAAGAAGTAGTGGACTTGCCCACAGACTTTTCGATGGCCTAATGATTCCTTTTTCTAACATTGCCTTGATTTCGTCTTTTGCTGCTCTCAATTTTTCATTGGCAAGTTTGCGAGGTCTTTCAGCAACAAGTTGTCCTTTGGTTTCGATGAAAAGAACCACACAGGTGGAGATGTTTGCGGGTTGATTGATTGATATGTTGAAATTAATTGAGTGTATTGCTTGGTTAAACTGGATTGAGAAATGCTGTTGGTGTCTTTTGTTGAAATTCCGTACATTTTCGCTTCCTTCACCTTTCCTGGAGTCTTGCATGACGTCACTGGATCGAACAATCTGCGCTTTTTTTAAATCGATAATGAGTCTGTGGTGTGTAATGATATCAGATTATTACTGATTTGACGTTGGCGATGGTGAAACTCCAGTTTATGTCTCAACGCAGTGTTTTTGTCCATATGTGTTTATGATGGTGGAAGTTAATTTCTTCGTCGCAACGGGTTTTAAAAAATTAAACCACACAAGCTTTAGCTTGGACCCCACCGGTTTTGTAAATGAAACGACTAGGGTTTTATACGTTATAATTTTATTATTCGACCTTCTGGTCTCGCGCTCCAAATCACTCTGTCTGAACAATATTAATTTCCCTAATTCCTAAGCTTCCCTCGATCAATCAAGGTCTTTCCATTCCCACGCTCGTTCGCTCACGTCCGAGCATGCATCGCCAAAAGTGCAAGCTATGCGTCTGGCTAAATGCGAGGATCGTCATGTTACATCCGCTGCAGGTGCGATCATGGGAATGGGTTGGCACATGCGTTGTCGGCTGTGCTAACTGCCCCCCTTTCAAATATCTGCGTCCCGCAGATCAATTGCTGAACATGTAGAACAATTTCACCTTGCATTCCGTGACTGGGCAACTGGTATTTGGCCTTCAGCAGCAGTGGGTATGCGTTTCCTTAAAGAAGGGAAACGGAGTTCCGGAATTTTCATCTGTCCAAATATTTTCTTTTATTGTAAGTATACGATGAATATAATAATCGTGACAATTACTGAGATTATTGAAAGATTAAAACGTTCTTTCAAAGACTTAATGTCCTCAATATATTTAATGCTGATGTGATGTATGAAGTCCAGGTCAGGGGTGGTCCTTTTGCTGGTCACGTTGGCTAGAACAAGAGGAAGAGGTGTTTTTAAAACACCGGTGGCTGGGACGTCAGGTCAAGTAGTGACGGTAGCATCCGCGTGGCTAGCCCCACGAGCCGGACTACTGAATCAAGCAAGAGAAGGAAGGGATTGCAGCCGCAGCCTAAGCTTACCAAGCGTTGGACGACTACTATGACGTCGCAGTCGCACCGAACAGAGGCGGAGCGGTGACGACGAAAGAACCCCGCCAATAAAGTCGTCTTTAGCAGCCGCATCCATCGACATGGAAAGCCCTCCAATGCGAATCGGAGGGGAACGAATGCCGATATTCTTATAGAGGGAGTGACAACTCCTTCCAGGTTCTCGCCACATCGGACGCCGATGATGAGGCGGAACAAATAAAAGAGGAAGAAAAAAAAAAAAAAAAAAAACTGGTGGTACGCTGCCCACCTATTAACGTCTTCGGCATGGGGACGTAAGAAGACATTTTATATCAAATACAAGACTCCCGAAATTCATACTGTCCATTGCCTAACAATGGACGGGTTTAGATTCTTAAAAGAGAAGTTAGCGGCATCTAACGCTGACTTTTATACATACACCCCCAGAGGTGAAAGGCCACAGACCTTGCTCCTCAAAGGTGTAAATCCCTCTACCGACCCGAAGGTTCATTTCGTAGGGGTTAAGCCTTTCACAACTGCGGCAGCGAAAGCGAAGAAGAATGCACTTCCTTTCTTCTTAGTTCAGGTATCCCAGGGCACGAAAATTGACAATCTACGAAAAATCCGTTTTGTAGGCGGTCTAAGTGTAAAAAGGGAGAAATTAAACAAAATGGACCACGTACTTCAATGTGCGAAGTGCAGAAGGCTCGGGCACGTCGCGGAGAACTGCAACATGGAGTTCCGCTGCGCACGTTGCACATTTAGCCACAACAAAGGTGAATGTACTTTAGGAACGGAAGAAGTCTAGGACAAGGAGCTCCTCAAGTGTGTACTCTGCGGAGGAAACGGACACCCCGCAACCTATTTGCGGTGTCCACGAATAAAAGAACTCCGGCAGAGAGTAAGAGAAGTTAGGAACGACAAAAAGGTAGAAGCCAAGACTGTGGCCCGTGCTGTAGCTACTACTGTTACGCCGGCAATCTTTTACGCCCAAATGGTGTCAGGCAGAGAACCGGCACAACGGACAGTGCCGAAGGTTGCCCCGGCTCCAATGGCTAGGCAACCCAGATTGTTGAATTACACACCAGTTTCCTTGCGCAGACGGCTAGAGTAGATTTCCTCTTCTTTAAGCTGCCTGTGAACCAACGCTCGCAGATATAATGGGCTCACGCGAGGTAAGAACCCTTAAGATCCTAGCAGTGAATGTAAATTCGCTGATAAGGATTGAACGAAAATTAACGCTCTCTAATTTGTTGCAAGCCCACAATCCTAATGTGTTGATGGCTAGCGAAACTAAGCTAAACCAGACGCGGTCGCTCTCTTGATTAAAAAGAACATTAATCATAGGGTCGTATATAGCAATGTTGTACGTAGATTTAGTGTGCTAGAAGAATCCATCGCACGCATCTCTCTCCAACGTGGAAAGAAGCTATTTGTGATCGCTGTTTATGCATCCGAACATCAAAACCCTAACTTTCTTTCGGAGCTCGAGGCTCTCTTCACTAGCCTGAGCTTGAACTCGGAAGAAAATTATTATATTCTAGCCGGAGATTTGAACGCCAAACACGGCGAATGGGGTAATAATGTTCTAAATGAGAGAGGAAACGCCCTCTTAGAGTGGATGGAACAGAACAATATCGAGTTCAGGTTAGATTTGCTTGCTACCGATAGACCATCCTTTCCTCGAAGCGGGTCCTATCTGGATGTGATGCTAATCGACAGACGACTGACGATACTTAACGTGGAGCGACGCACGAGGAACTGTTTAACTACGGTCGAGTATGACAGTGATCACTGTGGTCCCGCCGTGGTAATACAGCTCCCGAACGAGCTGGAGGAACTAGAAGAATATGACCAAACGCATCCTTATAATTATAGGTGTGTATTATAAGGTGTGCTAGCCACGTTTTTCTAGAGCCTTATCCAGAGAAGTAAGTTCGAGTGTGATCAATCCTCCTACAAACAGAAACCTTACGAACGAAGAGGTTGATAGGAACCTCACAAGAAATGGACGAACGTACAATGGACAGGACGATCCCGAAGGTGTTACAAACCGACTATGGAGACATCTATCGGAACTCTGAAATCGATGCACTTCACGTGCAAAAAAGTAGACTATTGTCAAGACTAAAACTCTTTTACAGGCGGTTTACAGATCCACAGATTGCAGAAATTCGCTCTCTGAAGTCACAGATCAAAGTACTCCAACAGTTAATAAGACAAAATTACAGTCTAGCTGTAAGCTTGCATTGGGGCAATAAGATTCGGGCTGTAAGATCTAACAAACCGAGCATGTTCCCGCAAGTAAATCAAATCTTCGGAGGAGAGATCATAATGACATTCAGTGCGTTCGACTTGACAGAACAACAGACAACGCCAACATGCTTACGTCAGTTGGAATCGATCCAGACGGGGCTGTGCTTGACAAGTACTTTTTCGTAGTGGAAGAACCCCAGGAGAAAGTTAATGCAATTGGTGCTGTTGGGAATCGATGGGATACCAATTATTGTTTGCGCCATCTACCCTCTGAGGCTGTGGATGTATACACAACACTGTTTAACAAAGCGTTGAGTAATGCATATTACCCGAAGCATTGAAAAACAGCTGTGGTACAGCCAATTCCGAAACGGGACAAACACGCCTCCATCTCGACAAATCTCCGGTCTATAAGTCTTCTTCCGTGCATAAGCAAGGTATTCGAGCAGATAGTCATTAGAGCCCTGAAAGAATGGGTTGAGGAAAAACAAATAATACCGGAAAATCAATTTGGCTTCAGGGCGGGGCTTGACAGCATTCATGCCGCGTCAAAATTGATTTCCGACATACAATGGAATAGAAACAAGTCACAGTGTACAGGCGCCTGTCTGATTGACATGGAAAAGGCGTTTGACACCGTATGGTTAGAAGGCCTCTTTCTCAAGTTGGTCAGGCTCGGCATTAATAAAACATTGCTGTATATGATCAATGATATGGTCACAGGTAGGAAGTTTGTTGTGAAAAATGGCATTGAAATTTCGACTACAGTGTTCCAAATAAAAAATGGGTTGCAACAAGGGGCTGTTGGTTCTCCGATCTTATTCAGTATACATACTAGCGATCTCATAGGTTCTATGCCTAACATGCGTTTACCGATGATCTAATCGCGTACAGATCAGGTCCGAAGGTAGAAATAATAAATGTCTTGTTGCAACGGGACTTCGGTACAATTCAACGATTTTGCGACGACTGGAAGTTGAAAATCAACTACCAGAAGTGTGAAACTATCCTTTTCAGAACCCCGCTGTCTAGGGCATCAAGGGACACGAAAATGAACTGGCGCAAGTTCGGCATATTTGACCCACAAGGACGACCATTAACTGTAAAAAGTGTAGTCAGATATCTAGGCATCTGGTTGGACCAGTATCTGTATGGTGGTATCCACATAGATACAGCTCTGACCAGGGCTAAGAAGGCCTTCGTTATGACAAGAGGGCAGTTTTACAGCAGTCAACTTGACACCAGAGTGAAGGTAATCTGCTACATGGCCCTCATCCGGCCAATTATGGTATATGGTTGCCCTATGTGGTTCAACGTGAGTCCATCCCAGATGGAAAAGATGAGGGTGTTCGAGAGGCAGTATCTTCGGGACTGTTGGAGTACTTTGATCTGTGACTTCAGAGAGCGAATCTCTGCACTCTGTGGATCTGTAAACCGCCTGTACAAGAGTTTTAGTTTTGACAGGAGTCTACTTTTGGAAAAACCGAATGCCTACACTGTTGACGACCCTCGCAAACGTACAAACGATAATGATTTACGGATCTGCACGTGGAATGTGATGTCCCTAAACAGACCACGTGTAGCCGATGAACTTGCGGAGGCCCTGGACTGCTATAAAGCAAATATCACCGCCATGCAGGAAGTGCGGTGGGCTGTCTCTGGCAGAACGGGCAGAAAGAAGATGAAGAACTGCGACATATACCACGGCGCTTGCTACAGGGAGAGAGGGAAACGCTTATTTGGATGCGGTTTTGTTGTTCGAGGCAGTCTTAAGCTTCAAATACATAAGCGAACGCCTCATAAAAATCCGCATCAAGGCTAAATTCGGGAATATAAGCCTCATATGCGCCCAAGCCCCAACAGAGGAAAAATATGACAGCAGTAAAAAAGACTTTGTCACCTCCCAGAAAGGACATACGATCGATGCCCCAGCTACAACACCAAGATCGTTCTAGGAGATTTCAACGCTGAGCTGGGAAGAGAAGAAGTCTTTGCTAAAGTCATCGGAAGACACAGCCTGCACGCCAACATCTCCGGAAACGGACTCAGGCTAGTTGACTTCACCTCCGGGCGAAATCTCTCTGTGGCCAGCACGCGGTTCCCACACCTCAACATTCATAAAGGGACCTGACGATCCCCTGATCAATCAACCGTCAACCAGATTGTCATTGAAAAACTTAACCAAATGATGCGAGACCGAAGTATTTTCATCTAGTCTTAATGCTAATAATTGTTTAAAAAGTGTTACCTTCCTTGCGGGACCGCTAGGTTGATGAGCTTCCGACAGTTTTATCCATGCCTCTCTTGCAGATTTGCAATTTTTGATGTAGCTCAACTGCGTTGCCTGGACGCACAATATGATGGTCGCAAGAGCCTTTTCATCCATTCTGTTCCAAGCGGCGACCTCAGCAGCATTCTGATTATCAGCTAATAACCGCGGCTTAACGCTTTCTCTAGAATCATATGTCCAAAGGTCTGTATGTATGAGGACCGACCATCTGCACTTTCCAACAATCGAAATTGTCATTTGATAACTTATCAATCTGATACAGAGACAAACTCATTTCGCGCAAATTAAGAACTTTTCAAATATTTATCTTATATATAAAATTCGATGCCTGGCCCCATAATCTTTGTTGGGAAAAACTAAACTAGGAACACATCTAAATTGTATGGGGTTTATTTAACGACAAAAAAATTCATAGAGCATAAAAATTGCTAAAGCTTACATGATCGTATTTGAGAAACTGTCTCATAATTGCTAATAATACAATTTCTAATAATAGTACCTCCACGTTGGTAGCCACCGGATACTGGTTGTTGTTCACCCGAATTCTACTTGCTAAACCTATAAGTGCGACCTCCGCCCAAGAGGTATAAAAAAGTGCCTGGTCCTCCAGGTTGGGGGTGTGCGTCGGGGTAACTGCCTGGCCACATTCAAAAATTATAGTTATGGTACAACCAAATGCCTCGGATACGGATGGACACACTGTTGACAACCCTCGCAAACGTACAAAGGATAATGATTTACGGAACTGCATGTGGAATGTGAGGTCCCTAAAAAACCACGTGCAGCCGATGAACTTGCGGAGACCCTGGACTGCTAAAAAGCAAATATCACCGCCATGCAGGAAGTGCGGTGGGCTGTCTCTGGCAGAACGGGCAGAAAGAAGATGAAGAACTGCGACATATACCACGGCGACTGCTACAGGGAGAGGGGGAAACGCTTATTTGGATGCGGTTTTGTTGTTCGAGGCAGACTTAGGCAAAAAGTCTTAAGCTTCCAATACATAAGCGAACGCCTCATAATAATTCGCATCAAGGCTAAATTCGGGAATATAAGCCTCATATGCGCCCAAGCCCCGACAGAGTAAAACGATGACAGCAGTAAAGACTTCTTTTACCTCCTAGAAAGGACATACGATCGATGCCCCAGCTACAACACCAAGATCGCTCTAGAAGATTTCAACGCTGAACTGGGAAGAGAAGAAGTCTTTGCTAAAGTCATCGGAAGACACAGCCTGCACAACACCACCTCCGGTAACGGACTCAGGCTGTTGAACTTCGCCTCGGGGCGGAACCTCTCTGTGAGTAGTACGCGGTTCCCACATCTCAACATCCATAAAGGAACCTGGCAATCATCTGATTAATCAACCGTCAATCAGATTGATCATATTGCGATCCTCCAATATTTTCGATGTCCGAACATTCCGAGGCGCCAACATCGACTCGGATCATCACTTTGTTGTAGCCAAGATAAGAACCCGGATATCGAGAGAGGAACAGAGTTGAGATAGGCTAAAATGGTTTGACGTCGGGAATCACAATCGCAACAGATCGCTTGGATCTTTGTCGACCGAGTCTCCCTGAAACTCTCCCAAAGTGCGAAGCTGCCTGCACCGACAATAGAAGAGGAATGGAAACGTTGTCAAGAAGCCATCAAAGAGGCTGCCGCTGGGTTTCAAGCCACCAACCAGAAGGAACCCATGGTTTGACGACGGGTGCAGGCAGACACATGTAGCTAAACAGGAGGCCTACAAGGCAACGCTGCAGCGAACAACGAGAGCTATTCGTGAAGGTGCCGTGAACTAAGGCCATATGAACTAATTTCATAATGGCGTTAATTCACTTTCAAATAAGAATTAACGCCATAATCGACATATGGCTTTAATTCACTTTTAAATGAGAACTAAGGTCATCAATTAAATGTGAACTAACGCCATATGGCTTCAATTCACATTCGAAAGTGAAGTAATGCCATAAAATGTTCGGAATGTGTTTGATAACGCTTGTGAAAGATTTAGAAGTAATAATCCTTCAGTTGAATTTAGAAAAATAAGAAGAAATCTTCATAAAATAAAAAGCAAGATTTTTCCAAAATCACCTTTATCGTTTGGTGGTATAATTGAATTGTTTCCTGATACAGACTATACAAGCTACCTCCAAAGCATAAGGAGGAGATGAAAACGCAGCATATGGAAAGACAAGGAATCGTGAGAAAACTAAATAGTTGATATGCATCACCAATAGTAGTAGTGAGGAAGAAAAAGGACACTTCCGGTGAAGAAAAACTCAGAATTTATGTAGACTATAGAAAATTAAATGAAATTACTGATAAATACCCACTTCCGAATATAGAGGCTGTATAAGACAAGTTGGGACGAGCTCAATATTTTACAACACTGGATTTAGCAATAGGGTACCACCAAATTAAAATGCATCCAGGAGATATACAAAAAATCGCATTCGTCGCTCAAAATGGTTTGTTCGAATTTACTCGAATGCCATTTGGTCTTCAGGATGTCCCAACTACATTCCAGAGGTTTATGAATAACATATTGAGAGATTACATAAATAAGATCTGTGTAGTCTACGTTGATGACATTTTAATATTCTCTAAAAGTCTAGAGGAACACCTTAGTGCAATCAGAACAATTCTGAATGCTCTTAGCAAGCACTATCTGAAGATCCAATTTAGCAAGTGTTCACTCTTAAAGAGAGATACTGAATTCCAAGGCCACGTTCTGACTAAGGATAGAATGAAGCCATACCCAAACGAAATAAAATGCATAAGCGAGTACAAAATTCCACAGACAGAAAAACTGTTGAAAGGGTTTTTAGGAGCGACGGGATATTACAGAATATTTTTAAAAGATTATTCCAAAATAGCCTATCCAATGATACGGTACTTCAAAAAGACTGCAAATATAAATCCGAATGATCCAGAGTACATACAAGCATTTCATACTTAGCCATCCCATAATTAGGTCTCCTAGGTTTGATAAAGCTTTCAGCTTGTTCATAGATGCCTCCAATTATGTAATAGGTACAGTTCTCACTCAGGAAGGACAACCGGTCTTTTATGCATCACGAACTTTGAACGACCATGAAAAGCAGTACTCCGCAACAGATAAAGAATTTTTGGCAGTAGTATGGTCAGTGACATATTTTAGACCCTATCTGTGGGGTAATAAGTTTAAAATAATCACTGACCATCAACCAATCAAATACTTACACAAAAAATAAAACGGGAAAGAGTTCTCTCAGTGAAACCAAAGATGGTTGCTAAAATTGGCTGAGTTCAACAACGACATAGAGTACCTTAAATGGAAGGAAAAGAAGGTAGGTGACTTTTTGAGCAGAATAGAAAACATTGACCAATTGGATGACGATATCACGCCCAATATGGCTACGATTCATTCTACACCAGAGCAGTTACTTGATCACTTCCTAATAAAGGAGGAAATAGTCAACAAGCATAAAATACAGTTGATTTTGAACATCGTTATTTCCGACGAAGTCGAGATTCTACATGGAAGAACGATAATTCAAGTCGATATGACTAAAAATCACTCATATTAGACTTGTTTATCAGAAACGTAAAACCTGGCAAAATTGTGTCTTCACAGAGATGCCATATTCGGAATGTGATTAAATACAGCACACTCTCATAAATCTTTTCACTCACCATAAAAAAATTTTCATTTCAAAAGAAATTAGAACTCAAGAAGAACTCTACCGACAAATTGCGAAGTACCACACAGTAGAGAGTATTTATTGCATAGAGGAAACATACAATACAGTGAAAAATAAAATTTTCTTCACAAATTTAATTAAAGAAATTCAGAAAATCATTAACAACTGCACAACTTGTTTACAAACGAAGTATGAAAGGAACCTCATAAAACCCAAATTCTGTGTAACAGAAACTCCTGAGTTCCAAATGAAATTTTTCATATGGATGTATGAACTTTTCATGGGCAATTTTTCATCACTTTGATTGACAAACTGACCAAAAAGGCATATGCATACCACTCACCCAACAAAAAATTTACAAAATGAAGGGAATTATAGAGGAACATTTTTCCAAATTTAATAAGCCGAAGAAAATTATAACGGATAACGAGTTCAAAGCTTATCGGTTGATAGAGTATTTAAATAGCCAAGGGGTTGAGTGGCATTTCCCAAAACCCAACAGTCACACTGGAAGTGCAGATATTGAAAGACTGCATTCCACGCTCCAATCAAAACGGATAAGTTTAAAAGACACATCACTGACATTAATTACAAAATTAAATAGGGTAATAAGTGATTAAAATGATAGATACCATAGCTGTGTTAAATTGACCCCAGAACAAGCTATGAAGGCAGATAACGAAAAATTAAGACAAATAATTATTTCAAATAAGCAAAAGTATATTAGTAAGGCAAATGAGAAGAAGGAAAATTATGTAGAAGATAAAATTGTAGCACCCCTGAAAAACTGCAAATGTTTAAGTCATAAATACGAACCAAGATATAAGAACCAATTTCAAAAGAACACACCACAAATATTAAAAGAAAAGATAAATTTGCAGATAACAACATTCTTAGCAGTACTTTTTTTAATACTGATTCCGGCAGCCCAACCGAAACTAATAATAACGAAGATGGAAAGAATAATGGATACATCAAACTGAATATCGGCTCAGTAGAGATGATAAACGAGACCACTAAAATTCTGCACTTCATAAATTTGCAAGAGTTGAAAGAAGCTGTTGTAAAAGTCGAAAATAATTTAAGACAAATTCCTATTGGTGTAGAAAAATAATATCATAAATATAATATATTATCAACGATTTTTCCTAAAATGCAAAGAAAAGGTTTAGTTAATGTTGTAGGTACAGCAGTAAATGGTTATTCGAAACAATGGACGAAAACGATCGTCAGGGCATTATAAGACACATGAAAACAATAGAAATTAACAATAATAACTCTATCGAGAGCTTAAATAAACAAAACACACATTTAAATAAATCAATATTTGACTTAAAGAAACTCGTAGAAGAAGAGGGGGAAGAGATTGCTCGAGCACTAAATCAATCTGTACCCAAAAAGATATAATATACCGGCAAATAAAAGCAGACAAATTTATGAAATTAAATTTATTAGAAAACAAAATAGATAAAATTTTAGACAACGTTGCCTTAACTAAAAATAATATTTTACATCCTGGAATACTAACTCCAGAAGAAATAAATAAATTTAACATAGATTATTATAAAATTAGACTTTCTAAATTAGGTATGATGAGATATAAAGATAATGTTCTGATAATGGCGATTAAAGTACCTATGGCTATCAAGGAAATAAAGTTAAAATTACTAACTAGCTTAGCAAATAAGAATAATCTTGAAATAATTCAAGAGGACCAAAAACTAGTATTGTTCAATAACATACAATATGAATTTAATGAGGTGCCTGAATGATTTAAAACTGGCACGCAACTGTGTTGTACTAGGTAATTGCAAACTTAAAAGGAATTATAAAAAGGAAGTTAAAATCATTGATGAAGAAACAATTATATTATTTTATATATATTATTATAATTATTATAAATTATTTATTTTATTATTATATGTATAAATATGGATAACGACGAAATTTGTAACTATTGTAATGACAGGAAATTGAATTTAAGTGGGCATGTGTTACTTAAATTTAATAATTGTACGATTCAGGCATTTAACAACACTTTTTCCAATCAAAATTTCGAAATGAATGTGAAATATCATTATTTTGAGGATGTACATTTTAATTTCTCTAAAACATTATCATTTGAAAATGTATTATTAAAACACTTTGAAAAAATCACAAAACTACTAATTATATTATTAGTTCAAGCATCATTATAGTTTTAATTGTCATAGCAACTGTAATATTGTTTGTAATGAGAATTAAGAATAAAATGCTAAAAATTGAAGCTTAAAACATACAAGAGAATGTCATAGAGAAATTGTCTATGAAGGGCTTCCAAAATTTCGCTGTTCGGAGTGGTCAAAAAAACTGTAGGTACCACTAGTAGCTAGAAGTTAAAAAAAACACAATAATAAGATAAAACATAAATCTTAGTACTGTGAAAAGTGCTGTCTTGTGTGTTTTGTGCAGCAATGATACAAACGCGGTCAGAGCCCAAAATTAAAGAAACAGTAGGATGTAGCTGTAGCTGCGGTTCCAGATACATGATGCCACAAACATCGTGGGATGAAGGGACCAGCTGATCCAGCATTACCGGCCAGTGCACAACTTCCACAACACTCTTGAGAAGATTCGCGACTTAAAGGTTAGTAGCATATTCGAACTTTGTAACAAGTAAGTAAATTAATAAAAACCATTTCTTAAGAGTGTGCAGCCTGATTGAAGACAGATTCACTCAGGAAAAGCATTCTGTCTTAAATTTTCAACAAATAATTTAAGTCGCGCGGTCGAAGAGGTGGAGAGCTGTTATGGCAGGAATGAGAACTTTTTAAAGCAGCTGGATATTGCTATATCCACTGGATAGCTGTTTCCCCCTTCGGTAAAACTTTCGAACTTCATTCCCGCCATAACATCTCTCCATCTCTTAGACTGCGAGCTTCTCATGCTCTCTCTTTTTTTCCTTCTGAGAAGCCTGTTCTCTTCCCTTCTTTTCTGTTAGTAGCGCTCACGAACAGCTCTTGTTGCTCAATGCAGCGTTGCCTGGTTGGCCTCCTGTTTAGCTGCATGTGCCTGTCTCAGGGTTCTTACCTTGGCTATAAGAAGGTGATGATTCGAGTCGACGTTGGCGCCTCGGAATGTTCTGAAATTGAAATCATTGGAGGAGTGTCGATCGCAACGTGATCAATCTGGTTGACGGTTAATTGATCAGGGGATCGCCAGATTCCTTTGTGGATGTTGAGATGTGGGAACCGCGTATTACTCACAGAGAGGTTCCGCCCCGCGGCGAAGTCCAACAGCCTGAGTTCGTTTCCTGAGGTGGTGTCGTGCAGGCTGTGTTTCCCGATGACGCCAGCAAAGATGTCCTCTTTTCCCAGCTGTGCATTGAAATCTCCTAAAATGATCTTGGTGTCATAGCTGAGGCATCGATCGTATGTTCTTTCTAGGAGATCATAGAACTCTTCCTTGTTGTTGTTATCCTTCTCTTCTATCGGGGTGTGAGCGCAAATCAGGCTGATGATCAGGCTTAGCCTAAATGCGGATTGAGGCGTTCGCTTAGCTTAAGACTTTTTCCCTAAGTCTGCCTCGAACAACAAATCCGCATCCGAATGAGCGCTACCTCCTCGAGCAGAGGGGCTGCATATATTGGTTCACCACACATCGGATGTTGTGATGGCTATCCAGGGAGCGCCACAAGGAGGCAGTATTTGTATGCGATCAACGATGTTGCCTCATGTGCATAGGCACATGCCGCCTTGGCCTCCCTAAAACCGGTGCGCTGTTACTTCCATGTAAATTTATCGTGTTGTTGAAGTCTTATTATTATAAGCCCTTTAAAAATCCGGAAGATCTGGATTTCTTGGAAAATAGTGACGACTAGGAAATTCCTGCAAAATATAAGAAACTTTAGTAAATACAAGAATCATTCGAAATCACATCCACTCACCAATCACTGAAGTCAAAAAAGTAATCATCGAAAATACTACAAAGGTTCAATCAGAAAACAAAAGATTACTAAGTAGAATGTCTCAATTTCGCCGACTGTTTCATCTCCCAAAGTGACTTTGTACAACAGCTTGATCATTCCAGTCCTGCTTTACGGCGCAGAAACCTGGTCGCTACTAAAAGCGGAAGTCTCTTCGAGAGAAAAGTTCTGCGTGTGGTTTTTGGTCCTGTTTGCGTTGATGGCATCTGGAGGAGAAGATTCAACCACGAAGTGTATGGGCTGTACGGAGGCATGAGCCTAGTCAAGCGTCTACGGATACAACGCTTAAGGTGGCTAGGCCATGTAGAGCGGATGGACAACACTGCTCCGGCCCGAAGAGTCTTCGAATCCGAACCACAGGGACAACGCAACAGCGGACGTCCTAGACTGAGATGGCGCGCTGGAGAGGCATGCTGGTTGAGGCCCAGGTCCACCCCGAACTGTAGCGCCATCCGAAGAAGAAGAAGATAAGAATCGATGTGGATATGTTATTTCGTTAGTTATAACTTTAGCTTTTTGAGGGGCATGGGCCTGTGCACACGAGGCAACGTTGTTATTCGCACTTAACATGGCAAGCTGCCAACATTATCCTCGTCCCTGCACAGGTCAAGTTGACATACAGCCTCCTTGTGGCGCCCCCCCTTGTATTGTGAACCAATGTATTGAGCGAGCCCCTCTGCTCGAGGAAGTAGCGCTCATTCGGATGCGGATTTCTTGTTCGAGGCAGACTTAGGCAAAAAGTCTTAAGATACAATCCCGTAAGCGAACGCCTCAATCCGCATTAAGGCTAAATTTGAGAACATCAGCTTGATTTGCGCTCACGCCCCGACAGAGGAGAAGGATGACAACAGTAAGGATGACTTTTATGATCTCCAAGAAAGAACATACGATCGATGCCCCAGTTATGACACCAAGATCGTTCTAGGAGATTTCAATGCTCAGCTGGGGAAGGCTTACATCTTTGCTGGCGTCATCGGGAAACAAAGCCTGTACAACACCACCTCCGGTAACGAACTCAGGCTGTTGGACTTCGCCGCGGGGCGGAACCTCTCTGTGAGTAGTACGCGGTTCCCACATCTCAACATCCATGAAGGAACCTGGCAATCATCTGATTAATCAACCGTCAATCAGATTGATCATATTGCGATCCTCCAATATTTTCGATGTCCGAACATTCCGAGGCGCCAACATCGACTCGGATCATCACTTTGTTGTAGCCAAGATAAGAACCCGGATATCGAGAGAGGAACAGAGTTCAGATAGGCTAAAACGGTTTGACGTCGGGAATCACAATCGCAACAGATCGCTTGGATCTTTGTCGACCGAGTCTCCCTGAAACTCTCCCAAAGTGCGAAGCTGCCTGCACCGACAATAGAAGAAGAATGGAAACGTTGTCAAGAAGCCATCAAAAAGGCTGCCGCTGGGTTTCAAGCCACCAACCAGAAGGAACCCATGGTTTGACGACGGGTGCAGGCAGACACATGTAGCTAAACAGGAGGCCTACAAGGCAACGCTGCAGCGAACAACGAGAGCTATTCGTGAAGGTGCCGTGAACTAAGGCCATATGAACTAATTTCATAATGGCGTTAATTCACTTTCAAATAAGAATTAACGCCATAATCATATGGCTTTAATTCACTTTTAAATGAGAACTAAGGTCATCAATTAAATGTGAACTAACGCCATATGGCTTCAATTCACATTCGAAAGTGAAGTAATGCCATAAAATGTTCGGAATGTGTTTGATAACGCTTGTGAAAGATTTAGAAGTAATAATCCTTCAGTTGAATTTAGAAAAATAAAAAGAAATCTTCATAAAATAAAAATCAAGATTTTTCCAAAATCACCTTTATCATTTGGTGGTATAATTGAATTGTTTCCTGATACAGACTATACAAGTTACCTCCAAAGCATAAGGAGGAGATGAAAACGCAGCATATGGAAAGACAAGGAATCGTATGAAAACTAAATAGTTGATATGCATCACCAATAGTAGTAGTGAGGAAGAAAAAGGACACTTCCGGTGAAGAAAAACTCAGAATTTATGTAGACTATAGAAAATTAAATGAAATTACTGATAAATACCCACTTCCGAATATAGAGGCTGTATAAGACAAGTTGGGACGAGCTCAATATTTTACAACACTGGATTTAGCAATAGGGTACCACCAAATTAAAATGCATCCAGGAGATATACAAAAAATCACATTCGTCGCTCCAAATGGTTTGTTCGAATTTACTCGAATGCCATTTGGTCTTCAGGATGTCCCAACTACATTCCAGAGGTTTATGAATAACATATTGAGAGATTACATAAATAAGATCTGTGTAGTCTACGTTGATGACATTTTAATATTCTCTAAAAGTCTAGAGGAACACCTTAGTGCAATCAGAACAATTCTGAATGCTCTTAGCAAGCACTATCTGAAGATCCAATTTAGCAAGTGTTCACTCTTAAAGAGAGATACTGAATTCCAAGGCCACGTTCTGACTAAGGATAGAATGAAGCCATACCCAAACGAAATAAAATTCATAAGCGAGTACAAAATTCCACAGACAGAAAAACAGTTGAAAGGGTTTTTAGGAGCGACGGGATATTACAGAACATTTTTAAAAGATTATTCCAAAATAGCCTATCCAATGATACGGTACTTCAAAAAGACTGCAAATATAAATCCGAATGATCCAGAGTACATACAAGCATTTCATACTTAGCCATCCCATAATTAGGTCTCCTAGGTTTGATAAAGCTTTCAGCTTGTTCATAGATGCCTCCAATTATGTAATAGGTACAGTTCTCACTCAGGAAGGACAACCGGTCTTTTATGCATCACGAACTTTGAACGACCATGAAAAGCAGTACTCCGCAACAGATAAAGAATTTTTGGCAGTAGTATGGTCAGTGACATATTTTAGACCCTATCTGTGGGGTAATAAGTTTAAAATAATCACTGACCATCAACCAATCAAATACTTACACAAAAAATAAAACGGGAAAGAGTTCTCTCAGTGAAACCAAAGATGGTTGCTAAAATTGGCTGAGTTCAACAACGACATAGAGTACCTTAAATGGAAGGAAAAGAAGGTAGGTGACTTTTTGAGCAGAATAGAAAACATTGACCAATTTGATCGAGATTCTACATGGAAGAACGATAATTCAAGTCGATATGACTAAAAATCACTCATATTAGACTTGTTTATCAGAAACGTAAAACCTGGCAAAATTGTGTCTTCACAGAGATGCCATATTCGGAATGTGATTAAATACAGCACACTCTCATAAATCTTTTCACTCACCATAAAAAAATTTTCATTTCAAAAGAAATTAGAACTCAAGAAGAACTCTACCGACAAATTGCGAAGTACCACACAGTAGAGAGTATTTATTGCATAGAGGAAACATACAATACAGTGAAAAATAAAATTTTCTTCACAAATTTAATTAAAGAAATTCAGAAAATCATTAACAACTGCACAACTTGTTTACAAACGAAGTATGAAAGGAACCTCATAAAACCCAAATACTGTGTAACAGAAACTCCTGAGTTCCAAATGAAATTTTTCATATGGATGTATGAACTTTTCATGGGCAATTTTTCATCACTTTGATTGACAAACTGACCAAAAAGGCATATGCATACCACTCACCCAACAAAAAATTTACAAAATGAAGGGAATTATAGAGGAACATTTTTCCAAATTTAATAAGCCGAAGAAAATTATAACGGATAACGAGTTCAAAGCTTATCGGTTGATAGAGTATTTAAATAGCCAAGGGGTTCCAGTCACACTGGAAGTGCAGATATTGAAAGACTGCATTCCACGCTCCAATTAAAACGTATAAGTTTAAAAGACACATCACTGACATTAATTACAAAATTAAATAGGGTAATAAGTGATTAAAATGATATCATATGAAGGTATATAAGGCAGATAACGAAAAATTAAGACAAATAATTATTTCAAATAAGCAAAAGTATATTAGTAAGGCAAATGAGATGGGGAAAATTATGTAGAAGATAAAATTGTAGCACCCCTGAAAAACTGCAAATGTTTAAGTCATAAATACGAACCAAGATATAAGAACCAATTTCAAATGAACACACCACAAATATTAAAAGAAAAGATAAATTTGCAGATAACAACATTCTTAGCAGTACTTTTTTTAATACTGATTCCGGCAGCCCAACCGAAACTAATAATAACGAAGATGGAAACGAATAATGGGTACATCAAACTGAATATCGGGTCAGTAGAGATGATAAACGAGACCACTAAAATTCTGCACTTCATAAATTTGCAAGAGTTGAAAGAAGCTGTTGTAAAAGTCGAAAATAATTAAAGACAAATTCCTATTGGTGTAGAAAAATAATATCATAAATATAATATATTATCAACGATTTTTCCTTAAATGCAAAGAAAAGGTTTAGTTAATGTTGTAGGTACAGCAGTAAATGGTTAGTCGAAAATGGACGATCGTCAGGGCATTATAGGACACATGAAAACAATAGAAATTAACAATCATAACTCTATCGAGAGCTTAAATAAACAAAACACCCATTTAAATAAATCAATATTTGACTTAAAGAAACTCGTAGAAGAAGAGGGGAAATAGATTGCTCGAGCACTAAATCAATCTGTACCCAAAAAGATATAATATACCGGCAAATAAAAGCAGACAAATTTATGAAATTAAATTTATTAGAAAACAAAATAGATAAAATTTTAGACAACGTTGCCTTAACTAAAAATAATATTTTACATCCTGGAATACTAACTCCAGAAGAAATAAATAAATTTAACATAGATTATTATAAAATTAGACTTTCTAAATTAGGTATGATGAGATATAAAGATAATGTTCTGATAATGGCGATTAAAGTACCTATGGCTATCAAGGAAATAAAGTTAAAATTACTAACTAGCTTAGCAAATAAGAATAATCTTGAAATAATTCAAGAGGACCAAAAACTTGTATTGTTCAATAACATACAATATGAATTTAATGAGGAGGCGTCCCACAAGGATCCATTCTCGGACCGGTCCTCTTCTCGCTATATGTCAACGAAATTCCCTCACTTCTAGAGCACTGCTCCTGTAATATGTATGCCGACGACATCCAACTTTATATGAGCTGTCCAATTTTCGATAAAGACACTGCTATCAGCATCATAAATGATGAATTAAAGAGTATCGAAACTTGGGCAAACAAAAACAATTTACGGCTAAACCCCGACAAATCAAAAACGCTCGTAATTTTCAAGAGATCTCTCAATCTCGATGGTTTTCCACACGTAAGACTTGGAAATGTAGACTTACATTACGTAAACACAGCCTGAAACCTAGGACTCATTTTTAACTCCACTCTGTCCTGGTCCGACCACCTGAATGTTACCATTGGTAAAGTGTACGGTACTCTTAGAACTCTTTGGTCCTCACGGCGCTTCCTACCCACCAATATTAAACTTCTCCTTGTGAAATCACTGCTTATACCGGTTTTATTATACGGATGTGAAATCTTCTGCAATGTCGATGTTAATACGAAAAGAAAATTAAACGTCGCGTATAACAACATCGCCAGATATGTTTACAACTTGCGTAGATTTGATCATGTTTCACACTTCGCAAAACAAATTTTCGGTTGCTCCATTGATCAACTGATATACTATCGATCCCTTACATTTTTACATAAAATCATGCAAATAAGGGAACCTGACTATTTGTATAACAAACTTCAGTTCTCCTCATCCCCTAGGTCTTTCATCCTTATTCATCCGAGACACTCCTGCCTTACATCCGAACGTACGTTTTTCGTTCACGTCGTCCGTCTATGGAACTCACTACCCATCGAGCTACGAAGAATCAGAAATACTACTTACTTTAAGAGCACACTCTTTAGACACATAGTCACCCTACAAACCTAACAACACAAGCATCATACCTCTTCATTTATTTCCATTTGTTTCTTTTTTTCCTTCCCTTTCCTATTTTCTTTTTCTTTTTCTTTATTTCTTAAACATTTTTCTTTTTTTATCCTTCTTATATGAATAAGTACATCTCTGTATTTTTACAATTATGAAGCCTTACACAATTATAAGATTCATCTTACTTTGTCAGCATAAATAAGTCAATAAATAAATAAATAAATAAATAAATTGTTTAAGCAGCTGGAGATGACCTGGTTGGGCACATGCACCAGCTCATATCTAAGATATGATCGGAGGAAAGCATGCCCCATGAGTGGAATCTCAGTGTCGTCTGTCCGGTCCACAAGAAAGGAGACCCATTCGACTGCGCCAACTATCGAGGGATTAATAGTTACGGTTCTCACCGCAACCAAACTCACAGTTCCCACCGCAATATCAATAAAAAGCATAATATAGGTATTTGACACACGATCGAATGACCCCACGAATTGCATGCCAATCGTTTGTGGCATATCCGTTCCCACTACTAAATACGAAAGAAGAAGAATATCAAAATCCAATTCGTGGAATTATCGACCACTTGTGCAATCGAGGCAAATCCGTTGACCTTTCATTTAATTTACCTTTTAGATTATTAATATTGTACAGAACAGTTCATTACGAGACTAAATAAAGTACGGACGAAGTTGTCCGCCGAAAACCAAAAGGTGTTTTGTTCCAAAAGGGACCCTTTGGAATTATATTTGGCGCAGTCGGTAGGATTCGCCAACATATTTTCCCTTTTAAAACAATCGTTTTCGAAAATTCTTTTCACAAAAGGTGCAAAGTTTCGTGACTATTACCAAAAGTGAAGATACTTTTTGGTATAACTTAGAAGTGCAACGACTTTTCAAAAGAGTGAAAAGAAAAGATCGAGGAAAAAAATCGCGAATGTGCATAGTTTTTTTCCACATCTCTAAATCGACTTACTAAATGTGTAGACGTCAACCTTTTGATCAGATGCGAAAAGTGTAAACATTTCCCAATTAAACGCAAAAATGAAATTGAAAGTAGAACAAAGTGAGAGAGAAATAAGAACCGTAAAACCAAAGTGCGAAACCCGGAGCAAAAAAACAACACACGACCATCAGGGCAACAGAAGAAAAAATCTGTTAAAATAAAAGGAGCCAGAAGAATTTTGTTTTATTTCATTTATTAGAAAAATGGAAGAGTACAACTTCTTATGATGATTATGATGAGAATGACAGAACGAGAGAAACAAAAAACAATGTTGCTGTGCATGGCCTACTTAGCTTCTCTGATTTTTTCTCCAGATGTAAACACCAGTGCTTGTTTATTACAAATATATTTAAATACAACAGCTGTCGACACAAGCACTAGGTTCTACTTACAAATATATTATTTATCATATTAATAAAATCAACGACCACGAACAGAAGGAGAGCGAACCAAAAAACATTTAAGCAAGGTCGGAAATATTTTAAGCTATTTACATGTAGATATAGTATCATATAGACACATATATGTATGTTATTTTAAATTTTGTGCCAATACTAACAACAGCCTAATTAATTACATTCGAGAACAATCGAAGCAGATACAGATATTACAAGAAATGTTTTTGAAAACACAACTCCAAACATGCTTACACTAAATATTGACCCCATTAAATACCTCGCGAAGTTACCTGAATTCCATGGCGATTTGATCGACAAAATTCACCCGTTCATGACACGATACGACGAATTAGCACAGATTATCTTTTCAGACATTATAAAGTCCAAATTAAAGGGAAGAGCGCGAGAAATCATAGAAATAAACAATCATGTCACCAGTTGGATACAAATGAAACAAATCCTATATAGTAACTTTGGCGATAGGTTAATTATAGAAGAACTTTTCGATTAACTCAGGTCCATTAAATTCAAATCCAATAGCGTAGCATTCTATAACGAAATTAAAACAGTCCTACGTCGTCTTAATATTAAAACTAGACAAATTACTGAAGATCACCAAATAGCAACCAGTATTATAGAAATTAACAAACACTGAGTTCTCGTAATTTTTAAAAATAAACTTCCAGAACCAAGGCGCTCGCTTCTACACTGTATAAATCCCTTAAGCTTAGAGAAAGCTATAAATATACTGCACAAATCAGGCTATGCCTACTACAGTATTAGAAATAATCCCGTGGCACTACAACCATGTACTACATACGTTAAGCCCCCATTTAACTATACCAACGGAAGGAGGTTTAATTTTCCCAATAATTCAGAACCTCGGCGGCAACATCAACCATTTAATAGGAATACTTTTTACCAACCATCACCGGAGTTCATGGACATTGGGTTAGCCGAAAGGAAAAAAAACCGACAAAACAACAAAGCTGGACAACATTCATCGCGCGTCCAAAACTATCAACGGCGACGAGACGAGCCGCATCTTCCGCAAACGTACTATAGAAGAAACATCGTACATTCCAATCAAATTAACAGGAACCAAATTCACAATGGGCAAAGAGAAACCCAATTTTCAGATGTTGCAAGTGGCGAAAATTTGAGGCCTCACCTCAAACTTACTATATATAATAATTCAAGGCAAAATAAGACCGCTCAAGTTTATCATAGACGCTGAAGCCACTCTTTCTATAATTAATCCTGATTTATGTCCACCAGACATGATTAAGGCAATCGCTACCCCAATAAAATTTAAAACACTGAGTAAAACAGTGGAAATAACGCACAAAGCATTTATGTCTCCCTTTAAAGAATATCCCCTTCAAATCAAAAATCGATTTGGAAAATGAAATACTTACGATAGCAGGCAACCAACTAAAATTAAATTTCTACGAAAAAGCTGTCAACTATAAATATACCCCTGAAAATTTTAAACTCTCAAATTGGCCATCACCGACAGAAGTCGATTCTAGAAAACTACCCTTTCCGTTAGATGTTTCAAACGAAACAACCTTGAACGAAGAGGTAAATAACGACGCGAAGGATTATAATGCACAAGTCCATTCAGACTATAAAATTCAGACACGAACGCCAATAGAGCAATTAAGATTCGATCATCTGAACAACGAAGAAAGGCGCGAATTTGTAAAGATCCTTAGAAGATACGAAGATGTTTTCTATAAGAACAGTGATAACCTTTCTTTTACGAACGCCATAAAACATCGAATAAAGACAACAAATAATATTCCCAATCAGGCGAAAAGTTATAGGTACCCCTATACGCACAGGCATGAAGTCCAGAAGCAAATCCAAAAAATGTTGGATAAAAGAATTATTCAACATAGCAATTCACCCTATTCAGCCCCAATTTGGACCGTACTGAAGAAGGTCAACGCAAGTGGGAAGACTAAATGGAGACTTAACGTAGATTACCGAAAATTAAATGAAGTAACTATGGACAATAAGTATCCAAACCCGTGTATAGACGAGATCCTTGATAAGCTGGGAAGGTGTCCATACTTGTCGACCCTTGACCTAGCCAAAGTATTCTATCAGATCAAAATTCAGAATGAAAACATTCCGAAGACAGCCTTTAGCGTAGAGAATGGGCACTACGAATTTCTCCGTTTGCCCTTCGGGCTGAAGACAGCTCCCGCAACGTTCCAACGACTCATGAACGATGTACTGAAAGAATATATTAATGTCAATTGTCTCGTGTACGCAGAAGACATCATTATCTTCTCTACATCGCTACAAGAACACGTAGTTTCGTTAGCAAAAATTCTTAAAAGGCTCAAAGAAGTCAATCTGAAAGTGCAAATAGATATGTCAGAATTTCTCAAAAGAGAAACTGAATTTCTCGATCATATTGTTTCCCCAAACGGAATAAAGCCGAACCCAAAGAAGGTCGAATGCGTGAAAAACTATGAGATAACAAAAACCTGAAAGCAATTTAAACAATTTTTGGCACTAACCGGATATTATCGAAAATTTATACGAGACTATTCTAAAATAGCCAAACCAATGACAAACTTCTTCGAAACTTTAAAATTACTTCTAATAAATGATCCGATTTTAACATATCCTGACTTTAACAAAATATTTACTTTAACAACAGACGCGAGTCGATATGACCTGGGAGCCGTTCTTTCCCAGAAAAATCACCCAGTGTGTTACGCCAGTCGCACTCTTAATCAGGTAAGTAAGTATTTCTCGCATCCCACCCCCAGAAATTAATCTAGTGGAAGAAGAAACCATTTCACTGAGCAAGAGTTGTATTAATGTTTTTAATTACCAAATTATTATTCGAAAAACACGGGCTCAATGAGAGTAAAAAGAATGAAAATATTCGACAAACACCGTAAGATCTAATACACCGAACTGCTGCATAAACAAACTGCGACTACACTTCTTAAACACCATTTTAACCCAACCGCATTAAACGCAATTTTGGTAGAAGACGAATCGTTCTTTCAACAAATAGAGGGAGCATTCCGTAAAAATTTTAAGACAAATGATAGATTTAAAATAATAAGATGTCTGAAATTGTTAGAAGATATAACAGACGAAGAAGCTCTAGGTAAGCATATCGAGAACGAACATCTAAAGAACAATCATAGAGGGATGAGTATATTAACGAAGTATATTAAGAATTAACGCTGAACTACTACAGTCCGAAGCTGAAAGACAGTGTTACCAAATTCATTAATAATTGCAAAATTTGTAATTTAGAAAAATACGTTAGGAATCCGCCAATACCCACTCTTCAAGTTAACATAAGCAACTACAAGGCCCAGACAAATTATTCCCATTGATGTCTTCTATAGCCTAGGAAAAACTCTCTTTCTCACCTTCATAGATAAGTTTTCAAAACACGCGTGCGCAATTCTAGCTCGAAGTTGGTCGGAATTTAAAACAAAAAAAAAAAAAACGAAGAAACAATCGAAGAAAAAATTCGAAGAATCATAACATATTATAACAACACAATCCACTCTACAAAAAAACAGGAAGCCTATAGATTTTGTGAACGGAAAAATCCACGAAACCGAATACGAGCAAGTTCATAAAAGTTTGTTAGAGAAAAGCAATAAATTCTTCAAGATCTAAACAAAACTAGAAGAGTTTATCCAATAAAAAGGGACTAAACTTCTTTAAAGAAGTAAGAGGAGGGAAAAACTACCCAACATATAGGAAAATTCTAGCCGAAAAAATAGATGAAGAGCACCTAAAGAACACTAAAAGTCAAAACACTTACTATAGAACACACGTTAAATCGAAGAAAAGATTCCAAAAAACAAATCATCAAAATTAAATTGTTTAATCTTTTTACAGTGGTCGCCGTGGCATAGTGGTAAGTGCATCGACCGCGGCGCAGAAAGTCTGGGTTCGATTCCCTGACGGGGACACCTAGCATTTTTTCACGGCACCACCTCTTTCGAGTTGCTGACAACACTCAAAGAGTATTAATTGTCTATGGAAAGCTTCTCAGCTCGCCGTTCGGAATCGGTCGTAGGTCGGAATCGAACTGTAGGTCCCTTCTACTCGTGAAGAACAGTAGCATGCACAACACGAGTAGTTGTTGTAGAAGCTAGGCCCTGGTCTGTTATGGGCTGTAGTGCCACTTAATTATTATTATTATTATTACTATTAATCTTTTTACAGATCAAACTACTGGTAATATTACTAGTTGCGACAATGATCACAACCATAATGACACAAGACATATAACTGACCAACTTAAATAACAACAACTGCTACATTACACTACAATTAAAAACGGTTAAAATCAAGAAAGAATATATAAAATCATTACATATCATTAATATAACGGACCTCGAGTCAACGAAAAATCGCTTGGAAGAAAATATTCTTGAAGTTTCAAGGAAATCAATTTTTATTAAACTAATGTACAATACTGTTATCCCAAATCTACGCTTTCTAGAAGCCAAAATAGAAACTCTAAAACCACACTTTAAGGTCAAAAGAGAATTAATCGATATTCTAGGAATCGGTCTAAATTGAAATTGAAAACAAACTAGATCAACTTTCCAAACAAAACAAAGAAATAATCGTAGGCAGTAATAAACAGGTAATAATTAATGAACGGATTGCTAAGCAAATAAAAAATATCACTTCGCACATAATAAAAGAACAGGATGGTCTAGAAAGGTATCTTAATAATAAAAAAAGTTTGATAGGTAAAATTAGGACATTACAAGAAGAGGTAAAAATAATGCAGTACATCTATCAGATCAATAGCGATATAATTCTTCTGAGACACCACGTAGACGATATAGAGCAGAAGTATTTTCAAGTTAAATGGACATATTAACGCGAAACATCCTAGGAGGAGAACAATTTAATTTGATTGGTGATGTGAACATGTTACTCGAACTTTAACTATCAGTTCCTTTTATAAAAATCAAATAATTATTGTGCTCTGTATCCCGCGATTTTCCAACCACATATATTCCCACATTTTAATTGAACCCACAGCCGATAACCAAAACAAATCTATTTTTATACAAAATAACAAAATATTATCAGACCAAAATAATCTAATATATAATATAAAACGAAACCAAGTACCTATAAATGAATGATTAAGCATTTGATTTGATTAAGCATTAAAAAACTATGAACTCAAAACTAGCAACATGCGAAAAGAATTATTTGTAAAGAAAAACAAGTTAAGGAAATTGAAACAGTCATGCTTATTGTTAAAAATGTTAACGAACAAAATGTAGAACATTGTAATTATCAAACCTTAATTCTTAAAGGAAGTTATCTAATAAAATCTAAAAATTGTAAAATCAAAATTGATGATGACATTTATGATAATTTCGAAAGAAAAATGTATGATACTTTTATACTCCCTAATTTTGTAAACAAGATTAACGAAAGTAAAGAAATACCAAATATCAAATTAGATGAATTATTTATAGAACATATTACAAATAGAGAAGCCTATTTGTAGTGTTTATTATTGTTATTGTAATAATGTTTATAATTCTAAAAAAGTGTAGGAAAAATGTTAATTTAAATATTTCGTCGGAGCCTCAACCAAACTCACAGTTCCCACCGCAATATCAATAAAAAGCATAATATAGGTATTTGACACACGATCGGATGACCCCACAAATTGCATGCCAATCGCTTGTGGCATATCCGTTCCCATTACTAAATACGAAAGAAGAAGAATATTAATAATAATATATTCTATATATATTAAATATTCGTGGAATTATCGACCACTTGTGCAATCGAGGCAAATCCGTTGACCTTTCATTTAATTTACCTTTTAGATTATTAATATTGTACAGAACAGTTCATTACGAGACTAAATAAAGTACGGACGAAGTTGTCCGCCGAAAACCAAAAGGTGTTTTGTTCCAAAAGGGACCCTTTGGAATTATATTTGGCGCAGTCGGTAGGATTCGCCAACATATTTTCCCTTTTAAAACAATCGTTTTCGAAAATTCTTTTCACAAAAGGTGCAAAGTTTCGTGACTATTACCCAAAGTGAAGATACTTTTTGGTATAACTTAGAAGTGCAACGACTTTTCAAAAGAGTGAAAAGAAAAGATCGAGGAAAAAAATCGCGAATGTGCATAGTTTTTTTCCACATCTCTAAATCGACTTACTAAATGTGTAGACGTCAACCTTTTGATCAGATGCGAAAAGTGTAAACATTTCCCAATTAAACGCAAAAATGAAATTGAAAGTAGAACAAAGTGAGAGAGAAATAAGAACCGTAAAACCAAAGTGCGAAACCCGGAGCAAAAAAACAACACACGACCATCAGGGCAACAGAAGAAAAAATCTGTTAAAATAAAAGGAGCCAGAAGAATTTTGTTTTATTTCATTTATTAGAAAAATGGAAGAGTACAACTTCTTATGATGATTATGATGAGAATGACAGAACGAGAGAAACAAAAAACAATGCTGCTGTGCATGGTCTACTTAGCTTCTCTGATTTTTTCTCCAGATGTAAACACCAGTGCTTGTTTATTACAAATATATTTAAATACAACAGATGTCGACACAAGCACTAGGTTCTACTTACAAATATATTATTTATCATATTAATACAACACGCCTCCTAAATATATATTTGTATTGTGCAATACTATCTTAATACATTTTATTCATTTTACATTTCTTTTCTTCAAAATTATATAAAAAAAATGGAATTTCTTTCTATTTTCATTTCAAGTTTAATGCTGCTGTTTTTGACAAATTTTTCTTTGCATAAACTCTTAGTTAAAAGATCTGCTAAATTTTTATTTGAATCAATACAATATAAAGTGATATTGTATTTCAATATGTTTGGAGTTTTTGGTGAAATTTCCACACTTTCCTATTGCAATTGCTCCACTATTATCTTCATATAATTTTATAGGTTCTCTAATTTTCATATCAAATGCATCGTTCATCAAATTTTTTAAGAATAAAATTTCAGTAACAGCTTCAGACATAGCTATATATTCTGCAAATGTAGAATTTTTTGCTACGGTACTTTGTTTTTTACTTTTCCAATAAATCAGGTTTCCAAATACTCTTACGACATAACCTGTCGTTGACGTACGATCTAGATTATCTCCTGCATGATCGGAGTCTACCATGCAGTCGAGTTTTTCACTTTTAACAAATTTATCTGTATAAATTAGTTTTACATTGCTAGTTCTTATTAAATATTTTAAAATTCTTAAAGCATGCTTATAATGTGTTTTATCATAACAATTTCGAAATCTACTCATGTAATTTACGCTGTATGCTATATCAGGTCTCGTAGCGGTACTTATGTATAAAAGTTCGCCAATTAAGTTTCTATATTTTATACGTTCATCTACTTCATAGGATTGTTCTAATTTAAAATTTGTTTCCATAGGAGTGTCAAATAGTTTAGCTTGATTTAATCCATATTTTTCTGATAAAGATAGAATATATTTTTCTTGACTCAAGGTAATTATATTTCTTTGCTCGTTGTAGTCAATTTCAATTCCAATATATTCTTTTATTTTACCCAAATCCTTCATCACAAATTTTTTCATTAATTTGGTTTTTATCTCTTGAATTTTATTTTTATTTTTGCAACACAATATTAAATCATCTACGAAAACTTATAAATATATTTTATCTTTATCAGAGTTATTAAAATACAAGCAGAAATCATGTTTGCTCCTTACAAAGCCTTATGTTTTCAAGATATTCATTTAAGCAATCATACCAATCTCTAGGGCTTTCTGGGAGTCCATAAATAGCTTTATTGGCCTTGCAAACCTTATTTTCACCAGTTTCATACCCTCTAGGTTCACGAATATATACTTCTGATTTAATAGTTCCGTTCAGAAACGCAGTTTCAACATCCATTTGCTCGACGTACATATTATTATAACAACTGTAAATTAGTAAAATTCTTAATGTCTGCATCTTACCAACCGGTGAATAAACGTTTTCAATAAAATGTTCTTGTTTAAAACCTCGGGCTACCAGTCTAGCTTTATAAGTTTCATCGTTTTTCTTTTTAAAAATCCATTTCACGTCAATTATTTTTTTGTTAACAGGTTTATCTGCGACTTCCCATGTATTATTTTTGATTAAGCTTGCTACTTCTTTACCCATAGCTTTTTTCCATTCTCTACTTTCATTTGAATTTATCGCCTCCTCAAAATTTAAGGGTACATTAGCGTTTACATAATTTACATAACTTTCCATATCTTTCAATTGTTCTTTTTTCTCTTTTCGACTGTCTTTGTACCTTAATTTTTTTTCTTTTTACATTTTACACTTTCATTAATTTCTTCATTTTTATCAGACTCGCTTAAGCTGTTTTCAATATCGCTTTCGAAATTATCATTTAAAATATTAATGTCTTCTTGTTTCTTATTCTCTTCAACTTTAACATTACCTTCACCAGTATTAAAATCTAAATTGTTATCATCATTTTCTAAATCATAATTTGAACAAAAGGAATTTTTTTCTATTTTTTCTAAACAAATTAGGTTTGTTTCGTCTTCAATAACTTTAACATGTCTCGCATTTATAACCTTATTATTCAATAAAATTCTATAACTATTGCTGTTATAGCCAATTAATTTACCAATCTGTGCTTTATCGTCCCATTTACCGTGTCTTTTAACTTCGGGAATCCTAACAAAAACTTTACTGCCATAGATTTTTAAGTTTTTTACATTAGGCTTTTTGCCAGTTAAGATTTCATATGGCGTTTTATTTTTTTTTTGTGTTCGCCAATGTTCGATTCTTAAGATAGGACACAGTTTTAATTATTTCCGGCCAATAAATTAACGGCATATTTGCCTCGCGTAGTAAACATCTACCTATATCCATTGCAGATCTATTAAACCTTTCTGCCACTCCGTTCAGCTCATGAACGTATGGAGGGCATGGTAAAAACTCTATACCTTTATATTTAATGAATTTGTAAGTTTCCGCGTTTAAATACTCCGTTCCATTGTCACACTGTAATTTTTTTACTTTTTTTTCCAAACTGATTTTCAACTAAATTTACATATTGTATAAAGCAACTTGCTGTTTCTGACTTGCTTTTAATACAATACACTTGTGCGCATTTACTATAGTCATCGACAAAGGATAAAAAATATTTTTCACCACCAAAACCTGTCGTCTGGTGTGGTCCGTTAAGATCCGTATGAATTAATTCTAAAATTTCTGTTGATTGTGTTCTATCGTTTTCGAGTGGAAGATTTGTCATTTTACTCTGTATGCAGTTTGCACATTTCAAATTGTTTTTTTTTCTAATTTTTCAGGTAAACCGATTAAAAGTTTTTGATTGACTAGCTTTTCCAAATATTGAAAATTTACATGGCCAAGTGCCCTATGCCATTTCTCCTTTTGAGTTAATTCCGTAACATTTGCGTATATACTATTATTCAAATATTTGTTAACAATACCTTTCAATTTATATAAACCATTTTCAATATTTGCAATAGGTACTAAAACTCTGTTGCTATTATAGATTTTTGCGTTTGAATTCCTCCTTATAACTCGCCGCTACTTTTGATAAACTTATTAGATTTTCCCTCAAGCCTTCTACATAAAAAACATTTTTTAATTCTACTTTGTTTGTATCATTATATGCTTTAAAATAAATATTCATTTTACCGATTTTACTAGCTTTTAGTTTCTTGCCATCAGGCATATTTACATCAATTGGATTTTTTAAATTCATATGATCTTCAAAAAGCTTATCATTTTTTATTAAATGGTCCGTACATCCGCTATCTAACAAAAAATTTACTTCAGACTCGTCTATATAATTTTCGCGATTTAACCTATTACAATTTATTTGTCTCGCTTTGCTTACTTCTTTAAAATATGCATTTTGATGTACTAGTTGAGTTAGCCACGATGATGCTGCGTTGTTACCTCTGTTGTTATTTTGGGTGTTGTTGTAATTGTTGTGTTGTCCTTGTCTTGTGGCTTCTGTTCGATGCGATGGTGATTCTCTTTGACCTCTGCCGCCTCTGTAATTTACGCGATGTGAACCTTGTCCACGTCCAAAGTTGGGCTGCGCTCCTCGAACTTGTTGGCCTTGATTTGTGAGATCTCTGCTGTGCTGGTCTCCAGCAATCTTTTTTCATGCGGCCTTCACGACCGCAGTTATAACACACACCTTTTATTTTTGTGTTAAATGTGCTAACATTTTTTTTTTTTGATCACTGTCCATTTTTGTAAAACTTTTTTCAATAATTTTGGTTTTCACAAATTCTACTGTTTTTTGATCAGCTGGCATTAAATCGATATAGTCACCAATGCTACTAAAACTTGTAAGCAAAGCTCTAGTTAAGTATCTTATTTTTTTCTCTTCATTTAACGTAGCACCTGATGCTTTTAATTTATTACAACTTTGTTCGAAAGCACACAAAAATTCTTCTACACTATCAAAATCCTTTAATTTTACACTATCCAAATTTCCACGACAAATTATTTGAAGTGCTGTTGATTTATTCACGTACAGTTGATCAAACTTTTTTAGCATATCATAAGCTGTTTCACATTCATGTATGTACTCTAGTTGCGTATCGGAGACCGAATTAACCAAAATGGCTTTAACCTTTACACTTGCTTTTTTCCAATTTTCTTCACTGATTGTGTCCGTGTTAGCTCGTTGTCGTAACGCCTGCTCTTTACACTCTTTACACTCTAAATTAATTAACAGTCGCATTTTCCATTTGTCGTAGTTGCTGCCATCAAAAACGTGGTATTTGATATGATCAATACTGTTCGCCATGTCTGTTGAACCTCTATGACACTTTTTTTATTCGATTCTCGACTTTCACTTTTCTTCAATTTCGATAACGCGTTTATGTTAGGCATTTATTAGTACTTAAAACTTTTTAATTTTTGCACATTATATCTACGTTTTAGTTGCCAACCGCGTGTTCACTCTTTTCGTTTGTTTTTTTTTAGATTTCTTGAACTATTTATCTTTTTATAACTTATTATTTTTTGTTCTTTATAGTTTGGCAATACACTTTTGTTAATTTTATTAGCAACTACGCGCTGCTACCATGTTAAAATAAAAGGAGCCAGAAGAATTTTGTTTTATTTCATTTATTAGAAAAATGGAAGAGTACAACTTCTTATGATGATTATGATGAGAATGACAGAACGAGAGAAACAAAAAACAATGTTGCTGTGCATGGCCTACTTAGCTTCTCTGATTTTTTCTCCAGATGTAAACACCAGTGCTTGTTTATTACAAATATATTTAAATACAACAGATGTCGACACAAGCACTAGGTTCTACTTACAAATATATTATTTATCATATTAATAAAATCAACGACCACGAACGGAAGGAGAGCGAACCAGAAAACATTTAAGCAAGGTCGGAAATATTTTAAGCTATTTACATGTAGATATAGTATCATATAGACACATATATGTATGTTATTTTAAATTTTGTGCCAATACTAACAACAGCCTAATTAATGACATTCGAGAACAATCGAAGCAGATATCAGAAATTACAAGAAATGTTTTTGAAAACACAACTCCAAACATGCTTACAATAAATATTGACCCCATTAAATACCTCGCGAAGTTACCTGAATTCCATGGCGATTTCAGGGAACTGCAAAACTTCGTCGACTTGATCGACAAAATTCACCCGTTCATGACACGATACGACGAATTAGCACAGATTATCTTTTCAGACATTATAAAGTCCAAATTAAAGGGAAGAGCGCGAGAAATCATAGAAATAAACAATCATGTCACCAGTTGGATACAAATGAAACAAATCCTATATAGTAACTTTGGCGATAGGTTAATTATAGAAGAACTTTTCGATTAACTCAGGTCCATTAAATTCAAATCCAATAGCGTAGCATTCTATAACGAAATTAAAACAGTCCTACGTCGTCTTAATATTAAGACTAGACAAATTACTGAAGATCACCAAATAGCAACCAGTATTATAGAAAATAACAAACACTGAGTTCTCGTAATTTTTAAAAATAAACTTCCAGAACCAAGGCGCTCGCTTCTACACTGTATAAATCCCTTAAGCTTAGAGGAAGCTATAAATATACTGCACAAATCAGGCTATGCCTACTACAGTATTAGAAATAATCCTGTGGCACTACAACCATGTACTACATACGTTAAGCCCCCATGTAACTATACCAACGGAAGGAGGTTTAATTTTCCCAATAATTCAGAACCTCGGCGGCAACATCAACCATTTAATAGGAATACTTTTTACCAACCATCACCGGAGCCCATGGACATTGGGTTAGCCGAAAGGAATAAAAACCGACAAAACAACAAAGCTGGGCAACATTCATCACGCGTCCAAAACTATCAACGGCGACGAGACGAGCCGCATCTTCCGCAAACGTACTATGGGCAAAGAGAAACCAAATTTTCAGATGTTGCAAGTGGCGAAAATTTGAGGCCTAAGCTGGGAAGGTGTCAATACTTCTCGACCCTAGACCTAGCCAAAGTATTCTATCAGATCAAAATTCAGAATGAAGACATTCCGAAGACACCATTTAGCGTAGAGAATTGGCACTACGAATTTCTCCGTATGCCCTTCGGGCTGAAGACAGCTCCCGCAACGTTCCAACGACTCATGAACGATGTACTGAAAGAATATATTAATGTCAATTGTCTCGTGTACGTAGAAGACATCATTATCTTCTCTACATCGCTACAAGAACACGTAGTTTCGTTAGCGAAAATTCTTAAAAGGCTCAAAGAAGTCAATCTGAAAGTGCAAATAATTTATTTAATTTAAATATTTCGTCGGAGCCTCAATCAAACGGGGGAGGAGTTACGGTTCCCACCGCAACCAAACTCACAGTTCCCACCGCAATATCAATAAAAAGCATAATATAGGTATTTGGCACACGATCGGATGACCCCACAAATTACATGCCAATTGTTTGTGGCATATCCGTTCCCATTACTAAATACGAAAGAAGAAGTATATTAATATATTCTATATATATTAAATATTCGTGGAATTATCGACCACTTGTGCAATCGAGGCAAATCCGTTGACCTTTCATTTAATTTACCTTTTAGATTATTAATATTGTATAGAACAGTTCATTACGAGACTAAATAAAGTACGGACGAAGTTGTCCGCCGAAAACCAAAAGGTGTTTTGTTCCAAAAGGGACCCTTTGGAATTATATTTGGCGCAGTCGGTAGGATTCGCCAACACATTTTCCCTTTTAAAACAATCGTTTTCGAAAATTCTTTTCACAAAAGGTGCAAAGTTTCGTGACTATTACCAAAAGTGAAGATACTTTTTGGTATAACTTAGAAGTGCAATGACTTTTCAAAAGAGTGAAAAGAAAAGATCGAGGAAAAAAATTGCGAATATAGTTTTTTTCCACATCTCTAAATCGACTTACTAAATGTGTAGACGTCAACCTTTTGATCAGATTCGAAAAGTGTAAACGTTTCCCAATTAAACGCTAAAATGAAATTGAAAGTAGAACAAAGTGAGAGAGAAATAAGAACCGTAAAACCAAAGTGCGAAACCCGGAGCAAAAAAACAACGCACGACCATCAGGGCAGCAGAAGAAAAAATCTGTTAAAATAAAAGGAGCCAGAAGAATTTTGTTTTATTTCATTTATTAGAAAAATGGAAGAGTACAACTTCTTATGATGATTATGATGAGAATGACAGAACGAGAGAAACAAAAAACAATGCTGCTGTGCATGGTCTACTTAGCTTCTCTGATTTTTTCTCCAGATGTAAACACCAGTGCTTGTTTATTACAAATATATTTAAATACAACAGATGTCGACACAAGCACTAGGTTCTACTTACAAATATATTATTTATCATATTAATACAACACGCCTCCTAAATATATATTTGTATTGTGCAATACTATCTTAATACATTTTATTCATTTTACTTTTCTTTTCTTCAAAATTATATAAAAAAAATGGAATTTCTTTCTATTTTCATTTCAAGTTTAATGCTGCTGTTTTTGACAAATTTTTCTTTGCATAAACTCTTAGTTAAAAGATCTGCTAAATTTTTATTTGAATCAATACAATATAAAGTGATATTGTATTTCAATATGTTTGGAGTTTTTGGTGAAATTTCCACACTTTCCTATTGCAATTGCTCCACTATTATCTTCATATAATTTTATAGGTTCTCTAATTTTCATATCAAATGCATCGTTCATCAAATTTTTTAAGAATAAAATTTCAGTAACAGCTTCAGACATAGCTATATATTCTGCAAATGTAGAATTTTTTGCTACGGTACTTTGTTTTTTACTTTTCCAATAAATCAGGTTTCCAAATACTCTTACGACATAACCTGTCGTTGACGTACGATCTAGATTATCTCCTGCATGATCGGAGTCTACCATGCAGTCGAGTTTTTCACTTTTAACAAATTTATCTGTATAAATTAGTTTTACATTGCTAGTTCTTATTAAATATTTTAAAATTCTTAAAGCATGCTTATAATGTGTTTTATCATAACAATTTCGAAATCTACTCATGTAATTTAAGCTGTATGCTATATCAGGTCTCGTAGCGGTACTTATGTATAAAAGTTCGCCAATTAAGTTTCTATATTTTATACGTTCATCTACTTCATAGGATTGTTCTAATTTAAAATTTGTTTCCATAGGAGTGTCAAATAGTTTAGCTTGATTTAATCCATATTTTTCTGATAAAGATAGAATATATTTTTCTTGACTCAAGGTAATTATATTTCTTTGCTCGTTGTAGTCAATTTCAATTCCAATATATTCTTTTATTTTACCCAAATCCTTCATCACAAATTTTTTCATTAATTTGGTTTTTATCTCTTGAATTTTATTTTTATTTTTGCAACACAATATTAAATCATCTACGAAAACTTATAAATATATTTTATCTTTATCAGAGTTATTAAAATACAAGCAGAAATCATGTTTGCTCCTTACAAAGCCTTATGTTTTCAAGATATTCATTTAAGCAATCATACCAATCTCTAGGGCTTTCTGGGAGTCCATAAATAGCTTTATTGGCCTTGCAAACCTTATTTTCACCAGTTTCATACCCTCTAGGTTCACGAATATATACTTCTGATTTAATAGTTCCGTTCAGAAACGCAGTTTCAACGTCCATTTGCTCGACGTACATATTATTATAACAACTGTAACTTAGTAAAATTCTTAATGTCTGCATCTTACCAACCGGTGAATAAACGTTTTCAATAAAATGTTCTTGTTTAAAACCTCGGGCTACCAGTCTAGCTTTATAAGTTTCATCGTTTTTCTTTTTAAAAATCCATTTCACGTCAATTATTTTTTTGTTAACAGGTTTATCTGCGACTTCCCATGTATTATTTTTGATTAAGCTTGCTACTTCTTTACCCATAGCTTTTTTCCATTCTCTACTTTCATTTGAATTTATCGCCTCCTCAAAATTTAAGGGTACATTAGCGTTTACATAATTTACATAACTTTCCATATCTTTCAATTGTTCTTTTTTCTCTTTTCGACTGTCTTTGTACCTTAATTTTTTTTCTTTTTACATTTTACACTTTCATTAATTTCTTCATTTTTATCAGACTCGCTTAAGCTGTTTTCAATATCGCTTTCAAAATTATCATTTAAAATATTAATGTCTTCTTGTTTCTTATTCTCTTCAACTTTAACATTACCTTCACCAGTATTAAAATCTAAGTTGTTATCATCATTTTCTAAATCATAATTTGAACAAAAGGAATTTTTTTCTATTTTTTCTAAACAAATTAGGTTTGTTTCGTCTTCAATAACTTTAACATGTCTCGCATTTATAACCTTATTATTCAATAAAATTCTATAACTATTGCTGTTATAGCCAATTAATTTACCAATCTGTGCTTTATCGTCCCATTTACCGTGTCTTTTAACTTCGGGAATCCTAACAAAAACTTTACTGCCATAGATTTTTAAGTTTTTTACATTAGGCTTTTTGCCAGTTAAGATTTCATATGGCGTTTTATTTTTTTTTTTGTGTTCGCCAATGTTCGATTCTTAAGATAGGACACAGTTTTAATTATTTCCGGCCAATAAATTAACGGCATATTTGCCTCGCGTAGTAAACATCTACCTATATCCATTGCAGATCTATTAAACCTTTCTGCCACTCCGTTCAGCTCATGAACGTATGGAGGGCATGGTAAAAACTCTATACCTTTATATTTAATGAATTTGTAATTTTCCGCGTTTAAATACTCCGTTCCATTGTCACACTGTAATTTTTTTACTTTTTTTTCCAAACTGATTTTCAACTAAATTTACATATTGTATAAAGCAACTTGCTGTTTCTGACTTGCTTTTAATACAATACACTTGTGCACATTTACTATAGTCATCGACAAAGGATAAAAAATATTTTTCACCACCAAAACCTGTCGTCTGGTGTGGTCCGTTAAGATCCGTATGAATTAATTCTAAAATTTCTGTTGATTGTGTTCTATCGTTTTCGAGTGGAAGATTTGTCATTTTACTCTAAACCGATTAAAAGTTTTTGATTGACTAGCTTTTCCAAATATTGAAAATTTACATGGCCAAGTGCCCTATGCCATTTCTCCTTTTGAGTTAATTCCGTAACATTTGCGTATATACTATTATTCAAATATTTGTTAACAATACCTTTCAATTTATATAAGCCATTTTCAATATTTGCAATAGGTACTAAAACTCTGTTGCTATTATAGATTTTTGCGTTTGAATTCCTCCTTATAACTCGCCGCTACTTTTGATAAACTTATTAGATTTTCCCTCAAGCCTTCTACATAAAAAACATTTTTTAATTCTACTTTGTTTGTATCATAATATGCTTTAAAATAAATATTCATTTTACCGATTTTACTAGCTTTTAGTTTCTTGCCATCAGGCATATTTACATCAATTGGATTTTTTAAATTCATATTATCTTCAAAAAGCTTATCATTTTTTATTAAATGGTCCGTACATCCGCTATCTAACAAAAAATTTACTTCAGACTCGTCTATATAATTTTCGCGATTTAACCTATTACAATTTATTTGTCTCGCTTTGCTTACTTCTTTAAAATATGCATTTTGATGTACTAGTTGAGTTAGCCACGATGATGCTGCGTTGTTACCTCTGTTGTTATTTTGGGTGTTGTTGTAATTGTTGTGTTGTCCTTGTCTTGTGGCTTCTGTTCGATGCGATGGTGATTCTCTTTGACCTCTGCCGCCTCTGTAATTTACGCGATGTGAACCTTGTCCACGTCCAAAGTTGGGCTGCGCTCCTCGAACTTGTTGGCCTTGATTTGTGAGATCTCTGCTGTGCTGGTCTCCAGCAATCTTTTTTCATGCGGCCTTCACGACCGCAGTTATAACACACACCTTTTATTTTTGTGTTAAATGTGCTAACATTTTTTTTTTGATCACTGTCCATTTTTGTAAAACTTTTTTCAATAATTTTGGTTTTCACAAATTCTACTGTTTTTTGATCAGCTGGCATTAAATCGATATAGTCACCAATGCTACTAAAACTTGTAAGCAAAGCTCTATTTAAGTATCTTATTTTTTCCTCTTCATTTAACGTAGCACCTGATGCTTTTAATTTATTACAACTTTGTTCGAAAGCACACAAAAATTCTTCTACACTATCAAAATCCTTTAATTTTACACTATCCAAATTTCCACGACAAATTACTTGAAGTGCTGTTGATTTATTCACGTACAGTTGATCAAACTTTTTTAGCATATCATAAGCTGTTTCACATTCATGTATGTACTCTAGTTGCGTATCGGAGACCGAATTAACCAAAATGGCTTTAACCTTTACACTTGCTTTTTTCCAATTTTCTTCACTGATTGTGTCCGTGTTAGCTCGTTGTCGTAACGCCTGCTCTTTACACTCTTTACACTCTAAATTAATTAACAGTCGCATTTTCCATTTGTCGTAGTTGCTGCCATCAAAAACGTGGTATTTGATATCATCAATACTGTTCGCCATGTCTGTTGAACCTCTATGACACTTTTTTTATTCGATTCTCGACTTTCACTTTTCTTCAATTTCGATAACGCGTTTATGTTAGGCATTTATTAGTACTTAAAACTTTTTAATTTTTGCACATTATATCTACGTTTTAGTTGCCAACCGCGTGTTCACTCTTTTCGTTTGTTTTTTTTTAGATTTCTTGAACTATTTATCTTTTTATAACTTATTATTTTTTGTTCTTTATAGTTTGGCAATACACTTTTGTTAATTTTATTAGCAACTACGCGCTGCTACCATGTTAAAATAAAAGGAGCCAGAAGAATTTTGTTTTATTTAATTTATTAGAAAAATGGAAGAGTACAACTTCTTATGATGATTATGATGAGAATGACAGAACGAGAGAAACAAAAAACAATGTTGCTGTGCATGGCCTACTTAGCTTCTCTGATTTTTTCTCCAGATGTAAACACCAGTGCTTGTTTATTACAAATATACTATAGTCGACACAAGCACTAGGTTCTACTTACAAATATATTATTTATCATATTAATAAAATCAACGACCACGAACGGAAGGAGAGCGAACCAGAAAACATTTAAGCAAGGTCGGAAATATTTTAAGCTATTTACATGTAGATATAGTATCATATAGACACATATATGTATGTTATTTTAAATTTTGTGCCAATACTAACAACAGCCTAATTAATGACATTCGAGAACAATCGAAGCAGATATCAGAAATTACAAGAAATGTTTTTGAAAACACAACTCCAAACATGCTTACAATAAATATTGACCCCATTAAATACCTCGCGAAGTTACCTGAATTCCATGGCGATTTCAGGGAACTGCAAAACTTCGTCGACTTGATCGACAAAATTCACCCGTTCATGACACGATACGACGAATTAGCACAGATTATCTTTTCAGACATTATAAAGTCCAAATTAAAGGGAAGAGCGCGAGAAATCATAGAAATAAACAATCATGTCACCAGTTGGATACAAATGAAACAAATCCTATATAGTAACTTTGGCGATAGGTTAATTATAGAAGAACTTTTCGATTAGCTCAGGTCCATTAAATTCAAATCCAATAGCGTAGCATTCTATAACGAAATTAAAACAGTCCTACGTCGTCTTAATATTAAGACTAGACAAATTACTGAAGATCACCAAATAGCAACCAGTATTATAGAAAATAACAAACACTGAGTTCTCGTAATTTTTAAAAATAAACTTCCAGAACCAAGGCGCTCGCTTCTACACTGTATAAATCCCTTAAGCTTAGAGGAAGCTATAAATATACTGCACAAATCAGGCTATGCCTACTACAGTATTAGAAATAATCCTGTGGCACTACAACCATGTACTACATACGTTAAGCCCCCATGTAACTATACCAACGGAAGGAGGTTTAATTTTCCCAATAATTCAGAACCTCGGCGGCAACATCAACCATTTAATAGGAATACTTTTTACCAACCATCACCGGAGCCCATGGACATTGGGTTAGCCGAAAGGAATAAAAACCGACAAAACAACAAAGCTGGGCAACATTCATCACGCGTCCAAAACTATCAACGGCGACGAGACGAGCCGCATCTTCCGCAAACGTACTATGGGCAAAGAGAAACCAAATTTTCAGATGTTGCAAGTGGCGAAAATTTGAGGCCTAAGCTGGGAAGGTGTCAATACTTCTCGACCCTAGACCTAGCCAAAGTATTCTATCAGATCAAAATTCAGAATGAAGACATTCCGAAGACACCATTTAGCGTAGAGAATTGGCACTACGAATTTCTCCGTATGCCCTTCGGGCTGAAGACAGCTCCCGCAACGTTCCAACGACTCATGAACGATGTACTGAAAGAATATATTAATGTCAATTGTCTCGTGTACGTAGAAGACATCATTATCTTCTCTACATCGCTACAAGAACACGTAGTTTCGTTAGCGAAAATTCTTAAAAGGCTCAAAGAAGTCAATCTGAAAGTGCAAATAGATAAGTCAGAATTTCTCAAAAGAGAAACTGAATTTCTCGATCATATTGTTACCCCAAACGGAATAAAGCCGAACCCAAAGGAGGTCGAATGCGTGAAAAACTATGAGATAACAAAAACCTGTAAGCAATTTAAACAATTTTTGGCACTAACCGGATATTATCGAAAATTTATACGAGACTATTCTAAAATAGCCAAACCAATGACAAACTTCTTCGAAACTTTAAAATTACTTCTAATAAATGATCCGATTCTAACATATCCTGACTTTAACAAAATATTTACTTTAACAACAGGGAGCCGTTCTTTCTCAGGAAAATCACCCAGTGTGTTACGCCAGTCGCACTCTTAATCAGGTAAGTAAGTATTTCTCGCATCCCACCCCCAGAAATTAATCTAGTGGAAGAAGAAACCATTTCACTGAGCAAGAGTTGTATTAATGTTTTTAATTACCAAATTATTATTCGAAAAACACGGGCTCAATGAGAGTAAAAAGAATGAAAATATTCGACAAACACCGTAAGATCATATACACCGCATTAAACGCAATTTTGGTAGAAGACGAATCGTTCTTTCAACAAATAGAGAGAGCATTCCGTAAAAATTTTAAGACAAATGATAGATTTAAAATAATAAGATGTCTGAAATTGTTAGAAGATATAACAAACGAAGAAAGTCTAGGTAAGCATATCGAGAACGAACATCTAAAGAACAATCAAGGAGGGATGAGTATATTAAGGAAGTATATTAAGAATTAACGCTGAACTACTACAGTAGTGTAATTTAGAAAAATACGTTAGGAATCCGCCAATACCCACTCTTCAAGTTAACATAAGCAACTACAAGGCCCAGACAAATTATTCCCATTGATGTCTTCTATAGCCTAGGAAAAACTCTCTTTCTCACCTTCATAGATAAGTTTTCAAAACACGCGTGCGCAATTCTAGCTCGAAGTTGGTCGGAATTTAAAATAAAAAAAAAACGAAGAAAAAATTCGAAGAATCATAACATATTATAACAACACAATCCACTCCACAACAAACAGGAAGCCTATAGATTTTGTGAACGGAAAAATCCACGAAACCGAATACGAGCAAGTTCATAAAAGTTTGTTAGAGAAAAGCAATAAATTCTTCAAGAACTAAACAAAACTAGAAGAGTTTATCCAATAAACAAAGGACTAAACTTCTTTAAAGAAGTAAGAGGAGGGAAAAACTACCCAAGATATAGGAAAATTCTAGCCAAAAAAATAGATGAAGAGCACCTAAAGAACACTAAAACTCAAAACACTTACTATAGAACACACGTTAAATCGAAGAAAAGATTCCAAAAACAAATCATCAAAATTAAATTGTTTAATCTTTTTACAGATGAAACTACTGGTAATATTAGTAGTTGCGACAATGATCACAACCATAATGACACAAGAAATATAACTGACCAACTTAAATAACAACAACTGCTACAAGAAGAGGTAAAAATCATGCAGTACATCTATCAGATCAATAGCGATATAATTGTTCTGAGACACCACGTAGACGATATAGAGCAGAAGTATTTTCAAGTTAAGTGGACATATTAACGCGAAACATCCTAGGAGGAGAACAATTTAATTTGATTGGTGATGTGAACATGTTACTCGAACTTTAACTATCAGTTCCTTTTATAAAGATCAAATAATTATTGTGCTCTGTATCCCGCGATTTTCCAACCACATATATTCCCACATTTTAATTGAACCCACAGCCGATAACCAAAACAAATCTATTTTTATACAAAATAACAAAATATTATCAGACCAAAATAATCTAATATATAATATAAAACGAAACCAAGTACCTATAAATGAATGATTGCATTAAAAAACTATGAACTCAAAACTAGCAACATGCGAAAAGAATTATTTGTAAAGAAAAACAAGTTAAGGAAATTGAAACAGTCATGCTTATTGTTAAAAATGTTAACGAACAAAATGTAGAACATTATTGTAATTATCAAACCTTAATTCTTAAAGGAAGTTATCTAATAAAATCTAAAAATTGTAAAATCAAAATTGATGATGTCATTTATGATAATTTCGAAAGAAAATTGTATGATACTTTTATACTCCCTAATTTTGTAAACAAGATTAACGAAAGTAAAGAAATACCAAATATCAAATTAGATGAATTATTTATAGAACATGTTACAAATAGAGAAGCCTATTTGTAGTATTTATTATTGTTATTGTAATAATGTTTATAATTCTAAAAAAGAGTAGGAAAAATGTTAATTTAAATATTTCGTCGGAGCCTCAATAAAACGGGGGAGGAGTTACGGTTCCCACCGCAACCAAACTCACAGTTCCCATCGCAATATCAATAAAAAGCATAATATAGGTATTTGACACACGATCGGATGACCCCACAAATTGCATGCCAATCGCTTGTGGCATATCCGTTCCCATTACTAAATACGAAAGAAGAAGAATATTAATAATAATATATTCTATATATATAAAATATTCGTGGAATTATCGACCACTTGTGCAATCGAGGCAAATCCGTTGACCTTTCTTTTAATTTACCTTTTAGATTATTAATATTGTACAGAACAGTTCATTACGAGACTAAATAAAGTACGAACGAAGTTGTCCGCCGAAAACCAAAAGGTGTTTTGTTCCAAAAGGGACCCTTTGGAATTATATTTGGCGCAGTCGGTAGGATTCGCCAAGCGGCCATCGTTTGTGAAATCTGCGTAGGTTTTTACGTTTAGTGGCGAATAACATAATTTCCCTTTTAAGACAATCGTTTTCGAACATTCTTCTCGCAAAGGTGCAAAGTTTCGTGACTATTACCAAAAGTGAAGATACTTTTTGGTATAACTTAGAAGTGTAACGACTTTTCAAAAGAGTGAAAAGAAAAGATCGAGGAAAAAAAATCGCGAATGTGCATAATTTTTATTCCACATCTCTAAATCGAATTATTAAATGTGCAGACGTCAACCTTTTGATCAGATTCGAAAAAATATATTGACCCCATTAAATACCTCACGAAGTTACCTGAATTCCATGCCGATTTCAGGGAACTGCAAAACTTCGTCGACTTGATGGGCAAAATTCACCCGTTCATGACACGATACGACGAATTAGCACAGATTATCTTTTCAGACATTATAAAGTCCAAATTAAAGGGAAGAGCGCGAGAAATCATAGAAATAAACAATCATGTCACCAGTTAGATACAAATGAAACAAAACCTATATAGGAACTTTGGCGATAGGTTAATTATAGAAGAACTTTTCGATTAACTCAGGTCCATTAAATTCAAATCCAGTAGCGTAGCATTCTATAACGAAATTAAAACAGTCCTACGTTGTCTTAATATTAAGACTAGACAAATTACTGAAGATCACCAAATAGCAACCATTATTATAGAAAATAACAAACACTGAGTTCTCGTAATTTTTAAAAATAAACTTCCAGAACCAAGGCGCTCGCTTCTACACTGTATAAATCCCTTAAGCTTAGAGGAAGCTATAAATATACTGCACAAATCAGGCTATGCCTACTACAGTATTAGAAATAATCCCGTGGCACTACAACCATGTACTACATACGTTAAGCCCCCATTTAACTATACCAACGAAAGGAGGTTTAATTTTCCCAATAATTCAGAACCTCGGCGGCAACATCAACCATTTAATAGGAATACTTTTTACCAACCATCACCGGAGTCCATGGACATTGGGTTAGCCGAAAGGAAAAAAAACCGACAAAACAACAAAGCTGGACAACATTCATCGCGCGTCCAAAACTATCAACGGCGACGAGACGAGCCGCATCTTCCGCAAACGTACTATAGAAGAAACATCGTACATTCCAATCAAATTAACAGGAACCAAATTCACAATGGGCAAAGAGAAACCCAATTTTCAGATGTTGCAAGTGGCGAAAATTTGAGGCCTCACCTCAAACTTACTATATATAATAATTCAAGGCAAAATAAGACCGCTCAAGTTTATCATAGACGCTGAAGCCACTCTTTCTATAATTAATCCTGATTTATGTCCACCAGACATGATTAAGGCAATCGCTACCCCAATAAAATTTAAAACACTGAGTAAAACAGTGGAAATAACGCACAAAGCATTTATGTCTCCCTTTAAAGAATATCCCCTTCAAATCAAAAATCGATTTGGAAATTGAAATACTTACGATAGCAGGCAACCAACTAAAATTAAATTTCTACGATAAAGCTGTCAACTATAAACATACCCCTGAAAGTTTTAAACTCTCAAATAGGCCATCACTGACAGAAGTCGATTCTAGAAAACTACCCTTTCCGTTAGATGTTTCAAACGAAACAACCTTGACGAAGAGGTAAATAACGACGCAAAGGATTATAATGCACAAGTCCATTCAGACTATAAAATTCAGACACGAACGCCAATAGAGCAATTAAGATTCGATCATCTGAACAACGAAGAAAGGCGCGAATTGGTAAAGATCCTTAAAATATACGAAGATGTTTTCTATAAGGACAGTGATAACCTTTCTTTTACGAACGCCATAAAACATCGAATAAAGACAACAAATAATATTCCCAATCAGGCGAAAAGTTATAGGTACCCCTATACGCACAGGCATGAAGTCCAGAAGCAAATCCAAAAAATGTTGGATAAAAGAATTATTCAACATAGCAATTCACCCTATTCAGCCCCAATTTGGACCGTACTGAAGAAGGTCAACGCAAGTGGGAAGACTAAATGGAGACTTGTCGTAGATTACCGAAAATTAAATGAAGTAACTATGGACAATAAGTATCCAAACCCGTGTATAGACGAGATCCTTGATACGCTGGGAAGGTGTCCATACTTGTCGACCCTTGACCTAGCCAAAGTATTCTATCAGATCAAAATTCAGAATGAAAACATTCCGAAGACAGCCTTTAGCGTAGAGAATGGGCACTACGAATTTCTCCATTTGCCCTTCGGGCTGAAGACAGCTCCCGCAACGTTCCAACGACTCATGAACGATGTACTGAAAGAATATATTAATGTCAATTGTCTCGTGTACGTAGAAGACATCATTATCTTCTCTACATCGCTACAAGAACACGTAGTTTCGTTAGCAAAAATTCTTAAAAGGCTCAAAGAAGTCAATCTGAAAGTGCAAATAGATAAGTCAGAATTTCTCAAAAGAGAAACTGAATTTCTCGATCATATTTTTTCCCCAAACGGAATAAAGCCGAACCCAAAGAAGGTCGAATGCGTGAAAAACTATGAGATAACAAAAACCTGAAAGCAATTTAAACAATTTTTGGCACTAACCGGATATTATCGAAAATTTATACGAGACTATTCTAAAATAGCCAAACCAATGACAAACTTCTTCGAAACTTTAAAATTACTTCTAATAAATGATCCGATTCTAACATATCCTGACTTTAACAAAATATTTACTTTAACAACAGACGCGAGTCGATATGACCTGGGAGCCGTTCTTTCTCAGAAAAATCACCCAGTGTGTTACGCCAGTCGCACTCTTAATCAGGTAAGTAAGTATTTCTCGCATCCCACCCCCAGAAATTAATCTAGTGGAAGAAGAAACCATTTCACTGAGCAAGAGTTGTATTAATGTTTTTAATTACCAAATTATTATTCGAAAAACACGGGCTCAATGAGAGTAAAAAGAATGAAAATATTCGACAAACACCGTAAGATCATATACACCGAACTGCTGCATAAACAAACTGCGACTACACTTCTTAAACACCATTTTAACCCAACCGCATTAAACGCAATTTTGGTAGAAGACGAATCGTTCTTTCAACAAATAGAGGGAGCATTCCGTAAAAATTTTAAGACAAATGATAGATTTAAAATAATAAGATGTCTGAAATTGTTAGAAGATATAACAGATGAAGAAAGTCTAGGTAAGCATATCGAGAACGAACATCTAAAGAACAATCATAGAGGGATGAGTATATTAACGAAGTATATTAAGAATTAACGCTGAACTACTACAGTCCGAAGCTGAAAGACAGTGTTACCAAATTCATTAATAATTGCAAAATTTGTAATTTAGAAAAATACGTTAGGAATCCGCCAATACCCACTCTTCAAGTTAACATAAGCAACTACAAGGCCCAGACAAATTATTCCCATTGATGTCTTCTATAGCCTAGGAAAAACTCTCTTTCTCACCTTCATAGATAAGTTTTCAAAACACGCGTGCGCAATTCTAGCTCGAAGTTGGTCGGAATTTAAAACAAAAAAAAAAAAAAAACGAAGAAACAATCGAAGAAAAAATTCGAAGAATCATAACATATTATAACAACACAATCCACTCTACAAAAAAACAGGAAGCCTATAGATTTTGTGAACGGAAAAATCCACGAAACCGAATACGAGCAAGTTCATAAAAGTTTGTTAGAGAAAAGCAATAAATTCTTCAAGATCTAAACAAAACTAGAAGAGTTTATCCAATAAAAAGGGACTAAACTTCTTTAAAGAAGTAAGAGGAGGGAAAAACTACCCAACATATAGGAAAATTCTAGCCGAAAAAATGGATGAAGAGCACCTAAAGAACACTAAAACTCAAAACACTTACTATAGAACACACGTTAAATCGAAGAAATGATTCCAAAAAACAAATCATCAAAATTAAATTGTTTAATCTTTTTACAGATCAAACTACTGGTAATATTACTAGTTGCGACAATGATCACAACCATAATGACACAAGACATATAACTGACCAACTTAAATAACAACAACTGCTACATTACACTACAATTAAAAACGGTTAAAATCAAGAAAGAATATATAAAATCATTACATATCATTAATATAACGGACCTCGAGTCAACGAAAAATCGCTTGGAAGAAAATATTCTTGAAGTTTTCAACAAATCAATTGAAACAGTCATGCTTACTGTTAAAAATGTTAACGAACAAAATGTAGAACATTATTGTAATTATCAAACCTTAATTTTAAAGGAAGTTATCTAATAAAATTTAAAAATTGTAAAATCAAAATTGATGATGTCATTTATGATAATTTCGAGAGAAAAATGTATGATACTTTTATACTCCCTAATTTTGTAAACAAGATTAACGAAAGTAAAGAAATACCAAATATCAAATTAGATGAATTATTTATAGAACATGTTACAAATAGAGAAGCCTATTTGTAGTATTTATTATTGTTATTGTAATAATGTTTATAATTCTAAAAAAGAGTAGGAAAAATGTTAATTTAAATATTTCGTCGGAGCCTCAATAAAACGGGGGAGGAGTTACGGTTCCCACCGCAACCAAACTCACAGTTCCCATCGCAATATCAATAAAAAGCATAATATAGGTATTTGACACACGATCGGATGACCCCACAAATTGCATGCCAATCGCTTGTGACATATCCGTTCCCATTACTAAATACGAAAGAAGAAGAATATTAATATATTCTATATATATTAAATATTCGTGGAATTATCGACCACTTGTGCAATCGAGGTAAATCCGTTGACCTTTCTTTTAATTTACCTTTTAGATTATTAATATTGTACAGAACAGTTCATTACGAGACTAAATAAAGTACGAACGAAGTTGTCCGCCGAAAACCAAAAGGTGTTTTGTTCCAAAAGGGACCCTTTGGAATTATATTTGGCGCAGTCGGTAGGATTCGCCAAGCGGCCATCGTTTGTGAAATCTGCGTAGGTTTTTACGTTTAGTGGCGAATAACATAATTTCCCTTTTAAGACAATCGTTTTCGAACATTCTTCTCGCAAAGGTGCAAAGTTTCGTGACTATTACCAAAAGTGAAGATACTTTTTGGTATAACTTAGAAGTGTAACGACTTTTCAAAAGAGTGAAAAGAAAAGATCGAGGAAAAAAAATCGCGAATGTGCATAATTTTTATTCCACATCTCTAAATCGAATTATTAAATGTGCAGACGTCAACCTTTTGATCAGATTTGAAAAAATATATTGACCCCATTAAATACCTCACGAAGTTACCTGAATTCCATGCCGATTTCAGGGAACTGCAAAACTTCGTCGACTTGATGGGCAAAATTCACCCGTTCATGACACGATACGACGAATTAGCACAGATTATCTTTTCAGACATTATAAAGTCCAAATTAAAGGGAAGAGCGCGAGAAATCATAGAAATAAACAATCATGTCACCAGTTGGATACAAATGAAACAAATCCTATATAGTAACTTTGGCGATAGGTTAATTATAGAAGAACTTTTCGATTAACTCAGGTCCATTAAATTCAAATCCAATAGCGTAGCATTCTATAACGAAATTAAAACAGTCCTACGTCGTCTTAATATTAAGACTAGACAAATTACTGAAGATCACCAAATAGCAACCAGTATTATAGAAAATAACAAACACTGAGTTCTCGTAATTTTTAAAAATAAACTTCCAGAACCAAGGCGCTCGCTTCTACACTGTATAAATCCCTTAAGCTTAGAGGAAGCTATAAATATACTGCACAAATCAGGCTATGCCTACTACAGTATTAGAAATAATCCCGTGGCACTACAACCATGTACTACATACGTTAAGCCCCCATTTAACTATACCAACGAAAGGAGGTTTAATTTTCCCAATAATTCAGAACCTCGGCGGCAAAATCAACCATTTAATAGGAATACTTTTTACCAACCATCACCGGAGTCCATGGACATTGGGTTAGCCGAAAGGAAAAAAAACCGACAAAACAACAAAGCTGGACAACATTCATCGCGCGTCCAAAACTATCAACGGCGACGAGACGAGCCGCATCTTCCGCAAACGTACTATAGAAGAAACATCGTACATTCCAATCAAATTAACAGGAACCAAATTCACAATGGGCAAAGAGAAACCCAATTTTCAGATGTTGCAAGTGGCGAAAATTTGAGGCCTCACCTCAAACTTACTATATATAATAATTCAAGGCAAAATAAGACCGCTCAAGTTTATCATAGACGCTGAAGCCATTCTTTCTATAATTAATCCTGATTTATGTCCACCAGACATGATTAAGGCAATCGCTACCCCAATAAAATTTAAAACACTGAGTAAAACAGTGGAAATAACGCACAAAGCATTTATGTCTCCCTTTAAAGAATATCCCCTTCAAATCAAAAATCGATTTGGAAAATGAAATACTTACGATAGCAGGCAACCAACAAAAATTAAATTTCTACGATAAAGCTGTCAACTATAAACATACCCCTGAAAATTTTAAACTCTCAAATAGGCCATCACCGACAGAAGTCGAAGAATTATTCAACATAGCAATTCACTCTATTCAGCCCCAATTTGGACCGTACTAAAGAATGTCAACGCAAGTGGGAAAACTAAATGGCTCCGGCAAAAAGTAAAGGCTGCAAGGAACGCAAAAACGGTAGAGACCAGGCCAGTGGCCCGGGCTATAGCTACCGCTGTTACGCCGATTATCTCTTACGCTCAAATGGCGTCAGGCAGGAAGCCGGCAGTACAGACAGTGCCAAAGGTTGCCACGGCCTCAGTGCCAAAACAGCCTACGGCAGATCCTACATTAAAGGACGTACTGTCCACAATCCAGTCAATGCAAGCGCAGATGATCGCTTTGCAGAAACAGATGGTGGATTTACAGACCAGTTTCCTTCAGCAAACGGCGCGAGTAGACGTCATCTACTCTGCGTTGTTTAGCGAGCCAAATGCACAGCAGATATAATGGGCTCGCGTGCAGCAAGAACCCTTAAGATCCTAGCAGTGAATGCAAATTCGCTCATAAAGATCGAACCAAAAAAAAAGCTTTATCACTTCTTGCAACAGACCCCAATCCACTCGAGGGGCGGGGTCGCTCTCTTGATAAAAAAGAATTTTTTTCATAGAGTCATATATAGCAATGTTGTACGTAGATAAAGTGTGCTAGAAGCATCCATTGCACGCATCTCTCTCCAAGGTGGAAAGAAGCTGTTTGTGATTGCTGTTTATGCATCTGAACCTCGAAACCCTAATTTTCTTTTGGAGCTCAAGGCTCTCTTCACCAGCCTGCGCTTAAACTCGGAAGATAATTACTATATCATAGCCGGGGACTTAAACGCCAAACATGGTGAATGGGGTAACTCTATTCCAAATGAGAGAGGAAACGCACTCTTAGAGTGGATGGAACATAACAATATCGAGTTCAGGCTAGATTTGCTTGCAACCGATAGACCATCCTTTCCTCGAAGCGGGTCCTATCTGGATGTGATGCTAATCGACAGACGACTGACGATACTTAACGTGGAGGGCGCACAAGGAACTGTTTATCTACGGTCGAGTATGACAGTAATCACTGTGGTCTCGCCGCGATAATACAGCTCCCGAATGAGCTGGTGGAGCTAGAGGAATATGTCCAAGCGCATCCATATAATTATAATAAGGCGCACTGGCCACGTTTTTCTAGAACCTTAGCCAGAGAAATAAGTTCGAGTGCGATCAATCCTCCTACGAACAGAAACCTAACGAACGAAGAGGTTGACGGGTACCTCACACAAATAGACGAGGTCATTAAACGTACAATGGACAGGACGATTCTGAAGGTGTCACAAACCGATTATGGCGACATCTATCGGAATTCCGAAATCGATGCACTTCACGTGCAAAAAAGTAGACTCCTATCAAGACTAAAACTCTTGTATAGTCGGTTTACGGACCCGCAGAGTGCAGAGATTCGCTCTCTGAAGTCACAGATCAAAGTACTCCAACAGTTAATTCGACAAAATTACAGTTTAGCTGTAAGCTTGCATTGGGGCAATAAGATTCGGGCTGTAAGATCTAACAACCCGAGCATGTTCCCGCAAGTAAATAAAATCTTCCGGAGGAGAGATCATAATGACATTCAGTGCGTCCGACTTGACAGAACAGAAGATAACGCGAACTTACTTACGTCAGTTGGCATCGATCCAGACGGGGCTGTGCTTGACAACGACTTCTTCGTAGTGAAAGATCCCCAGGAGAAGGTTAATGCAATTGGTGCAGTTTTCCAGAAAGTGTACACGGTCAACGAGACTCGTAGTCCGAACCACGATCTGGAGAACCATTTCTACCTTCGGAACGAAATAAGTCAATGGCGATCCGAGAATCCTGGTTTTACTAGATTCAGTGACGATTTTCTGGCAAATAATGCCGTCGCCGACAATGGAAACAACTCCATCCTTATTTCGAAAGATGAACTCCAGTGTATCTTCAACTCACTGAAGAATAAGAAGTCAGTGGGAATCGATGGGATACCAAATATTGTTTTGCGCCATCTACCCTCTGAGATGGTGGATGTATACACAACACTGTTTAACAATGCGTTGAGTAATGCATATTACCCGAAGCATTGGAAGACTGCTGTGGTACAGCCAATTCCAAAACGGGATAAAGATACCTCCATCCCGACAAATCTCCGGTCTATAAGTCTTCTTCCTTGCATAAGCAAGGTATTCGAGAAGATAGTCATTAGAGCCCTGAAAGAATGGGTTGAGGAAAAACGAATAATACCGGAAAACCAATTTGGTTTCAGGGCGGGGCACGACACCATTCATGCCGCGTCTAAATTGGTTTCCGACATACAGTGGAATAGAAACAAGACCCAGTGTACAGGCGCCTGCCTGATCGACATGGAGAAGGCATTCGACACCGTATGGTTAGAAGGTCTCTTCCTCAAGTTGGTCAGGCTCGGCATCAATAAAACATTGCTATATATGATCTATGACATGGTTACGGGTAGGAAGTTCGTTGTGAAAAATGGCAATGTAACCTCAACCACAATATTTCACATAAAAAATGGGTTGCAACAAGGAGCGGTGGGCTCGCCGATCCTGTTCGCAATATTCACTAGCGACCTTATAGGTTCCATACCGCATTTAATAGCGTACGCCGATGATCTGCTAGCGTACAGATCAGATTCGAAAGTCGAAGTAATCAACATCTTGTTGCAGCGTGACTTCGACAAAATTCAGCGATTTTGCGACGACTGGAAATTGAAAATTAATTTCCGGAAGTGCGAAACTATTCTCTTTAGAACCCCGCTGTCCAGGGCCTCAAGGGACACGAAAAGAAACTGGCGCAAGTTCGGCATAGTTGACCTACAGGCTCAGCCGTTAGCTGTGAAAAATGTAGTTAGATATCTTGCCATTTGGTTGGACCAGTATCTGTACTGCGGTAAGCATGCAAATACAGCTCTGACAAAAGCTAAGAAAGCCTTTGCTGCGGCAAGTCGGTTGTTTTACAGCAGCCAACTTGATTCCAGGGTGAAGGTGATCTGCTACATGGCCCTCATCCGGCCAATTATGGCGTACGGTTGTCCGGTGTGGTTCAACTTGAGTCCTTCCCAGATGGAAAAGATGAGGGTGTTCGAGAGGCAATGTCTTCGGGCCTGCCTCCGGTTGTATCGTACACCTGAATCCAATTACAAGAAATTCTATCCCAACGAGGTCTTGTACAACGAGGCAAATCTAATCAGGATAGATAATTTTATTATTAAGCTGATCCGAGGGCACATTGCACGAGCGATGACTTCGTCCAACAGTTTGATGTTTGGGGCGTACTACCCTAACTTCATGTACCACGAGAAGGTGCGGCAAAACGGCTTCATCCCGCCCGCAGCATTTCTCTATCTAGACTCCAAAGGGCTGATACAGAACACGGAAGGATGTCCTATCATCTTCCATGTCGTACGCAGAACAGTGGATAGGCGGCTCCAATACGAAGCGGACGTCGCTCGTAGCCACGAAGAACTCCTCCGGTTCAGTAGGGCGATCGCCACCCGAGACAGAACTCAGTCTGCCAAAGAACGTCACTTTTACTGGTGGCTCCACCAAAACCAGCCCCCGTCACCGCTCGTAACTAACCCTGAAAGCTAACCTTGTGGCCAGTTTACATAGTTTCTAAGGTAGTTCGTAATTATTTTTTATATAAATAGTAAATAAAACAAAAAATTAAAAAATTAAAAAAAAAAAAAGGTGTAGCATAGCATATAAAATATATATGTCACGCATATAAATGCCGTATACGCTATGGTGCACATATCCGTATTTGTACGGATATAGTTAAGTAGTTTTAATAGTACCTCTTAGTTTAGTTTAGGTTAGTCTTACTTTAAGCTAGGTTAAGTTTAGTTCAGACTGCCAAGTTTTGTATCTTCTCTTGGGACAACATTGAAATATATGAATACATGTAAAAAAAAAAGTAAATAATTTAACGCCCATTATGCCCAAACGCACTTACAATTAGAATAGATATAAATTAGCTTAGAGCACCTGTGTAGGGTCAGTAAGTTAGATTTTAAACTATTGTTAAGATTCAATAAGCTAGTTTTAAGTATTTTCCTAGGATTGAGAAATTAGACCTCAAACATTTATTAATTAAAATGCACAAATAAAAAAAAAAGTAAAAAAAAAAAACTAAATGGAGACTTGTCGTAGATTACCGAAAATTAAATGAAGTGACTATGGACAATAAGTATCCAATCCCGTGTATAGACGAGATCCTGGATAAGCTGGGAAGGTGTCAATACTTCTCGACCCTTGACCTAGCCAAAGTATTCTATCAGATCAGAATTCAGAATGAAGACATTCCGAAGACAGCATTTAGCGTAGAGAATGGGCACTACGAATTTCTCCGTATGCCCTTCGTGCTGAAGACAGCTCCCGCAACGTTCCAACGACTCATGAACGATGTACTGAAAGAATATATTAATGTCAATTGTCTCGTGTACGTAGAAGACATCATTATCTTCTCTACATCGCTACAAGAACACGTAGTTTCGTTAGCAAAAATTCTTAAAAGGCTCAAAGAAGTCAATTTGAAAGTGCAAATAGATAAGTCAGAATTTCTCAAAAGAGAAACTGAATTTCTCGATCATATTTTTACCCCAAACGGAATAAAGCCGAACCCAAAGAAGGTCGAATGCGTGAAAAACTATGAGATAACAAAAACATGTAAGCAATTTAAACAATTTTTGGCACTAACCGGATATTATCGAAAATTTATACGAGACTATTCTAAAATAGCCAAACCAATGACAAACTTCTTCGAAACTTTAAAATTACTTCTAATAAAAGATCCGATTCTAACATATCCTGACTTTAACAAAATATTTACTTTAACAACAGACGCGAGTCAATATGCCCTGGGAGCCGTTCCCAGTGTGTTACGCCAGTCGCACTCCTAATCAGGTAAGTAAGTATTTCTCGCATCCGACCCCCAGAAATTAATCTAGTGGAAGAAGAAACCATTTCACTGAGCAAGAGTTGTATTAATGTTTTTAATTACCAAATTATTATTCGAAAAACACGGGCTCATTGAGAGTAAAAAGAATGAAAAAGATCATATACACCGAACTGCTGCATAAACAAACTGCGACTACACTTCTTAAACACCATTTTAACCCAACCGCATTAAACGCAATTTTTTTAGAAGACGAATCGTTCTTTCAACAAATAGAGGGAGCATTCCGTAAAAATTTTAAGACAAACGATAGATTTAAAATAATAAGATGTCTGAAATTGTTAGTAGATATAACAGACGAAGAAAGTCTAGGTAAGCATATCGAGAACGAACATCTAAAGAACAATCATAGAGGGATAGAAGAAGTATATTAAGAATTAACGCTGAACTACTACAGTCCGAAGCTGAAAGACAGTGTTACCAAATTCATTAATAATTGCAAAATTTGTAATTTAGAAAAATACGTTAGGAATCCGCCAATACCCACTCTTCAAGTTAGCATAAGCAACTACAAGGCCCAGACTGTTATATATTTAAAGACAGTGTCACTTTTTGTACTTCTTTATTTGTTCTCAGTTCAAGGTGATGTTAGCAACTGACTGTTAAAAGCGGAACGAACATGAACACACCATAAGCTCTACATATATTGCATGTACAAGTATGTGTATGTTCACATTCATATACAACATCTCCGCACTCAAGATCTAAAATTTAATTTAAACAAAGAAAATATTCAAATAAAAAAAAGAATTCAATTTATAATATGTATAATATAAAGTTAATTTAGCAAAAGTGTAATAAATGTTATTTGTGCCAGGTGCACGTAAATTTTTCTACGGGTTTAACAACCCTGCCTGACTTAGTTACATAATCTGTTTTTCCAACTGTTGAAGAAATATTCGTTTTATTTTCATTACTTTTAAGTGAAATGTCAATATTTGATGGTTGAGTTGGTTCTGTACTTTCATCATTTTTCATAGGTATGTCAATGTTCCATGGTTGGGACAATTCCGTATGCGGATCATAATCTGGCAATCTGAATTGAGGTTCATGGATAGACTTTCTTAAATGAATGGCATTGCGACGAAGTTGCTTATTATCTTCAGTACGAACAATGTATGACCTTGGTGAACTGTGTTGGCTTACTATTTGTGCGGGGTTCCAGATTTTATTTCTTTGCACTAATACATTTTCTCCTGCTGAAAATGTATGCTCATTTAAGTTTCGAATGTGCTGGTCGTGATACTTTTTATAAGAAGCCTGATGTTTGTCTGACCTTATTTGAGGATTTATAACTATGCTGGGCTTTAACAGACTATTGTGTATTGGGATTTTAGTCCTCAAAATACGACTCATTAATAGCTGTGATGGGCTAGCACCCAAACCTGTGATTGGACAGTTTCTATATGCTAATAAAGCACTAAATATATCTTTCTTTTCATCATTTGTTTTCTTTAGCAATTGCTTTGCTATATGAACCCCCTTTTCAGCCAAGCCATTTGATCTGGGATACAACGGACTTGATGTTATAATCTGAAAGTTCCATTCTTGTGCGAATTTTCTGAACTCAAAAGAGTTAAATGGCATATTGTCGCAAATCAATTGGTTTGGAACTCCATGCGTTGAAAAAATATCTTGTAATACTATAATTACAGCTGATGCCGTCATGTTTGTTAGATTTTTTAGCTCTAGCCATTTGGAGTAATAATCAACCAATACAAGATACGGTTGATTGTGATAATGTAGAATGTCGCACCCAACTTTAAAAAAGGGAATAATTGGGATCTCATGCGGAATTAGCGCAAATTTAGTATTTGTGCGCTGGAATTTAGTGCAAACTTTACATCTTGCAATAAAATTTTCAATGTCCACTGAAATATTTGGCCAATAAATACAAGTTCTAGCCATTGCTTTTGTTTTGGTTATTCCAAGATGACCTTCATGAAGTGTTTGTAGAAACTGTTTTCTCAAGTTAAGGGGAACAATGATACGTTTGCTGAAGAACAATAGTCCATTTTCCGTATAAATTTCATATCGTATTGGCCAATACTTTTTTACTAAAGTTTTAACTCTTATAAGCTCATTCGGCCACCCTTCTTTGCACAATCTCAGTAGTTCAATCATTTCTTTATCTGATAGGAGCTCCTTTTTAACTTTTTCTATGCGGCTGTCTGATATGTCTATGGAATGTATTACTTCGTTTAAGCTATAATCAATATCATTCGACTGCGACTGAATAAAATTTCTAGAAAGTGTATCTGCTATCAACATGTCATTTCCATGTATGTATTCAACAGCTATTTCATATTTTAAAAGTTTTAACTTCATACGTTGAAGTCGATGAGAATGAACTTTAGCCACTGATTTTTGTAATATTGCCACAAGCGGTTTGTGATCAGTTAAAATTTTTACAGGTCGTCCATATATATAGTAATGGAACTTATGGCATGCGAAAACAATTGCTAACATTTCTTTTTCGATCTGTGCATATGAAGATTCTGTACTACTTAATGATTTTGATGCGTAGCAAACCGGTTTGTTATTCTGAAGTAAACAACTACCAATCCCACTCTGTGAAGCATCAGTTTGGATAGTTATTGGGATCGAACTGTTGAAATTTTGTAAAACAGGGGCTGTTGATACCTTCTCTTTAAGCTTTTCAAATGCTTTTGTATGACTTTGCAGCCACGTAAACTTAAAATCTTTTTTAAGAAGTTCCCGTAAGGGCGATGTAAGTTGTGCTAAATTTGGTATACAATTTCTGAGATAATTGACGAATCCTAAAAAACTTTGAAGTTCCTTTTTATTTTCAGGTTTTCTCATAGCTTCTATTGCTTTAATTCTATTTGAATCAATAGCAATGCCATCTTTTGAAAACAAATAGCCTAAATATTTGACTTCGTTTTGCTTGTATTGTAATTTCATTGGATTGAAGTTGACATTTAATTCGTTTGCCCTATTCATCACTCGCGCTAAATTAGTGTCATGATCGATTTCGTCTTTACCAAACACAAGGAGATCATCAAAATAGATGAATGTTCCTGGTAAATGTCCAAAATATTTTGTGTTTAACTTTTGGAAGAGCTCAGGCGCAAAGTTTAACCCAAAAGGTAACCGTAAGAACTTGTAGCAGCCAAATGGGGTGCTAAAAGTGCATAAGTCACTACTATTTTCATCTAAAGATATTTTCCAAAAACCGTCCTTGAGGTCAATAACAGTGAAGAACTTCATACCTTGAAGTTTGGTAGTTAAATCTTCTACACGTGGGATTTCAAAAGGCTCCCTCTTAATATTCATATTCAGTTCTCGAGGGTCCAGACATAATCTAATAGATTTATCAGGTTTTTCTACAAGAACGAGATTATTGACGAAGTCAGTAGGGTAACCTACCTGTTTAATGATGCCAGCTTCTTCCATTTCATCTAACTTGGCTTTGACTTTCGGTCTAAGAATATTCGGAATATGTCTTGGAGGCTTAACACAACCTGAAACACCTTCTTTTAGAAAAATTTTACAATTATCAGGAAAGCAACCTAGGCCAGAAAAAATGTGTTTGTATTTACTTATGAAATCATCTCTTTCTTTTTCATTGACAACTTGTTTTTTTTCACTCTTCTGATTAATAATCTCATTAACTGTCTTTAATAATCCCAACTCCAAACAAGTTTTCAAACCTAGGATGGGTGCAGACTTAACATTGGCTATTATAAATGTCGACTTCATGCATTTATTTTTAAATTTAATTGATAAAAATGCCATTCCCAATACATCTATAGTAAACCCTCCATAAGCTTTTAATTTCGTTTTCGTCGCATGCAATTCAATTGTCTTAAAATGGCTTCTAAATAATTTGGCCGGTAATATATTAACTTCAGATAGGTATCAATTTTAAAATTCACCAAAACACCATCAACATTGACATTTTCGTACCATCCTGCCTGTGTGCTATTTACAGAATTAACAGTTACAGATTCAATAGACAGATGATTTACATTAGGATATTCATTTAAACTTTCTGAACTACTACACAAATCATTATTTTCTAAGGTGTACACTTTTCTTTTTGAGCAAACATATGAAAAATGATTTAATAAACCACAAATATTACACCGCCTTCCCCTCGCTGGACACATCATTGTGTTATGACGATAGGAACACATTTTGCAGTTTGTTAAAAATTCACGTTGGCCATATGCTCTGCTGTTATCAATTTGGTTTCTCAGGCCTCTCCTTTTGGCACTTCTGCTGTTTGTACCTTTGCTTCTTCCCTCTCCTGGTATCACTTCATCTGCTCTTTGTTTGAATAGGGGCTTCGTGCTAATTTCACTTACAGTAGACTGTGCTTGCTGAACATCTCTTGCGTGTTCGTGGCTGATTTCTGCTACTCTGCAAAAGCTTATAGCTGTTTTCAAGGTTAAGTTCTCCATTCTCAAAAGCTTCTCTCTCTCTCTCTGCATCGGCATCTCTTATACCCAACACAATGCGGTCTCGTATCATCTGATCTGTGGTGCTTTCTGTGGTACTGTTAAAATCGCATTTTTTTGCTTGATTAACAATGTCTGTAAGAAAGCTATCAAATTGTTCTCCCGCTTGCTGCACCCGCGAGTAAAATTTTAAACCCTCGTATATTACATAACTTTTAGGCTGACAATATGAATCAAAATGTTCAATTACTTTGGAAAACACTTTCGCGTCGTTTTCAGATATATTAAAAGTTTCATATATTTCTACGGCTTTTTCGCCCATTAAATTAAGCAGCATTGCGATTTTAACTTCATCTTTTACATTATCACCATTTGTGGATGCCTGAACATATATAGAAAAAAGTTTTTTGAATTTTGTCCACTCATTGTTCACATTTCCTTCAAAACACATAGGGCCCGGTGCTCTAAATTTATCCATTTTAATAGTACTGTAATAATAATAGTAGTTTCACTTTTAACTTGTTTTTTTTTTTTTTTTTCTTTAGGTGGCTTTTACCGGCTGCGCCATGTTATATATTTAAAGACAATGTCACTTTTTGTACTTCTTTATTTGTTCTCAGTTCAAGGTGATGTTAGCAACTGACTGTTAAAAGCGGAACGAACATGAACACACCATAAGCTCTACATATATTGCATGTACAAGTATGTGTATGTTCACATTCATATACAACACAGACAAATTATTCCCATTGATGTCTTCTATAGCCTAGGAAAAACTCTTTTTCTCACCTTCATAGATAAGTTTTCAAAACACGCGTGCGCAATTCTAGCTCGAAGTTGGTCGGAATTTACAACAAAAAAATAACGAAGAAACAATCGAAGAAAAAATTCGAAGAATCATAACATATTATAACAACACAATCCACTCCACAACAAACAGGAAGCCTATAGATTTTGTGAACGGAAAAATCCACGAAACCGAATTGGAGCAAGTTCATAAAAGTTTGTTAGAGAAAAACAATAAATTCTTCAAGAACTAAACAAAACTAGAAGAGTTCATCCAATAAACAAAGGACTAAACTTCTTTAAAGAAGTAAGAGGAGGGAAAAACTACCCAAGATATAGAAAAATTCTAGCCGAAAAAATAGATGAAGAGCACCTAAAGAACACTAAAACTCAAAACACTTACTATAGAACACACGTTAAATCGAAGAAAAGATTCCAAAAAACAAATCATCAAAATTAAATTGTTTAATCTTTTTACAGATGAAACTACAGGTAATATTACTAGTTGCGACAATGATCACAACCATAATGACACAAGACATATAACTGACCAACTTAAATAACAACAACTGCTACATTACACTACAATTAAAAACGGTTAAAATCAAGAAAGAATATATAAAATCATTACATATCATTAATATAACGGACCTCGAGTCAACGAAAAATCGCTTGGAAGAAAATATTCTTGAAGTTTTAAACAAATCAATTGAAACAGTCATGCTTATTGTTAAAAATGTTAACGAACAAAATGTAGAACATTATTGTAATTATCAAACCTTAATTTTAAAGGAAGTTATCTAATAAAATTTAAAAATTGTAAAATCAAAATTGATGATGTCATTTATGATAATTTCGAGAGAAAAATGTATGATACTTTTATACTCCCTAATTTTGTAAACAAGATTAACGAAAGTAAAGAAATACCAAATATCAAATTAGATGAATTATTTATAGAACATGTTACAAATAGAGAAGCCTATTTGTAGTATTTATTATTGTTATTGTAATAATGTTTATAATTCTAAAAAAGAGTAGGAAAAATGTTAATTTAAATATTTCGTCGGAGCCTCAATAAAACGGGGGAGGAGTTACGGTTCCCACCGCAACCAAACTCACAGTTCCCATCGCAATATCAATAAAAAGCATAATATAGGTATTTGACACACGATCGGATGACCCCACAAATTGCATGCCAATCGCTTGTGGCATATCCGTTCCCATTACTAAATACGAAAGAAGAAGAATATTAATAATAATATATTCTATATATATTAAATATTCGTGGAATTATCGACCACTTGTGCAATCGAGGCAAATCCGTTGACCTTTCTTTTAATTTACCTTTTAGATTATTAATATTGTACAGAACAGTTCATTACGAGACTAAATAAAGTACGAACGAAGTTGTCCGCCGAAAACCAAAAGGTGTTTTGTTCCAAAAGGGACCCTTTGGAATTATATTTGGCGCAGTCGGTAGGATTCGCCAAGCGGCCATCGTTTGTGAAATCTGCGTAGGTTTTTACGTTTAGTGGCGAATAACATAATTTCCCTTTTAAGACAATCGTTTTCGAACATTCTTCTCGCAAAGGTGCAAAGTTTCGTGACTATTACCAAAAGTGAAGATACTTTTTGGTATAACTTAGAAGTGTAACGACTTTTCAAAAGAGTGAAAAGAAAAGATCGAGGAAAAAAAATCGCGAATGTGCATAATTTTTATTCCACATCTCTAAATCGAATTATTAAATGTGCAGACGTCAACCTTTTGATCAGATTCGAAAAAATATATTGACCCCATTAAATACCTCGTGAAGTTACCTGAATTCCATGGCGATTTCAGGGAACTGCAAGACTTCGTCGACTTGATGGACAAAATTCACCCGTTCATGACACGATACGATGAATTAGGACAGATTATCTTTTCAGGCATTATAAAGTCCAAATTAAAGGGAAGAGCGCGAGAAATCATAGAAATAAACAGTCATGTCACCAGTTGGATACAAATGAAACAAATCCTATATAGTAACTTTGGCGATAGGTTAATTATAGAAGAACTTTTCGATTAACTCAGGTCCATTAAATTCAAATCCAATAGCGTAGCATTCTATAACGAAATTAAAACAGTCCTACGTCGTCTTGATATTAAGACTAGACAAATTACTGAAGATCACCAAATAGCAACCAGTATTATAGAAAATAACAAACACTGAGTTCTCGTAATTTTTAAAAATAAACTTCCAGAACCAAGGCGCTCGCTTCTACACTGTATAAGTCCCTTAAGCTAAGAGGAAGCTATAAATATACTGCACAAATCAGGCTATGCCTACTACAGTATTAGAAATAATCCCGTGGCACTATAACCATGTACTACATACGTTAAGCCCCCATTTAACTATACCAACGGAAGGAGGTTTAATTTTCCCAATAATTCAGAACCTCGGTGGCAACATCAACCATTTAATAGGAATACTTTTTACCAACCATCACCGGAGCCCATGGACATTGGGTTAGCTGAAAGGAATAAAAACCGACAAAACAACAAAGCTGGGCAACATTCATCGCGCGTCCGAAACTATCAACGGCGACGAGACGAACCGCATCTTCCGCAAACGTACTATAGAAGAAACATCGTACATTCCAATCAAATTAACAGGAACCAAATTCACAATGGGCAAAGAGAAACCCAATTTTCAGATGTTGCAAGTGGCGAAAATTTGAGGCCTCACCTCAAACTTACTATATATAATAATTCAAGGCAAAATAAGACCGCTCAAGTTTATCATAGACGCTGAAGCCACTCTTTCTATAATTAATCCTGATTTATGTCCACAAGACATGATTAAGGCAATCGCTACCCCAATAAAATTTAAAACACTGAGTAAAACAGTGGAAATAACGCACAAAGCATTTATGTCTCCCTTTAAAGAATATCCCCTTCAAATCAAAAATCGATTTGGAAATTGAAATACTTACGATAGCAGGCAACCAACTAAAATTAAATTTCTACGATAAAGCTGTCAACTATAAACATACCCCTGAAAGTTTTAAACTCTCAAATAGGCCATCACTGACAGAAGTCGATTCTAGAAAACTACCCTTTCCGTTAGATGTTTCAAACGAAACAACCTTGACGAAGAGGTAAATAACGACGCAAAGGATTATAATGCACAAGTCCATTCAGACTATAAAATTCAGACACGAACGCCAATAGAGCAATTAAGATTCGATCATCTGAACAACGAAGAAAGGCGCGAATTGGTAAAGATCCTTAAAATATACGAAGATGTTTTCTATAAGGACAGTGATAACCTTTCTTTTACGAACGCCATAAAACATCGAATAAAGACAACAAATAATATTCCCAATCAGGCGAAAAGTTATAGGTACCCCTATACGCACAGGCATGAAGTCCAGAAGCAAATCCAAGAAATGTTGGATAAAAGAATTATTCAACATAGCAATTCACCCTATTCAGCCCCAATTTGGACCGTACTGAAGAAGGTCAACGCAAGTGGGAAGACTAAATGGAGACTTGTCGTAGATTACCGAAAATTAAATGAAGTAACTATGGACAATAAGTATCCAAACCCGTGTATAGACGAGATCCTTGATAAGCTGGAAAGGTGTCCATACTTCTCGACCCTTGACCTAGCCAAAGTATTCTATCAGATCGAAATTCAGAATGAAAACATTCCGAAGACAGCCTTTAGCGTAGAAAATGGGCACTACGAATTTCTCCGAACAGCTCCCGCAACGTTCCAACGACTCATGAACGATGTACTGAAAGAATATATTAATGTCAATTGTCTCGTGTACGTAGAAGACATCATTATCTTCTCTACATCGCTACAAGAACACGTAGTTTCGTTAGCAAAAATTCTTAAAAGGCTCAAAGAAGTCAATCTGAAAGTGCAAATAGATAAGTCAGAATTTCTCAAAAGAGAAACTGAAAATACGTCAGAAAAATACGTTAGGAATCCGCCAATACCCACTCTTCAAGTTAACATAAGCAACTACAAGGCCCAGACAAATTATTCCCATTGATGTCTTCTATAGCCTAGGAAAAACTCTCTTTCTCACCTTCATAGATAAGTTTTCAAAATACGCGTGCGCAATTCTAGCTCGAAGTTGGTCGGAATTTAAAACAAAAAAAAAAAATGAAGAAAAAATTCGAAGAATCAAAACATATTATAACAACACAATCCACTCCACAACAAACAGGAAGCCTATAGATTTTGTGAACGGAAAAATCCACGAAACCGAATAGAAGCAAGTTCATTGTTCGAGCCAAAATGACTCGCCTTAATCAGGAAAATCTCGGAAATATCCTAGAGATATTTTCCCTTAAGGATTTTTAAATAAGACGAAAGACGAATTATAATATATAGCGAAACGAACTTTGGAATGATCCAATCAAAGCGAAGCGAACTTGCGAACGAAAGAAAAACTACGTGTTGTTACATCGAATCCCGAAAAGAGAAGAATTTATTTTTTCTTTCTGTGCCTTTTATACATAATGGTTTTCTAATATAACTGGTATAAAAAAAATATGGCGCTCTTCTGGTATTTGGCGCAAAATTCAAATTCTAGTATAAATGTATAACAATTATTTTTAGAGATTTAGTTGAGTTTGTATAATATAACAATTTCGTAAAGTAGTATAAGAAACGAAAGCTTTCATTGTTGGCATGATCCAACATTCTCCCCCCGTTGAAACGATCAGCTTTCAACAAGGTAATGGAGCCAATTTGCAAATAGGTCGAATAAACATCCCTCTAGGCGTTGCAACTTCAGCTACACGAACCCTTCCATCTTGTCCGGAGATGACTCTGTTGATCCTGCCAAGTACCCATTTCTGTGGCGGCAAATTATCGTCGTGAATTATAACCATGGTATTCGTTGATAAGTCCGGTTTTGCTGTTGACCATTTCGCCCGCTGTTGTAGTTCAGAAATATACTCATTGGACCATCGTTTCCAGAAATGCGTTTTGATATTTTGAATTCTCCGCCAGTACTGCAGCATATCGGTGTTGGATGCGTCATCTGCAGGTTCCGGAATTGACTTGATTGGTGATCCAATGAGAAGATGTCCAGGGGTTAGAGCCTCGAAATCGTTCGGGTCATTTGACAACGGTGAAAGAGGTCTCGAATTCATCACAGCTTCAACTTCGCAGAGTGCGGTAGCTAGTTCTTCAAATGATAATTTGGCGTTGTTTAAGGTACGGTGGAGGTGACCCTTTGCTACCTTAACTGCGGCCTCCCAAAGGCCGCCGAAGTGAGGAGCTCTAGGGGGAATAAAATTGAAATTAATTTGTTCAAAACTACAAAAATTCAAAATGGAGTCTACTGTAGGCTTGTGAAACAAACTTTTGTATAAGTGCTGAAGTTTTGCTTCAGCTCCTACGAAATTGGTAGCGTTGTCACAGAAGATATCCTTTGGAAGTCCTCTGCGACTTATCATTCGTTTCAAGGATGCGATAAATGCATCTGAAGATAAATCAGACACTGCCTCTAAATGTACTGCTTTAGAAGCTAGGCAAATAAAAACAGCAACATATGTTTTGTAAGGCACCTTGCCTCTGATGCGATAAAATGTATTTATTGGTCCGAAGAAATCCACACCACAACGAGAGAAAGGACGGCTGACGTTAACTCGTGGCTCTGGTAAGTCACCCATTACTTGTTGCAATAAATTAGGCCTGTCTCGAACGCAATGAATACAACTACGTACCACCTTCCGCGCCAATTCTCGTGCATTAACGATCCAAAATCGATGTCGAATAAGAGTTACTAAAGCCCTGGGTTCAGCGTGGTAGTTTTTGAGATGTACATATGTTGCATATGTTCTCGAGAATTGTGAGGTCTTTGGCAACAGCATAGGTTGCTTCCGACATTCTGGAACTTCTGCATTTGAGAGTCGTCCGCCCACTTTGAGAATTTGCAGTCCATGATCTTCGTCTATGAATAAACTTAAGTGTTTCAACGAATTTTTAAGTGGTTGTCCTCTCTGTATTTGCTCAAACTCGTCTTTAAATTCAATATGTTGAATGATATACACTATTTTGAGTAGTGCAAACTCAAGTTCTTGAGGACTAAGAAGTGGTGAAAGTACTAACTTGGAGTTCCTTAGACGTGCAATAAACCGCAGAAGATATGCAATACAACGTTGAAGTCGTGGGAACGAACTTTGCTTATTGATCAAATTAAGTATGCCATTTTCAGATTTTTGTTCACAACTAAGCACAGTTTTCCGTTTTTCAATGGACAACAATTCCCTTGAAAGTCTGATCCCGTTGTTTTTTGGCCAACCCTCCTTTCCCTCCAACAGAAAATATGGTCCTGTGAACCAAATTGACTGAAGTAGTTCATGGATGGTACAACCGCGTGATACAATATCTGCTGGGTTATCTTTCGTGGGAACATGTCGCCAACAAATATTGTTCGTCTCTTCTTGTATTTCAGCAACTCGATTTCCTACGAAAGTACTCAATTGTAACGATTGTGATGAGATCCAATGGAGCACAACTGTTGAATCTGTCCAAAAGAATATTTCGAGTTTTGAACTTGCGAAAAGTATTCGAATTTTCTTCCATAGCTTGGTTAATAGATGCGCGCTACATAGTTCCAAACGAGGTAATGTCTTCTTCTTTGATGGAGCCACCCTTGACTTAGCAACCAAAAGTCGTACTGCTGGTGCTCCGAACTCGTCTGTTGACCTTATATAAATGCAACATCCATACCCCTTAATAGACGCATCACAAAATCCATGAATTTGAATATTCCTATCTTTTGAGTATAAAACATATCTGGGGATGGAAATATTCTGAAGTGATTGAAGATCAATTAAAAATTGCTGCCACTCCTTCTCAATGTTTTGTGGAATATCAGCATCCCAGTGAATTCCGTCTATCCAGAGTTGTTGAAGTAGGAACTTAGCTTTAACCAATACAGGACTCAACAACCCCATTGGGTCGAATAATGAAGATGTAGTTGAAAGAATTGTTCTTTTTGTAAATTCTGAATAAATATGAACTGGGTTATACGAAAAGCAAAAATTGTCCTTAGAGCAATCCCAAGCAACTAGTTAAAGCCGAGTCTGTCATTTTTAAATTCCTTTTGTTATCAGCAGACAAAAGTGAAAAACAATTACTGTGCCATTTCGAAAGCTCAAATCCTGCAGTACCAAGTAACGAAATTATCTCCTGCTTTAGTTTTTCTAGTGTTTCGACATCATCCGCTACGGTGAGCATATCATCGACGTAGAAGTCATTGCTCAAAACATGTGCTCCCAAGGGATATTCATTTTTAAAATTATTTGCGAGATATTGCAGGCTTCTAATTGCAAGAAATGGAGCTGACGTCATACCATATGTCCAAGTGTTTAATTTAAATGTTTGAATAGGATCTACTTCGCTATTTCTCCAAAGAATTCGTTGATATCTTCGATGTGAAGGATGTATGAGAACCTGCCGATGCATTTTTATAATATCAGCAGTCAACGCAAATTTGTGTAGCGGAAAACGAAGAAGAATCAAAAACAAGTCATCTTGAATTGTTGGTCCGGCCATCAATATATCATTGAGAGAGATGTTTGACGAAGATTTACAGGATGCATCGAAAACCACGCGCAATTTTGTTGATGTACTGTGAGGACGAAGTACTTCTTGATGTGGCAGAAAGAAATGTGGCGCTTTAACTTCAATGTCCCTTACTTGGGTCATGTGTCCAAGAGTTTGATACTCGCTCAAAAATTCAGTGTAAGCAGCCTTAAGCTCAGGGTTTTTTCTAAATTTGCGTTCTAAAGCTAAAAATCTACTAAAAGCAATGTGATAGGAATCACCCAATACGTCAGGATTTTTCTTAAAAGGAAGTTTTACCATCAACCTTCCACAGGGTAGTATTTCCAGGGTTTCTAAAAATCTGTTTTCGCAGTTTTGATGCTCCTCAATCCATATTGAATGTTAGTTAGGCACAGCTTCCAGTTCCCAAAATTTTTCTACTAATTTGTCCAATCTTTCTTCAACATAACTAACACAATTGTATGAGAGTTTTGTTTGAGAGCCCTTAGTTACTTTATATCTGCCAGATGCAATCCATCCCAGACGCGTATTTTGAAGTGATGGAAGAGAGACCCCCAATTTTATCTGTCCTGATAAAAGCAAGTCGAAAAACGCTTCCGCTCCGATTAACATATCAATGGGACTCGGCCGATAGAAATGATCATCCGCCAGCTCGATATTTTCTGAAAGATTCCAACGTCGAATGTCGATAGCAGCATCTGGTTGATAGCCGGTTATGGAGTGAGTGATCAGAAATTCCAAGGGCAGTTCAAACGTTGTGTATCTAGAGCGAATTACAGTCTGCGTTACAGCGTTGGTTTTTGTTTCTGTGCTGCCAATTCCAATTATGTCCACGTTCTTTTTCGAGACTTTAAATTTAACAACCTTGCAAAATCTTCTTTAATAAAACTTACTTGCGAACCGGAGTCTAATAGCACTCTACCTAACTGAAAGGAACCCGATGAATCCTTGACTATAACGAGAGCAGTTGCCAAAATCACTTGCTCCGTAGTTGAAGAATCCTTTTCCATTGCTGAATTTGAAGCGGCTGAAGGTGCATCTTCATGTTGTGATGAATTGGGCAAATAATCTTGTTGAGACCTATGAAGAAGCGTATGATGTGATTGTTGACACACATTGCATTTGTGAATCGAAACGCAATTCCTTACTGTATGTCCCTTCGAAAGACAATTAATACATAACCCCATTTGTTTTGCTTTAGAAAATCGTTCATGTACTGAGAGATTTAGGAATTTAGGACATTTATAGAAATTGTGGAAATTATCCTTGCACAATGCACACGCCTTGTTTGATAGCGATGAGGTCAGAAATGACTGTTGACGAATACTCGAATTCTGAGGTTTTGGTTTGATGGATGTCTTTGATGTGATCTCAGTTCGAAGGCCTTCACGAGCTTCAAGAAATTGACATCGCTTGTTTAAAATGTCTGCGCAAAATTCCCACGTTGGTAATTTGCTGCTCATCCCATTTGATTCGAGTTTCAGAATCTACTTTACTTAAAGCGAGATGTATAATGACGGCATTGCAAATATCAAGTTCTGAACCAATGGATTGAAGTGAGCTAAAAATCGCTGAAACATTATCTACCAAGCTTCTTAGTTGTCCTGCTGAGCCCTTTGATATTTTTGGTAGATCGAAAAGTTGAGAAACATTTTCCAAGAAGATTAAGCAGTCGTTATCATAACGATGTTTTAGTTGCGCGAGAGCCTTAGGATAATTCTCCTCTGTTACTTGAAACGCCTTAACCGTTCCTAATGCTTGATCCGATAGACAGGTAAGTAAATGGTTAAATTTTTCAATATTTGAAAGAGAACAGTCATTATCCACTAAATTCTTAAAAGTGCTAATGAAATTCTTATAGTCCGAGTACTTGCCCCTGAAGCGAGGCAAACGTAATTTTGGTAAATGATTCAAAGGTGGTGGTATGGGCCATGCACTGTTTTCAAATGTACTACTTCTTCTATTATTCCCCATGAGAGAAATGATTTTTGTTTTTATAGAAACATACAGCTCTTCTATTTCACCTCGTCCTGAATCATCTGGTGATAGAGCCTCAATTCGGGTCTGATACGCCAAACCCTGTTTGAAATATGATTCCAAAAGGCCTAGACGACATTCCAATTCTGGTTGCGATAGACATTTAGTTTCCACCAAAGTTTTTATACGAGTGAGACATCCTTTTGTCGATGCACGAGATATTTTCAACTCTTCTAGCGACATTTTAAGTTGTTATACGAAAGAACTACCAATTCAAATATGTATTGAGTTAAGAAACTAGTTATAGTTGATCAAATCCGTTGTTGAAAGGCGAACAAATTTAAGTGTTGATAACGAATCCAATCAAAAGCTTTGTTATTAGTCCAACCTTGCGAAAGTGTTAATCAATTTGAAGATGCCTGTAGATCAGCTGTTAGTATGATGATGAAAAATGCGCTTTTGGCGAAAGTTCAACCACCGAAACGAAAGAAATGCAAGCGAAAGCCTGCCGACGAAATTTGCAACAACAATTTACTGAATTAGTTTAGCGACGTTCACCACCAATTGCGAGCGATACGAGCGAAAGAGACAGATAATGATGAATGTCCGAAATAAGCTTTAGACCATATCAGGAAAATTGATTATTATCCAAAATGACGATGACTTTGAGTAGTTTTGATTTTATATAATTTTTATTGTTTCACGAGCCAACAGATTTAAGATTCAGCAACCAACTACGTATGGATTTTCTCTGCGATCATGCGATTATGGCAAATATGCGTTATTTTCCTTTTGGTTTCGATAGTTAATTATTGATTGCATTGATTAATGAGTACGAATTAATTGAATTGCCAATTTAATTGATCAACGCAAATTTGCATAAATTGCATGGTCAACGGTGACGTACCTGGCGAGGAAGATGTATTACTTATCTTCCTACTTTCATCCAACGCCCTTACAGGATCTGCAATCAGCCTGTGAAAGAGAATTCCTTTGCTTCTGATGATTCTTCTGGATTGCCAATGTAGTGTGATGTGGTGCTGTGCGATGTTGCAAAATGTCTATTTTTCCAATAATATATTGCTTTACACACGCGAACCGCAAGTGTCCACCGCGAAACACGATTAATGTTTTTTAGAAAATGAATGTTTATCACGAACAATGTTTTTTCACAAATAAGGATCAAGTCCTGTCACGGTCGCCAAATGTTCGAGCCAAAATGACTCGCCTTAATCAGGAAAATCTCGGAAATATCCTAGAGATATTTTCCCTTAAGGATTTTTAAATAAGACGAAAGACGAATTATAATATATAGCGAAACGAACTTTGGAATGATCCAATCAAAGCGAAGCGAACTTGCGAACGAAAGAAAAACTACGTGTTGTTACATCGAATCCAGAAAAGAGAAGAATTTATTTTTTCTTTCTGTGCCTTTTATACATAATGGTTTTCTAATAGAACTGGTATAAAAAAAATATGGCGCTCTTCTGGTATTTGGCGCAAAATTCAAATTCTAGTATAAATGTATAACAATTATTTTTAGAGATTTTGTTGAGTTTGTATAATATAACAATTTCGTAAAGTAGTATAAGAAACGAAAGCTTTCATTGTTGGCATGATCCAACATTCATAAAAGTTTGTTAGAGAAAAACAATAAATTCTTCAAGAACTAAACAGAACTAGAAGAGTTCATCCAATAAACAAATGACTAAACATCTTTAAAGAAATAAGAGGAGGGAAAAACTACCCAACATATAGGAAAATTCTAGCCGAAAAAATAGATGAAGAGCACCTAAAGAACACTAAAACTCAAAACACTTACTATATAACACACGTTAAATCGAAGAAAAGATTCCAAAAAACAAATCATCAAAATTAAATTGTTTAATCTTTTTACAGATGAAACTACTGGTAATATTAGTAGTTGCGACAATGATCACAACCATAATGACACAAGACATATAACTGACCAACTTAAATAACAACAACTGCTACATTACACTACAATTAAAAACGGTTAAAATCAAGAAAGAATATATAAAATCATTACATATCATTAATATAATGGACCTCGAGTCAACGAAAAATCGCTTGGAAGAAAATATTCTTGAAGTTTCAAACATATCAATTTTTATTAAACTAATGTACAATACTGTTATCCCAAATCTACGCTTTCTAGAAGCCAAAATAGAAACTCTAAAACCACACTTTAAGATCAAAAGAGAATTAATCGATATTCTAGGAATCGGTCTAAAATTAATTTCGGGAACAATCAAGTCGAAATTGAAATTGAAAACAAACTAGATCAACTTTCCAAACAAAACAAAGAAATAATCGTAGGCAGTAATAAACAGGTAATAATTAATGAACGGATTGCTGAACAAATAAAAAATATCACTTCGCACATAATAGAAGAACAGGATGGTCTAGAAAGGTATCTTAATAATAAAAAAGTTGGTAAAATTAGGACATTACAAGAAGAGGTAAAAATCATGCAGTACTTCTATCAGATAAATAGCGATATAATTCTTCTGAGAAAACACGATACAGAGCAGATAGTATTTTCAAGTAAAGTGGACATATTAACGCGAAACATCCTAGGAGGAGAACAATTTAATTTGATTGGTGATGTGAACATGTTACTCGAACTTTAACTATCAGTTTCCTTTTATAAAGATCAAATAATTATTGTGCTCTGTATCCCGCGATTTTCCAACCACATATATTCCCACATTTTAATTGAACCCACAGCCGATAACCAAAACAAATTTATTTTTATACAAAATAACAAAATATTATCAGACCAAAATAATCTAATATATATAATATAAAACGAAACCAAGTACCTATAAATGAATGATTGCATTAAAAAACTATGAACTCAAAACTAGCAACATGCGAAAAGAATTATTTGAAGAACATTATTGTAATTATCAAACCTTAATTTTAAAGGAAGTTATCTAATAAAATTTAAAAATTGTAAAATCAAAATTGATGATGTCATTTATGATAATTTCGAAAGAAAAATGTATGATACTTTTATACTCCCTAATTTTGTAAACAAGATTAACGAAAGTAAAGAAATACCAAATATCAAACTTGATGAATTATTTATATATATATGAATATATATATGTATGTACATATATGTATCGCTGTTTCTTTGGGCTTAAAAGTCAATTGTGTAATAAGGCCCTCTCCCAAACGACCAAAGTCACTTTGTACAACACCTTGATCATCCCAGTCCTGCTTTACGGCGCAGAAACTTCGACGCTACTAAAAGCGGATGAGGAAGCCGCTGTTCGATAGAAAAGTTCTGCGTGCGATTTTTGGTCCTGTTTGCGTTGATAGCATCTGAGGGAGAAGATTCAACCACGAACTGTATGGGCTATACGGCGGCATGAACCTAGTCAAGCGTCTACGGATACAACGTTTAAGGTGGCTAGGCCATGTAGAGGGGATGGACAACACTGCTCCGGCCCGAAAAGTCTTCGAATCCGAAGCACAGGGACAGCGCAAAGGGCGTCCTAGACTGAGATGATGGCGCACACAAGTGGAAAAGGACCTCAACCAAATTGGAGTGCGCAGCTGGCAAGAGATCGTGCTAGCTGGAGAGGCATGTTGGTTGAAGCCCAGATCCACCCCGGACTGTAGCCCCATCCGAAGAAGAAGAAGATGTTAGAAATAGAGAATCTATAAAAATATTATCAGAAAACAGTAGGAATTCGAATGTATCATTAATATAGGAATTTGACACACAAGCACAAGCGATCGGATGACCCCACGAATTGCAAGCCAATCGTCTGCGGCACATCCGTTCCCATTACGAAATACGAAAGAAGAAGAATATCAAAATGCAATTCATGGAATTATCGACCACTTGTGCAATCGAGGCAAATACGTTGAGCTTTCTTTTAATTTACCTTTTAGATTATTAATATTGTATAGAACAGTTCATTACGAGACTCAATAAAGTACGAAGTTGTCCGCCGAAAACCAAAAGTTGTTTTTTTTCCAAAAGGGAAAACTTCAGTGTAGCTAGTCAATGACGCGTTTGCTGGCATCAACATTTCTTGAGATTAGATTAGATTTAAATGCATTTTTATCAATTCACTCTAAATTACTTACATGCTAGACAAAAATACTTACTAGCATACATATACAATCTACTGATCTTAATTCTGACCTACTGACTCTAACATTTCTTGATTGTTAAGTGTTTATGGACAAATAAGCAACATAAAGCACGCAATTTGGTATGGTCTTGTAATATCAATTAGTTTTTTAAGTTGTGGCGAAAAAAAAATCTGTGAATTATATTGAAATATATTGTTCTAAATATATTACATATACAATTCTCAATTTCTAACTTGTGCAATTAAATATCTGCAATATTTTGTAATATCCTGTGCAAATATGGGCTGAATGTTCAGTAACCTGCATTTCTGATGGACAAACATGATAACATCGACTTATATTGAATTTCTCTTTTATGTGCAATCATATATTTTCTATGTTCTCTCCTAATTGCTTAATTGCTCTTCGCCTATCACTCATGTTAATTTTATATATGGACAAGTTCTGTTAATGATCAATTTAATTCTCGAATGTAATAATCTTTAACTACAATATGTAACTAAGATAAGCTCTCAATTTCAAGGTTACAGTTTTTGCTCATGCCATTTTCTCGAAGCGTGGCTAGGCCTATTTGCCGGTGACCATCAATCAGTTCATATCGCAGTAATAAATTCAATATTGTACAGTTTTACTTGCTCGTTTTATTTTATTCCACTTTTCAATCCTAAACAATGTCCGTAAGATTATCTGGACCAGGGCGTATGTGTTATTTATATGCTTTGTATATACATATATCTAATGCGGTGTGGTGTACCTTCCGAAGCTTATATATCCTTATAAGGTTCCCCTCTTTGTACAGCACCTTGATGGGGTAAAATTTCTTGTACTGGGATTCTTCTTCTTCTTATGGCGCTACAGTCCGGGGTGGACCTGGGCCTCAACCAACATGCCTCTCCAGCCAGCACGATCTTTCGCCAGCTGCCGTCAGTTGCACACTCCAAGTTGGTTGAGGTCCTTCTCCACTTGTGTGCGCCACCTTATCCCGGGCCGTCCTCTGTTGCGCTGACCCAATGGCTCAGATTCGAAGACTTTTCGGGCCGGAGCAGTGGTGTCCATACGCTCTACATGGCCTAGCCATCTTAAGCGTTCTATCCGTAGACGTTTGACTAGGCTCATGCCGCTGTACAGCCCATACAGTTCGTGGTTGAATCTTCTCCTCCAGATGCCATCAACGCAAACAGGACCAAAAATCGCACGCAGAACTTTTCTCTCGAAGAGACCAAGGGCATCCTCATCCGCTTTTAGTAGTGTCCAAGTTTCCGCGCCATAAAGTAGAACTGGGATGATCAAGGTCTTATGTAAAGCAAGCTCAGTCTTTCGAGAGAGGGCTTTATTACACAATTGCCTCTTGAGCCCAAAGAAACAGCGATTGGCAAGAGTGATTCTGCGTTTGATTTCGGTACTGGTGTTATTGTGCCTGTTTACTGTGGAGCCGAGGTAGACGAAGTCCTTAACTACCTTGAAGTTTCTGCTGCCTAGTGTGACGCTCTGTCCGAGACGCCGATGTTGTGTGTCCTTCCTTGATGACAGCATGTACTTCGTTTTGCCCTCATTTACGGCTCGCTGTGTTCGTCCAATCACGTCAATGTCGTCGGCGTAAGCTAGCAATTGAGCTGACTTTTGGAAGATCGTACCTCTGGTGTTGACCTGTGAGTACGCACGATCTTCTCAAGGATGATGTTAAAAAAGTCACATGACAGTGCGTCACCTTGTCTAAAACCTTTTTTGACATTGAAGGTCTCGGTGAGTTCGTTCCCGACCTTGACGGAGCAGCGAGAGTTCTCCATCGTCATCCTACACAATCTGACGAGTTTGGTAGGAATGGCAAAACTAGACATGGCACTGTATAGCTCGTCTCTATGCACACTGTCATATGCGGCCTTGAAATCGACGAATAGGTGATGAGTGTCGATTTGCATTTCTTGGGTCTTTTCCAGGATCTGCCGTAGTGTGAAGATTTGGTCGATGGTGGACTTCCCTGGGATTCTGGTGTTCGATATAAACGGAGACTGGTCAGAATGCAATGTCTCTCAAACGTCCTCATTTTTGCAATCTGGAAAGGACTCGCGTTGAACCACACAGGACAACCATATACCATAATTGGCCAGATGAGGGCCATGTAGCAGTCAAGTTGACTGCTGTAAAACAGCTCTCTTGCTATAGCGAAGGCATTCTTAGCCCTGATCAGTTACCACCATATAGATACTGGTCCAACCTGATGCCTAGATATCTAACTACACTTTTTATAGATAATGGCCGTCCTTGTGGGTTAACTATGCCGAACTTGCGCCAGCTCATTTTCGCGTCCCGTGAGGCTCTAACTAGCGAGGTTCTGAAAAGAATTTGTACGCCGACAAGTTTTCTGCACTTTTTCTGTCTAGGGATAATAGAAAAGCCGCGGATTTCTTGCTCATGTTCGGGAGCATGTACTTGGTCAGCCTGCATCCTGGAGAGTCATGCTATCTCTGGTTGTGCTGTTGGGAGACCTAACCGTGGACGGAAGCCCTAAGCAAGAAATCGGGTAGTCCCAAGGTAGGTTCGGGCACAAGGAATGCCTCTTTAGAACTTTGTCTAGCTAGTTTATCAGCAATCTCGGCTCCCGTGATCTCGTGATGTCCCGGGACCCAGACAAGTCACAAATCTTAGGGAATTCAGCCTGGCGACCAAATTAAGGGAGGACTTGCATTCCAGGACTTGGAAGTGGTTAAGGGGTTGAGTAAGGCCTTAAGCACAGCTTGGCCGTCGCTGCAGACGCAGATACTATGCCCTTCCACCTGTTCTTCACAATATAGTTGGTTGCCATTAGTATCGCAAAAGTTTCCGCCCAGAAGACCGATGTGAAATTAACTAAACAGGTGTGAAGTCAACAGATGTCGTCTTCCAAGAAAGCACCGGCCCCAGATCCCTTCATCATCTTGGAGCCGTTAGTGAAAATCCGACTACATTCCCTTCCCGGTTCAGTTTCTGGCCAGAGCCGGTCTTGGACGCAGGGAAAGTCTTCTTTGTATTTGCGACGCAGCTAGATCGTTGGTGCATCAGACAGAATGTCCATGAGACTTGTGTCATAGGAGATGCTGTGCACGAGGTCATCAAAACTCTAATGCGGGTTCAACCAAAGGCCATTCCTTTTCGTCGGCGGATGGCCTTGATTGTACAACCCATGATATGGATGGTAAGCGTTGGAAGATTTCACAATGTATCAAGAGCAGAGCCAGGCCCCTGTACAGCAGGGGCATAATTTTGGGAAAGCTTGTTCCACCAAACGACGGATGCATAGGAGAGAAGAGATCTTATATGCCGTATTTGTGATAGGCCTTAATTTTTTTTACAAAAACTTCCTTATATTGCAAGAAAACTGACAGCGCCTGGAGGTTTTCGTCTCAATGGGATTTCTCCAAAGAACTTCTTTATCCAGGATAACACTTAGGTATTTCGCTTCATTGGAAAATGGAAGGCTGACACCTTTAAGTACTGGTCGAGATACACCAGTCAGGTTCCTCCTTCTCGTGAAGAGAACAACTTCGGAATTCATAGATTGTCTGAAATCTCGTTCACCGGTCAGCAATCATGTCAAGGGCCGTCCACTTGCATTAACGGCCGCAAGGCATGGTCCAGTGACCAGTACGGATACATCGTCCACGTAAGCCTGGGCGTGGGTGTTTTTTTTTTCAATTTAATTCGGTTTTATTATCCATAATACAATATTTAACAATGGTTATATGTATGTTTCTGTGAAGCCGAAAGGCGTTTCTGCAGAAGGTTCTGTTTCAACTATTAACATTTACGTTAATGTAAGTTTAGATTAAGACATATAATTCATTATTTTAGCTATAAGAAACAGTAAGATAATGTAATAATTAAAATAAAAAGTTAATTGATTTGTGTTTAAAATATTTCAGTTCAATTAAAAAAAAAATTAGGTAACATTGTATTTGGAAGATAATGTTTAATACATTTTTTTCTGGTTTTGGGATTTCTGATAATCCTTGGTTCTTGGGGAAGCGAGTTAAGCGTCTCTGGTATGCTGCATTTTAATTGTCCTCTGCCGTAATTATTGCAAAGTCTTCTTGTGTAAATTCCATGATTAATTGGGCTTATGAATCGTCTATCGTCGTAGTACTCCAGTATAAGAGTCATCTTAAAAATGTCATTAAGGACTTTAAAGTTGTCATATTCACTATTTCTGCGAGTAGACGCATTTATCCGTTTGAGTGCTGCGTTTTGTAGTTTTTGAAGTTTTTTTTATATGCGTGGCTGAGTGTTTCATACCTAAGTTTTGATTCTACTAATGCAGTACACAGAAGTACACTTGTTTTAATACATTGCTTGTGACATGGTACTTTAAATGGGTCAGCGCGTAAAGTGCCTTTCTAAAGGTCGTGCGTAACTCCTCAGTATGCAGGTTCCATATAAAGTTGCTATCTTTAATGACTCCTAGATACCTGTAGTGTTCTACTATCGCTATAGAACAGGTAGCCGATGTGCTGCAGCAATCATTTCTGAAGTATATTGGTTGATGAGTTACTGCAAACTGCGGATTTCTAATATGCATAATTTTGCTCTTGGATGCATTAATAGTTAGATAGATTAATAGTTAGACCCTGATCATGACACCATCTAGCTGTATTATCAAATTTTTCTTGAATTATTGTTTTGGCTGTCTCCAGTGATCTATGGCACATAGGCTGAATGATGCGAACTTTTAAAATAAAGCGTCGGGTAATGGTCCGTAATGCAGCTTTCTATCACCGTTGATACTTGGGTTCGCCATATTGGATAATATATGATCAATGATCGTTTTTGTTCCAGTTTATGGATCTATTCTTGTGAATTCTGTTATAACATTTATCAAACCTAGTGAGGCCAGAATTTCTAGGTATTCTTTAACTCCGTATAGGTTTTGGTCTTTTACATTTATGTTTACATCACCCATTATTATTATTTCCTTCTCTTTTCCCATAGGTGCAATTTCGTTTTTGAATTCTTCATTAAATGCTTTTTTACTGTAGCCTGGTGGTCTATATAATCCGAAAGCATATATGCATTCGTTGTTTTCTTCGATGCGGATTTGTTTGTTTTCGTATGATACGCTTTCAGACTTAAGACATACATACTTTACATCATTTCAAATAAACATTAAAATTTCAACACCTCTGCGTTTATCCCTATTCAGGAACTCACATTGAAATCCATCAAGCCTATACCATCTCTCTTCTTCTTTTCTATGTTCGTCTCGACTAAAAAAATTACATTTAAGACATGCACCATATGATTTATGTTCAAACAGAAGTCATTAAAATTTTTGCGCAATGATCTAATGTTGAAACTTAAACAAAAAATATTTTTTTCAAGTTCATTTGCATTGACACTGTTAAAACCATTTATTACCCTACAATTCAAATCCACATATAAGTCATCGTTTCTATTTGTTTTCTCCATTTTCAAGTTAAAATAAAGTTGGGTCTCTTTTTGTTTAGTTTTTTTTTTTAATGCATTTTTTTATTTATAAAGAAAAATCTTATTAGCTAGACATAAAAACGCTTAAACTAGCTTAACTGTCTTAACTATGGGCACGGGCACTCTAAGCTAAACTTAATCTTAAATCTATGTCTTTCGACCTATTCTAACAGATATTTAATCACTAGGGGACTGGAATTATTTATACTAAGAAAATTTTTATGAAAAAACTTAGTGGCCGAATTTGTTTTTTTTACTACCTTAAGAATAAACTTAAAAAAAAATCTAACTTAACATTATATACTAAGGGTTATTTAATTAAAAATAAAACTGTATATAATTTTTTATCTCCGGGCTGTGTTGTGTGTATAGCCATCTAAGTACTTGAATATATGCGTACACTCACCTCCTATAATTTATTGTTAACACAGTGATTAGATTATAGTGTGCGTGTTATTTTCATAACATCGTTAGCAGTACTTATTAGAATTGGCTGAACACTCTCGTTTTGTCTAGCCAATATTCTTTCCGCACTTTCCCATACAAATCTCCAGTTCTCTTGTCTTGCTCTTTCCTTTGCCATCCACATACATTTTTTGTTGTGCCTCGCCAGCTGATTATTGACGTACACCATAGCATCGGGTAGAGCTGCAATCGTTCTTTGGCAATTGGTGGTTTTTTTTCCATTATCGCTTTTAATTTAATTGATCTATTGTCCTTATTATTTGTTTTTATTCGATAAATTTCGGTTATATCAGTGTCTTTTATTTCGTGATTAATGGAAATACCTATACCTTTCATGATGTCTAATAAATTTTCTTGTGGAATTGGGGGAATATTTTTAATTTCAATATTGTTTTTTATCATGTGCTGTTCCAATGTGTTGATTTGTGCTTGCATAGTTTCTATTATTGTGTCCTTTTATTTATTGTTTTCTCAACTCCTTGATTATATTTTCGATGAGGTCATTGTTCTTCTTTATGTGTATATTAAGTTCATCGTACTTGCTTACTTACGTATCAGGCCGGCGACCCATGAAGGGTCAGAGCCTGAGCAATTGCTGCCTTCCATTGCTGACGGTCCTGGGCACGCTGCTTCCAGTCATCAAGGCCAAGCTGTCTTACATCCGCGATTACTTGGTCTCTATACCGCAGATTCGGTCGTCCTCTTCTTCTCGAACCAGGAGGCTCAGATTCGAAGACCCTCTTCGCTGGAGCGTTGCTGTCCATGCGTTCGATGTGGCCGAGCCAGTGTAGTCGACGGATTTTTGCCTTCCGTACTACATCCACATCCTGGTACAGCTCGTAGAGTTCGCGGTTATGTCTTCACCTCCATTCACCTTCCTCGCAGACGGGACCATATATCCGACGTAGTATTTTTCAGTCAGTATAAGGGTCTTGTAGAGCAAGACTTTGGTCCTTCGAGTCAGGAGTTTTGACCCCAGTTGTTTCGACAAACCGAAGTAGCATCGGTTGCCAAGGGTTGTTCTACGTCGGATCTCCACTGTGATGTCATTTGTGGAGTTAACGTTTGCCCCGAGGTAGACAAACTCCTTTACTACCTCAAAACTATAATTATCGATACATAAATTTTGTCCTAGGTGTTGTGTGACGGAAGGTTTTTTTGTCGACAGCATATACTTTGTTTTCCCCTCGTTGATCTTAAGGCCAGCTCGTTTCGCCTCTTCTTCAATTGCCGCAAAATCCTCCGCTGCGGCACGTTGGGAACGCGCGACGATATCGATGTCGTCCGCATATCCCAACAGCTGGACTGTTTTGTAGTAGATAGTGCCTTCCGTGTTTACCTTGGCCCGCCGCACTATCTTCTCCAGTACCAAATTGAAGAAGTCACACGACAGCGCATCTCCTTGCCGAAATCTGGTGCAGGTTTCAAACGGCTCAGATGTCCTCGAGCCGAACTGCACGGTGCATCGCTAATTTTCTTACATCGTTCGACATAACCGAATCAATTTTCCCGGGATCCCGAATTCGGTCATCGCCTCGAAAAGTTCGTTGCGATGAATGCTGTCGTATGCGGCTTTAAAATCGATAAACAGATGGTGCGTATCGATTTGAAACTCGCTGGTCTTCTCCAGGATTTGCCTCAGTGTGAAGATTTGGTCTATAGTTGATTTGCCGGGCCGGAAGCCGCACTGGTACGTACCGATTAGTGCGGTTCAAAACGGCTTTAGACATTCACACAGTACGCTGGATAGGATCTTGTAAGCGACGTTAAGCAGGGATATACCTCTGTAGTTGTTGCACGAGGTAGGATCGCCTTTTTTGTGGATGGTGCATATGGAGCTGATATTCCAGTCGTCGGGCATGCTTTCGTCTTCCCATATTCGGCAGATGATCTCTTGATTCTCTCCTCTACCATTCTATCCTGGTCAGGCCCGTTAAGCAGCTGTTGAAAGTGCTGCTTGAACACATCCACTATTCCCTGCGGGTCGGTAACTAGATTACTCTCGCAATTTCGAAGAGCCTGGGTGCCTTCCCTAAAGCCTGAAGCCAGGCTTTTGGCTTTTTTACAAAAGGCTCGTATTTTATGTTTGTCCCTAGACTCTTCGATATCCTTGAGCTGGGAGATAACGAGAGCCCTTTTCTTCAGGCGTAGAAGCTTTTTCTGCTCCCATCTTCTAGCCCGGTACTCCTCTTGCGCTGCTCCTGTTTTCCGTTGCAGCGCTTTTTGGTATGCCTGGTCTGTTGCACGTTTCTTCTGCTCACACTCGCTATCATACCACGGATTTCTTGTCGGGGGTGGTAGGTAGCCTAAGGTAGCTTCCGCTACCTCTTTGATGACATAGCGGCAATGCAACCACATATCGTTGGCGTTTGTGTTTGAAGTAGGCATACCGGAGAGTTTCTCACTTAGTCGCTCTTGGTAGGCTCTGGCAATCTCCGGTGCACTCAGGCGTCCAATGTCAAGTCTTCTCGTTGTTGGCTGGTGCAGCTTTCTGACATTGGATAGTCGGGCTCTGAATCTTGCTGCCACGAGAAAATGGTCAGAGTCGACGTTTGCCGCCCTGAATGTTCTTACATCCAGGATATTTGACGCATGTCTTCCGTCAATGAGCACATGGTCGATTTGGTTGGTGGTTCGACCGTCCGGAGATCGCCAGGTTGCTGTGTGGATGTTTTTGTGAGGGAATCTTGTGCTACTTACGACCATATTACGGCCTGTCGCAAAGTCAGTGAGTCGGAAGCCGTTGTCTGTTGTCGTATCGTGGAGGCTGTGCTTTCCGACCATTTCGCCAAAGATGTTTTCCTTACCGATTTTGGCATTGAAGTCTCCAAGTACGATTTTTACATCGTACTCCGGACAGGCTCCGTAGGCACCGTCCAAGAGTTCGTAATAGTCCTCTTTGACAGAGTCTTCAGCCTCGTCGGTAGGGGCGTGTGCACATATAAGGCTGATGTTGTAGAATCTGCCCTGAATGCGGATCACAGCCAGGCGATCACTTATTGGTTTAAAGTCGATGACCTTCGACCTTAGCCGTTTTCCTACTACGAATCCGCATCCAAATGTGTGCAACCTTTTGTGACAGCTGTAATATATGTCGCACTCCTTCTTCTTCACTATCCCATGTCCTATCCAGCGTATTTCCTGGATCGCAGTAATATCCGCCTTATACTGCGTGAGCGTATTTTCCAGTTTTTCGGCGGCTCCAGGAGTGTAGAGTGTTCTTACATTGAAGGAGCACACTCGCAAATCGTTGTCCTCTTTTGCGCCGTGTCGTCGTTGTAAATCCGTCCGTAGATCCGAGGCTGCTTGCACTCTCATAACAGTTAGTTTTTCTGTGGGCGGGTTGTTAGCCCTCCGCATAACCGCTAGGGAGTCGCTGCATGTATTGGTTCACTTCACAACGGGTGTTGTAATAGCTATCCAGGGGCGCCACTAGGAGGCTGCATGTCAACTTGGTTTGCGCATCGACAGGGATCGTTGTTGGCATCCCACCATGTTGAGAGCGATCAGCAACTTTGCCCTGTGACCACAAACCCTGCCCCCAAATCGTACTTGGCCGCTAGGAAATCACAGCTTGCGGCAATTTCTTTGATTTCGCTTCTCATCAGGCGAATTTCGGCTAGATGGACTGTACTCAGCTGAGATGTTATCTGCTGATCTTTCAGGGGTGTTTTGTGCTCTTATTCTTTTTGTCGGTTGAGCGTGCTCTGCACGTGGTGTAGCCACTACCACATTGCTAACTGTAGCAGTCGTTACGTCGTCTCCACTGTTCCCACAGGCTTAGCACTTCCACATATCCCTTCTTGTATCCATGGTTCTCCAAGATTTTTCTGTAACTGTAGTACACTCAAAATGAAATTTTCGTTTGCACAAAGAGCAAACAGCAGAGTCTCCATTGGAGGGGAGGTTGTCGTCACACCAACCACACGCATACATTATTATACTATTTTAATTCAAAGTACTCGTATAGGCAAATTTAATTTAAGAAATAGAGAATTTTAAGTATATTGCTAATAATGCACTTTAAATTTTTCGTTCTTTTCTTTTTAATAAAAGTCACTGTCTTATATCTTGCTGATGTTTAGAGAGATAATTTATATAATTTGCCTGGTATTCTAATAAATCTATATTTCACAGAGTAAATTCCGAACACATCTTTACACTCTTAGCTCACACACTCGACTAAAAATCCCTTTGTCCAAGGACTTTTAACACCACAATGGCGTCGTGGCTCGGTGATCCTTCTAGCCATTCTATGGAATCAGATAAAAAGCGTTACTGGTGTATTTCTTCAATACTTCTCAAAGCGTTAATACATTGGTATACTACAAACCTTGGTATACCAAGCGCGGAAAAAATTAAACGCGTCGCCTGGGCTATTAACACTGGTTCACATTTTTTTAAATGAAAATAAAGTAAACCATATTAAAAACGGAAGAGATGGATGTGTACGTGATCGTTGCACAACAAAAAACGCTGGCAAAAGAGCTGGAGAAAATCCAAATTAACATTGGAAAGGATAGTGAGAGAAAGAGAGACTTCGAAATATTCAAGAAATCTGGAATTAATTGCAATCAAATCACGAAAAAATTAAAGAGTTTGTCTAACCAGGCACGCCGTATATGCACAGGGATACCTTCCAAACAGTTTAATCAATTTACAAAACAATAAGGAATAATTCGAAAACGGTATCTCCAGTATGTGCCGGAGGTGATGACAAGCAGCAAGAAGCGTTTCCAGAAAACGAGGAACAAACGAAGAGGTTGAAGATACTAAATACAAAAATTTCCGTAATCACAAGGAGCATCGATATTTTCAAACATACATTTGAAATGTATTCCAAATAGATTCACGGTTCCAGCAGAAAATGTTATTGGAGCAGTGGACGAAATTGACTGCACTACACGAACCACTGGTGAGGGGAAGATAAACTACTCATGTTGAAGTTTTCTGAGCAACTCGCTCTTTATTTCTTATGCCTACCTTATATACCTTCAAATTGGTGACTATACAAAAATATTCTTAATCTGAATCGCACACGACAGGTGTCCAATGATTTGCTTCAGAGCGTTCGCCCGTGTGTAATGTCACATCTTTGTTGTTTCCAGTCGAGTCGCGCGACTGCGTAACGCAACACGTTTGTTGTACAGACAACATGCTGTGACCTCCTCAGACTGAAGAGATGCAGGTACTGGTTTGCTCCGACTTCTGCGACATTTCCACCACTTTCATAAATAGTACAACCAGCAACAAGACTCCGGTTGATCCCGATAACGAGTACTGGTAGACTCGGTGCCTTTTGATTTCCTTTAACAATTACTCTTGACTTCGTTGTATCTGTATCTGGTGCTCCAACTTAGATAATCCTGATGACATATGTATTTCCAATATTGTATGGTGACTAAAAGGTAGTCCGAAGATGAGACTATGCAAGTGAAGGTTTCATTAACGAACGTAGGTATTGTCAGAACTCTATATATTCTGAATTCCTCATTATATAACAAAGGCATGGTTTACTCTATGATGATGTTGCATCCAGTGACTCTTCCCCTTGATCGATGGTTTCTGTAAAGCAGAAGTAGCGGTTCAAGATGTCTTTCGCCAGGAATCATAACTGTGCGTGGCAAATGGTCGTGAATCCACGTCAGCTCTCATCTTGATGTTGGACGCCTTTCTCTTCCAATTAGTTCGCTATTGCAACTGTGATAGATTGACTGTGATATGCAAGCTTTCCGTTTTGTTAAGGTTTCCTCTTTCATTGCAGTGATGCTACTGGATAATTATTACGTTCATCAGTTGCTTATTGATGTAGGATTCTAACTGCAAGATATGCTGCAGCTGCTGTTTCATAGGTTACAGTCGCCTATATTCTTTAATTGGCTCCTTGTCTTAATTTCACCATAGGATTCCTTGAAAATCTTGGTGAATTTTAACTTGACGATACATTTATCAGCTGTGAATACATATTAATGATGCCGCCATCGAATTAGAATAGTTCTCAGCGTATTTTTCATTTATTTTGAATCTATGATCCAGTTGCCCAAGTCTGGTCTGCTCGATTTTTAGAATCTCCAAGTTTTTTGTCTGCTATCAGCTCTTTATTGAACGGTATGTTGACTACATATGTATTTGCCTGATTCATCTCTGTAGTGGGTTTCATCGTATATTTGCACGCTCGTTCTTGTTGTGTTAAGTAACTACGTTCGTCGTATTCATAGATTTTCCAAAATATTTGAAGCTAATTCTCAATGGTGGTTTGCACCACCGTTCCAGTAAACTTAAGTGCGTATGGTTTGCGGGCCGATGTACGGCCTGTTATTATCTAACACAGTTGAGTGTTTTGGGCTATGGGGAGTCCCCTTATCGAGACTGAAGTCGAACAAAGCTGCTGGAGCGGATGGACTGTCCGCAGAACTGAAAGCATGCCCGATGAGTCGGGAACGAACTCACCGAGACCTTCAATGTCAAAAAAGGTTTAAGACAAGGCGACGCACTGTCACGTGACTTCTTTAACATCATCCTTGAGAAGATCGTGCTTAACTCACAGGTCAACACCAGAGGCACGATCTTCCAAAAGTCAGTTCAATTGCTAGCTTACGCCGACGACATTGACGTGATTGGACGAACACAGCGAGCCGTAAATGAGGGCAAAATGAAGTACATGCTGTCATCAAGGAAGGACACACAACATCGGTGTCTCGGACAGAGCGTCACACTAGACAGCAGGAACTTCGAGGTAGTTAAGGATTTCGTCTACCTCGGCTCCGCGGTAAATAGGGACAACAACACCAGTACCGAAATCAAACGCAGAATCACTCTTGCCAGTCGCTGTTTCTTTGGGCTCAAGAGGCAATTGAGTAATAAAGCCCTCTCTCGAAAGACTAAGCTTGCTTTCTATAACACCTTGATCATCCCAATCCTACTTTATGGCGCGGAAACCTGGACACTACTAAAAGCGGATGAGTATGCCCTTGGTCTCTTCGAGAGAAAAGTTCTGCGTGCGGTTTTTGGTCCTGTTTGCGTTGATGGCATCTGGGGATTCAACCACGAACTGTATGGACTGTACGGCGGCATGAGCCTAGTTAAGCGTCTACGGATACAACGTTTAAGATGGCTAGGCCATGTAGAGAATTTATATATATAATAATATAAATCAATTTACATTTGATATTGTCAAGTGTCTTATGAGTTGCAACGTTCCTTAAATTAAATTTTTTCTGTTGTTGAAATTGACTCTTGTTCATGTAAAGGGTGATTTTTTTTTAAAGCTATAGGAAAGTTTTTAAAAACAAACGCAAAAATTTAGAAAAATGCATGAAATCTATATTTGAATCGATAGTATGGCACATATAATTTAATGTTAGAGAATATTTTATGCACAGGTTGACCTTGACTGTGACTTAAATGGCCCATCAGCTTAGTCCAATTTCGGCATACTCTTTTAAAAATTTCGGCCGATATCTCACAAATAAATGCTTCAATGTTGTCTTCCAATGCGTCAATTGAAGTGAGCTTGTCTGTATAGACTGAGCTTTAACATAACCCCACAAATAGTCTAAAGGCGTTAAATCGTACGATCTAGGCGGCCAATTGACCGGTCCCAAACCTGAAATAAAATGTTCACAGAACTCGCCTCTCAATAAGTCCATTGTGTGGCATGTGGCACCGTCTTTTTGAAACCACATGTCATGCAAGTCAACTTCTTGCATTTTGGGCAAAAAACAGTTGGATATCATCTCACGGTAGGGTTCACCATTCACAGTTACGTTACGATTCGCATCATCTTTGAAGAAGTACGCTTCAATGATACCACCAGCTCATAATCCGCACCAAACTGTGACTTTTTCTGTATGTATTGGTAGCTCTTGCAATGCTTCTGGCTGATATTCACTCCAAAATCGACAATTTGAACCAAATTTAACTGACCATAAAATGGAAGAAGCGCGCGATGAACTTTCCTAACAGAGCGCATTTTAATAATAAAGTTCAATAATAATAATAAAATTGCAAGCGTTTTTCGTTTATAAGACGATTCATGGTTTAATTATAGACCAAACTGAAGATGTTTAACAGTGAAACAAAACCTGAAACATGCGTCAGCTGTTTTAACCAGTGTTGCCAAAAAAAATCACTCTATATTTTCGTGAGGCCTAATTACAAGGTTTTTACTTTACCATACATGTCGAAATTTTTAATTTTCTCATGATTATTATGAAATTCTGTCCATAATGTACCGATTTTGGCTAAACGCTCTTCTTTGTACTGACGCGTTTTCCTAGAAGCACAATTCTTTTTGAAGTTGATTGCTGTTCTGTACAATTTTTTTTTGCCAAAGCCTTTTGTCTGGCAGCGATGATAAAAACTTCTGCTTCGTCAGCCATTATGATTTTACCTTATTTTCAAAATTAATATAACATTCATTTTTCACTCCCAATGTTTGAGCCCTGGTGACGCTTTATATTGTTTTGTCTTTTGTGTTAAAAATTTTAATTTTTACCAATGTTTGCAGCCTTGGTAACGCTATCTAGTATTTACGATGGTCGGTGGTTGTTTTTTCTCTCGAAGGACCAATGTTGAAACCGAATATTGCCTTACCACTGGTGGGGGGAAAATAAACTACTCTTGTTGAAATTTTCCGAGCAACTCGCTCTTTGTTTCTTATGCTTTCCTTATTTAAATTAAAATTTCTAACTATACAAAAATATTTTTAATCCAAATCGCACACGACAGGTGTAATGTAACACCTTTGTCGTATCCAGTCGCGTCGCGCGACTGCGTAACGCAACACGTTTGTTGTGCATGTTGGAAGATGAAGAGCTGCGACATTTCCTATAGGGAGGAAAGGCAGCGCCTATTCGGATGCGGATTTGTTGTTCGAGGCCGACTTAGGCATAAAGTCTTTAGCTACGATTCCGTAAGCTAAGGCCTCATGGCAATCTGCATTAAGGCTAAATTTGGGAACATCAGCCTTATTTGCGCTCACACCCCGACAGAGGTGAAGGATGACATCAGCAAAGATGAGTTCTATGATCTACTGGAAAGAACATACGATTGATGCCCCAGCTATGACACCAGGATCGTTCTATGAGATTTTAATGCTCAGCTGGGGAAAGCTCACATCTTTGCTGGCGTCATCGGGAATCACATGCTGCACGACGCCACCTCTGGAAACGAACTCAGGCTGTTGGACTTTGCCGCTCGGCGGAACCTCTGCGCGAGTAGTACGCGGTTCCCACATCTCAACATCCATTAAGGAACCTGGCGTGACCGATCGTCACGTTGTGATCGACGTCAGACACTCCTCCAACATGCTCGATGTCCGAACATTCCGAGGCGCCAAAATCGATTCGGATCATCACCTTGTTGTAACGAAGGTAAGAACCCGGATATCGAGAGAGCAACGGAGTCGAGATAGGCCGAAACGGTTTGACGTCGGAAAGCTACAATCGCAACAGGTCGCTGGGATCTTTGCGACCGAGCTTCCCTGAAACTCTCCCAAAGTTCGACGCTGCCTGCACTGACAATAAAGGAAGAATGGAAACGTTGTCAAAAAGCCATCAAAGAAGCTGCCGCTGATGTGCTGGGTTTCACGCCACCACCTAGAAGAAACCCATGGTCGCAATCGAGACTGGAGTCGTAAGAAGCTGATAGAGCGGATGAACTGTCCGCAGATCTGTCTAAAGCAGCTGGAGATGAACTGGTTGGGCATATGCACCAGCTCATCTGTAAGATACGGTCAGAGGAAACCATGCCCGATGAGTGGAATCTCAGCGTAGTCTGTCCGGTCCACAAGAAAGGAGATCCCTTCGATTGTGCCAACTATCGAGGGATTAGTCTCCTTAACATCGTGTACAATATGCTCTCTGCCGCATTGTGTGAACGCCTGAAATCTTTCACCAAAACAACCTGATAGGTTGTATCAATGTTGTTTCAGGGCAGGAAAGCCCTGATCAAATTTTCACACTACTGCAGATCCTGGAAAAGACCCAAGAAGTACAAATCGACACTTACCAATTATTCGTCGATTTGAAGGCCGCATATGACAACGTGCATAAGGACGAGCTATACAGTGCCATGTCTAGTTTGGCATTCCTACCAAACTCGTTAGATAATGTAGAATGACGATAGAGAACTCTCGCTGCTCCGTCAAGGTCAGGAACGACCTCACCGAGACCTTCAATGTCAAAAAAGGTTTTCGACAAGGCGACACACTGTCATGTGACTTCTTTAATATCATCCTTGAAAAGATTGTGCGTAACTCACAAGCCAACACCAGAGGCACGATCTTCCAAAAGTCAATTCATTTGCTAGCTTACGCCGACGAAATTTACGCGATTGGATAAACACAGCGAGCTGTCAATGACGCGTTTGCTGACATTAAAGCGGAAGCGGCTTAAATGGGTTTGGTGGTTAATGAGGGCAAAACGAAGTACATGCTGTCATCAAAGCAGGACGCACAACATCGACGTCTCGGACAGAGCGTCACACTAGGCAGCAGAGACTTCGAGGTAGTCAAGGACTTTGTCTACCTTAACTCCGCGGTAAACAGGGACAATAACACCAGTACCAAAATCAAACGCGGAATAACCGTGCTGGCTGGAGAGGCATGTTGGTTGAGGCCCAGGTCCACCCCGGACTGTAGCGCCACAAGAAGAAGTAGAAGAAGAAGAAGAATCAAGAGCTATGCGGAGCTCATCTGCTCTCAAAATTGATCTCGGAAACACAGCAAATCTTTCAGTCACAAGTGTCCTCGCCTGGATCAAACGATGTCCCTCTACCCTAAGGGCATTTGTTGTTAACGGAGTATCACAAAATAGGAGCTGATTGTGCATCAAGAAACATCACGCCAGATCAACTTAAAAATCACCCTTGGTGGACTATAATTGAATGTTCAACACACATCCGATTGGCCGCCACAAGAGCCTGTGAAAATTGTTTTTCGTGAGACAAAAATTACACTGACAGCAATAGTGTTAGAAACCGTTTACATATTTGCTAGATTTTCATCGTACAATACACTCATAAGGGCAATTTCGTACTGCAGACGTTTCATGTTGAGTTATAAAAGGCCAGAAAAACAAGTTGGGATAATGACAGCAAGCGAACTAAAAGCCACTCGCAAGACCGTTGTTCAGCAGAGAGAGTAGAGCACGCATGGTCCCCTTCCCCGGCCACTTGAAACAGCTCATTAAATTCCGATCTTGACGGCATTATTGACTGGGGTAAGAAGAATATAGTTCCCCGGCCACTTGAAACAGCTCATTAAATTCCGATCTTGACGGCATTATTGACTGGTGTAAGAAGAATATAGTGGAATTTAATACTTCCAAGACCCAATACTGTCTACTGTCACTCAAGCGTTCCCAAAATAACCAGCCATTATCCATGATTGGCTCTAGCATTGCTGAAACCGAACGACTTTCCATCCTCGGTATGTGTATCACCTCAACACTTACTTGGAACGATCACATATTAAAGAACTCCAAAAATGCGAGTAGACTTCACTACGCCACGGCGACCACAAGGGTCCGAAATAATCGCTTTAACACGGGGTAATTATATAAAAAAAAGAGGAGCAAGCTGTTATCACTGAATCCTCCATTGAATGATGACATAGTATCATAGAATCATAGTAATCGGAGGTCAGCTGCAAAACGCAGCTCTTTCAGAGGCTCTATTGCCACACCATGATGTCTTCACAAAATTGCTGGTAGAACATACTCACGAAAAAACGCTACATGTAGGTGCTAAGTTGACTTTGGCAACCTTAAGAATTTCGCTTTAACGCAGCAAACAGAGAACAAATAATGGGAAAACTACCAACACCAAGGGTCACGCCTTCGAGGCCATTCACTCCCTCCAGTATAGATTTTGCCGGTCCAATAAAAATTCGCATGTAAAAAGGAAAGAACTAGTCAGTCAGTCCTGGAAGGACATGCTTATTTTTTATACGTAAAGAACATGTTTCGTCGAATCGATGACGCCAATATAAAAATTCGTCGTACTGATGACACATCTACTGAATGTTCAAAAATAAAATTGTTTTTTAAATGTTCATCTCATGAGGCATAAATAAAAACATGATCCAAATCCAAAAAATAATTGGGCCGAGGCACAAACCTCTATCTTGTCCACAAGCTTTTTATACGAGTCAAATGTCAATAATAATAAATATATGAGTCAATGAAAATAATTTTGAGTTCTTGCCCTCATCTTTGGCTAAACCTTTAGCCGATATGAATAGTAATTTGATCACAGAACGTTGCTTTATTTCGGTTAGCGCCTTACAAATGCTCACACTTGCCTCTTCTCTGATTCTTGGGTCATTTAATTACTATAATACTGAGATACTTTAATGCATATATATATGGTAAGAACTGGCCTTTATTTTGAGCGTAAATTGGAGCTTCCTGAGTGAGGTTTGTGTGAAGTTTTCAATACATGATTAAATTAACATTCGTTCATGTTTCAGCTTGCCGTACGGCGTATTAATGACGCAAATGTCACTTTAGCCAGTGAAATTGTGAAATTTTGTTATAGAAGTCGGTATTTTGTATATTGCGATCCATTAATAGGGTGAAATCCAAATGTTTTTCCAATGAAAATGATTTTGATTTCTTGCCCTCATCTTTGGCTTAACCTTTAGCCGATATGATTAGTAATTTGATCACAGGACGTTGCTTTATTTCGGTTAGCGGCTTACAAATACTCACATTTGCCTCTTCTCTGATTCTTGGGGCATTTAATAACTATAATATTGAGATATTTTAATGCATATACTCGTACATTTGGCACATGATGATTTTGTCATTCATCTTCTTAAAGAGAGGAAATGGCGCAAGTTCTCCGCTTCTTTTTAAATTGTGTTTCCTCAGTATTTTCTTTATTGTCTCTTATAATAGTTTTAATTTCGTTTCGCAACGTTATAGTCAAATTTGATGTTTCTAAGCGATTAACCAAGTGACTTTCGGCAAGGGCTAAATGCAATTTTTTTATAAAGCTTTTGCGATTAAGAGGTTTTTCTTTCGCTTGGAGGACGTTGTGAACATAAATACCATAACTGTAAAAGAAAGCAATGTTTAAAATTCCGTAAAACTGACACTTTGGCCATATGTTTGTTTTACGTGAGCAATTTATGGTGCTACATATCTGGTCAAACCTATCGACACCACCTTTGCTTTGATTGTAAATCCAACCACATTCGTTTTGCTCGATTTTATGATAACTGTCCCTTCTTCGTTGCAAGATAATAATAAATACATCGCTTTACTTGTCTTTGGTTTGTATGAAACAAGTGTTAACTCATTATCATAAAAAAATAGATGTGCCGCACTTGCGACCTTTGACATTCCTTCATTCTTGTGGAATTTCCTTTTTATTAGATCGCAGAGTTCCGACTAATGTCAATTTGTATGGTTCACGTATAAGTGATTTGGTAAGTGGTATTGACGTAAACCAGCTGTCTATAGTAATTTTTCTATTGGATCCGTAAGCAGTTTTGGTCAACTCCTTTACACAATACTCACCCAATGGCAGATTTGTATTATTCGAATCCTTTCCCAGATATGGTGAGGCCGATAAGGAAAAAAAAATTCTATCGAAGAAGTGTGTTTCCTTTCGGCTTCATCATTAGATGAATACAACAGATATTTCCTATTTTCGATCTCAACATTTGTCCAGTGCACTATTTAACTTTTTATCTCGTTTGTTGTAAACATTTGAAAACATTCTAACGGATCGGTAACATTTCATCATTGTCTCGTTGACTTATGACGGTAATGGATTTGGATAACGCTATGATATTTGACTTCGCTCTCAATATATGTAGCGGCATTTCATCTTCGTCTAAATCTGTTGGTTCCTCCGACGAACTCGCACATTCCACACTTATATTATCAACCTCCTCAGCTTCAGATTTTCCTTCGTTGTAGTTCACCTTATTGTCCTAGTCGACGTCGCACTGCAACATAAACCTCTCAACTTCTTTCGTATTAACATGGCAATGTGACTTCTTCCGGAATATTTGAAGTTAAAAATGGTCTACAACAGGGAGCGGTTAATTCGCCGATTCTTTTCAACATTTACACGAGTGATCTCGTGAGTTCCCTCCACCATGACATTGCGTACGCTGATGACTTGGTGGCGTACAGAACAGGTCCGAAGATTGAGGCTATTGTAGTCCTCTTGCAGCGTGACTTTGAGTCGATCCAGCGTTATTGCGACGACTGGAAATTAAAGATCAATTTTCAGAAGTCGGAAACCAAACTGTTCAGAACGCCATTGTCTAAGGCCTCGGCGGATACCGAAAAGAATTGGCGTAAGTTCTCAATCGCTGGACAGCATGGGCAGCCACTGGCATGTCGACCTGTAGTCAAATACCTGGGGATCTCCTTGGATCATTTCCTATATTTTAAGAAAAATGTAGTAAATGCTCTTAAGAGAGCCAAAGGCGCTTTTGCCGTTACAAAAAGACTGTTTCACATGGCCCTTATTCGGCCAATGCTTGTCTATGGTTGTCCCGTATGGTTCAACGTGGGGACTAGCGCAATGGAAAAGATGCGGTTGTTTTAGAGGGCTTGCTTTCGCCTTTATCGAACTCCCGAGTCCGAGTACATAAAATATTACTCTAATGAGGTCTTATACAATAAGGCCAACTTGATAAGAGTGGACAATTTCCTGGTGAAGATGATTCGAAGTCATACTGCGAGAGCGATGAACTCGATCAATAATCTCATCTTTGGGGCTTACTACCCTAATCCCATGTACCACGAAAGTGTACGTCATACTGGCTTCGTCCCCCCCGAAGCATTCGTAAGAGTAGTTTTTAAGGTTTAAGGCTAAAAAAACGCATACAAAAACTGATACTATAAAGTTTATATATAAATATCTTATTAAACCATATGTGGCAAAAAAAACATATATATGAATAAACTTAATATCCAGTGTATATTTTTTATTATGCATAAGGATTAAGTTTTTAGTTTTAGTTTAGGTGTAGATATTAAGTTATTTTAAAGTAGTTTTGAGATACTAAGTTTTTACATTAAAATTTGTTCTTCGTTTACGTTAAGCTCTCCAGAAGGAGAGAAGAATAGCGGTAAGTTCAGCTTAGCTTAGAGTGCTCGAGAAGGGCAAGTAAGTCATAAATAAATTGTTTAGTTAGTTAGTTTTAAGTGTTTTTTTGTCGAGTGCGTACGATATTTTCAATTTTGATAGTTAGTAATAAAAATGCAATTACAAAAAAAAAATTCTTTCGTATTTATTTCCTTCTATTTTGACTTTTCCTCATCTGTACAAACCAAACATAAATATAAAAAAAACAAATAATGGTATTGTCTTGGAAAGCACCACACAAAAAAATGAACTTGCCAAATAAATGAAACCAATAAATTAAAACACCAATACTTCAAATAAGAATTGAAATCAAATACATTTATTGTTGATACTTATATATCGCTGGCCAAAGGTGTGGTGCTATAGGTTTTCGAGATCCAAGTGAACGAGATATTTCACGATTTTCAATGCTAAGGCTAACCCATATTGTCGTTGTCAAGGAAACATTTAAGAGCACGACTCCTTTGACCATTACAGTGAGAGAAAGTATAAATTATTAAAGTAATGTATGACGTAAGACTTGAGAATTTAGAACAAATAAAAAGAGTTAATATAATGAGTCCTAAACATCCCGCCACCCCTGGAACAAGTTTCAGGACATCGGTAGAAGAGCCAGTTTTGTTATTGGTCGGACAAAGGTACCCGTTGCTGTCCGAACGGATACGACTCGAACTATGTTTTTTTTAGGAACAATCGCGGAGGTCAATCCAACCGGTGGTGCAATGGCCAGACCTCCCCCATGTTATCAGCACCTGGGTTGACTGAATCGATGCGGCCTAAAATCCATTTTGTTGGAGGTGTGTTGGGTTCTTTGATGACGACTAGATCCCCAGGCTTGAAGTTGGTTGTTCGTTTTTGCCATTTCGGTCTTTCCTGTAGCGTCGAAAGGTACTCGCTGTGCCATCTCTGCCAGAATCCTTGTACCATTTTTTGCACATGATTCCATCGTGAGAGACGGTTGATTGGAACATCAATGTTGGCTGGTTCTGGAACGGCAGTCAGTGGCTCACCTATGAGAAAATGTGCTGGGGTTAATGGATTCAAGTCAACATCAGATATTGCACACAGCGGACGAGAATTAAGAATGGCTTCTATTTGTGTGAGTACAGTGCAAAGTTCTTCAAAAGTAAGAATTGCATTGCCTACAACACGACGCAAATGAAGCTTAACTGACTTCACACCGGCCTCCCATAAACCACCAAAGTGTGGCGAGGAAGGGGGTATGAAGTGCCAATTTATACCGTCCTTGGCGAGAGCAGCAGTGATGACGTCATTATGAGTTTGTCCCATTACTAATTTGTGCATTTCTGTAAGACATCGACGAGCGCCCTGAAAATTTGTGCCATTGTCACTGTATATGTTTGTACATTTGCCCCGACGGGATACGAAACGGCGCAAGGCTGCGATGAACGATTCTGTGGTAAGATCGCCCACCAACTCCAGGTGTATTGCTTTAGTCGACAGGCAAACAAACAAGGCAATGTATGCCTTAGAAGTTTTGGCATTACGACAACGGGACAATTTTATAGTGAGTGGGCCAGCGTAATCACACCCAGAGTTGGAAAATGGCCGGCTTGATTCGATGCGATGAGATGGTAGATCCCCCATAATCTGTTGCGTTGTGATCCTTCTCTGCATGAAACATCGTTTGCACTCATGTACGATTCGGCGAATGAGATTGCGACTCCCCATTATCCAAAATTCTTGCCGGACAAATGCAAATGTTTCTGACACACCCGCATGCATATATCGTTGATGGATGTCTGTAATGATGAGCTTAGATACAGGGCTGTTTTTGGGTAAAATTATTGGATGCTTTATATTAAATGAAACACAAGCATGTTTTAGCCGACCACCAATGCGTAGGAGTCCGTCTTCGTCCAGAAATGCCGAGTACTTCAGGAACTTTGATTTAGGAGGAAGCTGGTGTGTTGTACTTAAATAGCGAATGTCATCGCCAAAAAACGATTGCTGCACCCGCCTTAAAATAGTCACCTTTGCTTTGCGTAGTTCTGTACTTGTAAGTCCATACGATGGTTGACGGGGTGTTGACGATTTCAAATTAAGCACAAACTTTAAAACGTAAGCCGCAACACGTTGCAATCGAAACCAAGATGAAATCTTTTCAATCAACTCATCAACAATGTGACCTTCACACGAAGTGACAAGTACACGTATTGGAACTGACCGTTCTTCGCGTTTAACACATTCTTCTTCGGCTAAATTTGAAGATAGATTAGAGTTGGGCCATTGTTCCTCAGATTGAGATAACCAATTTGGACCTGACCACCAGAGGGAATGCGAAAATAGATTCGAAGGAGGCACACCACGTGACGCGCAATCAGCTGGGTTTGATTTTGATGGTACGTAACGCCAACAATGTCTTGGAACCGTTTCCAAAATTTCAGCTGTCCGGTTCGCTACAAAAGTTGTCCAGCGCCGTGGTGGTGGCGATAACCAATGAAGGACAATTTCTGAGTCGCACCACGTGAAAATTCGATTAATTTCGATCGTAAACGATGATCGCACTAATGCTATCAACCGAACTAATAGCAAAGCACCGCACAATTCAAGACGCGGAATAGAAATCGGTTTAACAGGGGCTACCTTAGTTTTAGCAACAACTATTGTCATCCTTGTTTCACCATTGTTGGACTTTAAACGGGCATAAATTACGGCAGCGTAAGCAAGTGACGACGCGTCGCAAAATCCGTGTAGCTCGATCCCGCCTTCGTACGAATAAATATTTCGCGGAACTTGAATTCGTTCGAAGTAGGGCAATTGGTCGCGATAATTTTCCCATTCTGCAGAAAGTTCCACGGGAAGGGGATCATCCCAACCCAAATTTAACTCCGCAGACCACAGCTTCTGAAACATTATTTTGAAGAGCACAATTGAGGGAGCAAGTAGTCCCAACGGATCAAAAATTCTTGATATCTCGGAAAGCAAGGTTCTTCGCGTAAGTGGGGGGCACGGTTTAGTCAAAGTTAAACGATAGGAAAATACATCCGCAGCAGGGTTCGCTCCGGATCGACAAAAGAGTATTCGCAGTCATCCGCCTTTTCCTGTGCAAGAAGAACCCAACAATTCGAACTCCATTTGCGAAGGTTTAGTCCAGCTTTCGAAAGTAGCATAACAAGATCCGACTTTAATTGCAACAAATGTTCAACTGAATTCGCGCCCGTCATTATGTCGTCCACATAGACATCGTTAAGCAAAACTCTGCTAGCGTTGGGATATTCTTCTTGGTAATCACTCGCGATCTGTTGCAAAACTCTAACCAATAAGAATGGAGCTGAAGCAGTACCATAAGTAACCGCTTTTAGCCGATAGTGTTTAATTTCCTGATTTGGAGATTGACGCCACACAATACGTTGATAATCCAAATCTTGATCTGCAACCCATATTTGACGGAACATTTTGACGATATCCGATGTAAAAACAAACAAATGTTGCCGAAAGCGTAAGCACACCCCAATTAGATCACGCTGTATTGCCGGACCGATCCATAATTGACAATTCAACGATTTACCGTCTAAGTCTTTCACCGAGCCATCAAACACGACGCGAAGTTTGGTTGTCGAGCTGTCTGGTTTAAAAACAGCATGGTGGGGAAGGTAATATTGACGCGAAGGGTTCTTATAGATATTGTCGCGAGGGATTGGTTCCATATGACCAAGATCGAGATATTCATCTATAAATTTGGCATAATTGCGTTTAAGTTCAGGATTTTTTCGGAACCGACGCACCATCGAATGCAGTCGTAATACCGCCGACTGCAGTGAGCCTGCGAACTTGGGCTCAGATGTTTTAAACGGTAGACGCACAATATATTTTCCGTCCGCTGCCCGAGAGAAGGTTTCCACGAAATGTTTCTCTGCTGGATCGTTCAAAATAGTACCCGAATCTTGAGGTGGAACTTCTTCCAACTGCCAAAATCGTTGTAGAAGAGCATCCAAATCCACAGAAGAATGAGAAGCGGAAAGTCCATTCTGCAACTCTGAACCAATCAGCTCGCCGGAAATCACCCATCCAAATGAAGTATTCTGAGCAATCGGTTTCCCATGTGGTCCAAAAACTCGTTCTGATTTCAACAGAGACCAAACCTTACCAGCTCCCAGAATAATATCAACTGCATTAGAGACATTGAAGGTTGGATCTGCCAGTTCCAAATGCCTAATATATTCCCAGGTTGATGCATCAAAGGAATTTGAAGGTAAATTAGATGTTAATTTTCCCAACACAAAGGCATCAACTGGTAATTGCGAAGAATCATAGCGAGATAAGAGAAGAATAGAAACATGGCCCTTGGTGTATCCCGCTTGTGCTGATCCTAGTCCCGTTACTGGAATGCGCGCGTGAGTACGAGAAAGCCCGAGTTTCTGTGCACAATCTTCGGATATGAACGACGACTGTGACCCCGTATCTAACAATGCACGAATATCAATCAGCTGACCCCACTTGTTTTTAATTTTTGCAAGAATGGTTGGTAAAACCGTTTGCACATGAGTATTTAATTCCAACGAATGGTTACTAACCAGTGGGGCAACAGCAGAGGGATCAAGTCCACAACTCGACGACGAAGTTGAAGGTAAATTTGGTAATGCCGATGCAGGTGCAGTTGTAGAAATCGGAGGCTCATCCTGATGAACAAGGCGATGGTGCCGAGCCTTGCAAATGTGGCAACGATACGATGATTTACATTTGTTTGACGAATGACCCGGTCGGAGACAGCAGTAACAAATTGAGTTAGTTTTTGTAAAATTTCGACGCGATGAGATGTCTAATTCCAGAAATTGAGCACATTGATAAAGTTGGTGTGATCCCTTGCATAAACGGCATTGCGAATCTATTTCTGAATGTTTGGCTACAAGAGCTCTGATCTGACCAGTTTGTTTTCCACGAGTTGTACTCAAACGATTTAGGGGCTGACATGCTTCTAATGCGTTACACCGAGTCTGTAAGAAGTCAACAAGCTGCTGTATGGAACTATCTTCCCGAGTACCGACTTCTTTCGCCCACGAGTGCTTCGTGTCACTATCGAGTTTCCCGAGTAGAATGTGTATTAGCCAAGGGTCGCGGCTATTTTTTTCCAAAGCATTTAGACCACGTATAACCTCATCGGCTCCATCGGTAATTTTACGAAGCATCGATGCATTTGTTATAGTTATCGACGGAAGTGACAAAAACGTTTGCACAAATGACTGTACGATTAAATTACCGCGGTCAAATCGCCTTTCAAGTCGATCCCATGCTTCAGTGTAATTCGCGTCTGAAACTTGAATATGTTGAATAAGATCCGCCGCGGTTCCACTTAAAAACGATTTCAGATAATGAAATTTATGTGTTGGTGACAAAGTTTTGTTTCTATCTACCGAGCCTAAGAACGAGTCGCGATAAGAAGGCCAATCTTTATAGTCACCTGAAAATTTTGGAATCACGATAGGGGGCAGATTAATCTTTTCGCACACTTTAGATGTTGAATCTAGTCCTTTTAAGAAGTCACTTTGCTGATTCGCAATTTTTTCAAGAACTGGGTTGTTAAGATCGGTCGTAGAAGTGCCTCATTCCAATTAACCGGCAATGTATCAAGATCGGCACCTTTCATTGCTCCAGGCTTACGAGTGCTCGTAAGTGCACGTTTGATAAGAGGGGCTTTAACACCCGATCTCCAGAAGCATTACTGAAAAATAAAAATATGATTCGATCTTTTTCAACTTTAAAACCATCAGCACTTTTTTGCGAATTGGCCACATATGTTCTTCTCGGCATTTTTTCCAAAAAAGACAAGTTTCGTCGGCTTTAAAAACCTAATCTGGTCAGTCGATTGTAGGACTTTTTGCGGGTCTGACGTGTGTTATCTTCTGCGCTCGTTCATATATCCCAGTCAAATTAACCAAACGTGTTTGGTCACCGAATGTTGAAAACTGTATGTCTTCTAACATAAAACTTTTCAAAATGGATTCTGCAGTTCCAAACAGAAATAAGTTCCGTCCCTTAAAAACTCATAAAGATACGGATATTACTGATATAGAATGTGATGAAGTGCTGTGCCCACCATCATCGAATAAAAAAGAAAAAATACCATCAGTTTGTGTGTTGCATAAAACTGCAAGTGAAATAAATGCTCTTCTTCGCGAAATAAAAATCGAAAACTATAGTATATGTATAGTCATACAAATGTGGTTATTTAAAAATAAAAAATTATATTATTATTATTAATTAATTAATTAATTATTATAAAAAATTATATTATTATTAAAATATTTATATATAATATTTTACACATGACCTTCCAAAATCATGGTCATTCAAAGTTGTTCTGTACGGACTGGAGGAATCCTCTACGGAGGATCACTCGGTCTGAAATGTCAAAACATAAAACTTATTAAAAAAAAGACGATGTGCATTTCACAGATGTTTTTTATGTGCCGTCGCTTGCTTTGCTCGAATAGCCGTTTTCAAACCCGCGTGTGCTTCAAAGTACTTTGTCTCATAAACACTGAACTCATCGTTAAAGGGCTGCAACAAATCTTCTTCTATTTCTTTGAGACAAGCATAATGATTCGAACAAAATTCGCCCCACGCGTCTTCAACTCGTCTTAAACGAATTTCGAGCATTTCTACAGTTATGCTTGAGTTTATTGTGGACACGAATTCAACTGCACGTGTTAAACACATTTTTGCGATACCGCGTTTTTGCTTCGCACTCATTATGAACAGCAAACTAGAAAGTTCCTTCCAGAAATAGCACAAAATCCAAACGACGAAGAATTATTGCATAGAGTTTTCTTTTTCAAGAGCACACGTGGTACTTCAATGAAGAAACAATTATTTAACGAATTTTAACAAAGGTAGCAACAAAAAAAAATGAATCCGCTTCGAAGGACCAATATGTCTTGGAAAGCACCACACAAAAAAATGAACTTGCCAAATAAATGAAACCAATAAATTAAAACACCAATACTTCAAAGAAGAATTGAAATCAAATACATTTATTGTTGATACTTATCTATCGCTGGCCAAAGGTGTGGTGCTATAGGTTGTCGAGATCCAAGTGAACGAGATATTTCACGATTTTCAATGCTAAGGCTAACCCATATTGTCGTTGTCAAGGAAACATTTAAGAGCACGACTCCTTTGACCATTACAGTGAGAGAAAGTATAAATTATTAAAGTAATGTATGACGTAAGACTTGAGAATTTAGAACAAATAAAAAGAGTTAATATAATGAGTCCTAAACAGGTATAAAAAAAACATAACCTCAAGGTGTAAGAGTCACACAAAAGCCATGCTACGTCATTTCGACGACACACATTTAGAAAAAATCATACTTTCGTAATTTTCAATGGCGTTATAAAAAAAATGTTGCCGCGAAATATCAAACTCAACTTTGAAAATTTAGTATTTATTTCATCAACGTATAAATTCAAATTATAATTATATTAAATACAAGAATGAAACGAAGAAGACTAAATAATTCGTTTTTAACCCTTATTTCACGGCAATTAAAATGGCAATGAAAAAATTCTCATTTTTTCAATAACTTGCAAATTCATAGCCTTTGTTCATTTTTGATCATTTTCGCAAAGTAGCAACATTGCCACGTTTGCAAAGCCGCCTTCGTCCAGTTCGTATCATTTTTGCCAAGTAGCAACATTGCCAATGAATCCGCTTCGAAGGACCAATATGTCTTGGAAAGCACCACACAAAAAAATGAACTTGCCAAATAAATGAAACCAATAAATTAAAACACCAATACTTCAAATAAGAATTGAAATCAAATACATTTATTGTTGATACTTATCTATCGCTGGCCAAAGGTGTGGTGCTATAGGTTGTCGAGATCCAAGTGAACGAGATATTTCACGATTTTCAATGCTAAGGCTAACCCATATTGTCGTTGTCAAGGAAACATTTAAGAGCACGACTCCTTTGACCATTACAGTGAGAGAAAGTATAAATTATTAAAGTAATGTATGACGTAAGACTTGAGAATTTAGAACAAATAAAAAGAGTTAATATAATGAGTCCTAAACAGGTATAAAAAAAACATAACCTCAAGGTGTAAGAGTCACACAAGAGCCATGCTACGTCATTTCGACGACACACATTTAAAAAAATCATACTTTCGTAATTTTCAATGGCGTTATAAAAAAAATGTTGCCGCGAAATATCAAACTCAACTTTGAAAATTTAGTATTTATTTCATCAACGTATAAATTCAAATTATAATTATATTAAATACAAGAATGAAACGAAGAAGACTAAATAATTCGTTTTTAACCCTTATTTCACGGCAATTAAAATGGCAATGAAAAAATTCTCATTTTTTCAATAACTTGCAAATTCATAGCCTTTGTTCATTTTTGATCATTTTCGCAAAGTAGCAACATTGCCACGTTTGCAAAGCCGCCTTCGTCCAGTTCGTATCATTTTTGCCAAGTAGCAACATTGCCAGGTTTGGCAACACTCCCCCCCGGTAAGCTGGATTGTTTTTCCGGGTTACCAATATCGCCAAACCGGTGTACATCCATTACTGATAACTTTGCAGAAGGTCTAGTATAGACTCCTGACGCTGTTTGGACTACAGCTGACCTCACTTGTCCATCTGTGCCTTGATGTGTTTGTATAACCACTCCTTTCGGCCAGGTACTTCTCGGATTGTTGGGGTCCACTATAACCACAATGTCTCCTTCTGATATTGGCTTTGCTGGCTTAAACCACTTCGTTCTTTTCGTGAGAGAGGGTAAATACTCTTTTAGCCAACGTCTCCAAAAATGCTCTGCATATTGTTCACACAAAATCCAATTTTTTCGAAGAGCCATCCCATCATTTGACATTTTTCCGGAAAGTTTCACACCACTTGAAGATCCCATCAAGAAATGATTAGGTGTTAAAGCTTCGTCACTGTCGGCTTCTAACGGTACATATGTTAGTGGTCTCGAGTTTATTATATATTCTACTTCTGACATCATTGTTAGTAAAATCTCGTCCTTTGGCTTTTGACTTAATTGTATATTTGCAAGCGTTTGCTTAACAGACCGCACTAGTCTCTCCCAACTTCCCCCCATATGTGGTGCCGCTGGTGGAATAAAATTCCATCTTATCTTACTATCTTCAAGTCGCTCCGCTATTTTATCTATGCTCAACTGCTCTAAAGTTTCCTTGAGTTCCTGGCTCGCTCCTCTAAAATTGGTGCCGTTATCACACCATAATTCTATCGGCTTTCTCTTTTTCGCACAGAGTCTTTTAATTGCCATAATACACGAATCACTATTAAGACTATGTGCTATTTCGATCTGTATCGCCCGTATTATCATACAAGTGAAGAGAACCCCCCATCTTTTTTCTGTATGCCTGCCAACTGTAACCAACAAAGGGCCAAAATAATCCATTCCTACATATGAAAAGGGCCTAGTAAAGGATTTTAGACGTGCTGGAGGAAGGTCACCCATTAAAGGTGGTACTGGAACTACTCTGTTATTTTTACACGTTTGGCAATTTTGTTGTACTTTCTTTAAGATTACTCTCAATGTTGGAATATAATAAATTTGACGAAGTTCATTTATTACGGTTTCGAAATATAAGTGTTTATATTTCAGGTGAACGTCCTGGACTATCAGCATAGTGATGTAATGTGCCTTTGGTAAAATGACTGGTCGTTTACAATTAAAGTGTACATTTGAAGAAGCATCAATACGCCCTTTTATTCTCATAACACCATACGGATCGATGTATGGACTAAGTTTATAAACTGGGCTAGATGGTTCTATTGACAACCCGTCCGCAGTACTGTTGAAATTTTTTTGTAATGCTTTCATTTCTTCAGGAAAACTTTCTAACTGGCATAATTTGTACAAATAATTTTCGGCTCTCTCAATGTCATCTAAAGTAGGACGGTGACCTTCTTGTCTTCTTCTCTTTGAAATTTTATTAATAAATAAAAAAACATAAGCCAATGATCTGCACAATTTTTTCCAAGAAGAAAACCGCTTGTACTCCACTAGAGGTGACTCTTTGATTGTGGTACAGGTAAATCCATTGAATTCACAAACACACTTGTCTTTTTTGTTTGAAGGCCACGTATCTTTATCTTGGTAAAGAAAGCTAGGACCATGATACCATCGACTTTGAGAAGATAAATCGATTTTAAGATTCCATTTCGTGGCATCATCTGCCACATTATCCTCGCTTGGTAGCCATCTCCACTCATTTTCATTAGAACTTTCCAATATTTCACCAACTCGAAACATGACAAACTGTTTAAGTTTTCGATGATCATTTTTTATCCAACATAAAACTGATTGTGAGTCAGACCAAAAATATCGTCTGTCAATTTTTATGGAATGTCCTTTTTCCCCAGCCTTTGCTAATCTGGAACCTAAAACAGCTGCCTCTAGTTCCATTCTCGGTACTGATATATATTTTATTGGACCAACTTTTGTACGTGAACACACAAGAGCACATTCAATTTCGGATGCACGTTGTATCCGAAGATAAGCTACTGCAGCGTATGCCGAAATGCTTGCATCGACAAACACATGGAGTTCTACACTACAATTAGTTTCAAATTTCAGTTTTGAGAAATATGGTCTTTGGATTTTAATCGCTTTTACAGCTGGCAACAAATATATCCATTCTTGCCATAATTTGAAATGTTCTTTTTCTATTTTTTCATCCCATTGGGTACGTTGTCGCCATATTTCTTGTAAAAGAATTTTTAGTAAAATTAAGAAGTGTGCAATTAGGCCGAGTGGATCAAAAATACTCATTAATATTTTTAAAATTTCTCGTTTGGTCGGTATAATTTCTCCATTTAGAATATTTACGTTCAGTTTGTTGGTATTATATAAAAATGAAAACTGATCAGATCCAGGTGACCACCACATGCCAAGAACCTTTTCAGTATTAAGAAAACCTGAACTTGTATCAAATTTCTTTTCATAGGTAACTGCTTTGTTTTCGAGCGCACTTACGACTTTCTTCGAGTTACTCATAAAGTTTCTTATTTCAAAACCACCTTGTTCATGTATGTATATAACTTCATTAGCTAGTCTCAATACTTCATCTTCAGTATCCAAGCTATCAAGAAAGTCGTCAACGTAATGGTTTTTTGTTATTGCCTCCACTGCTCTAGGATATTTATCAGAAAATTCTAAAGCATTTTTGTTTTTTATAAACTCCGCACAGCAGGGTGAGCACGTAGATCCAAAAGTTAACACCAGCATTTTATAATCTTCTACTAGTCCAGTTTCCTTATTTCTCCACAAAAATCGTTGTGCATCTTGATCCTTCTCCATTATCATAACCTGGTGGAACATTTCTTTTATGTCTCCACAGATTGCAAACTTCCTTTGTCGAAAACGAAATAAAACTTCCGTAAGTGCTGGTAAGTTATCTGGACCTGATAGTAGCAAAGAGTTTAAAGAAATACCATTCACATTTGCTGCCGCATCCCACACAATGCGTACTTTGGATGGCTTATTAGGATTAATGACGGGAAAGATTGGCAAATACCAAATTCTCTTTGCTTTACTTTCTATTAACTCTTCTTCAGAAAGCTTTCGAGCGTAGCCTTTTTGTATATAATCCAAAATTTATCGATGGAGATTTTCTGCTAATAATGGTTCCTTTTTTAATCGTTTTTCCAAGCAAATCAGCCTACGTTCTGCGGCTGGTCTACTGTTTGGTAGTTGCACATACTCACTTCTCCATAGTAATGGTACTTTGAATCGTTTTCCGAAACGCTCTGTAGATTTTTCCAACATTTCAATAGCCCTGGCGTCATTTTTATTCATTAAACGTTTAATATTTTTTGATCCAACATTTTCCACAGCAAAGAATTCCCTTACCATCTCATGGAGTTTATTATCATGCCTTTCCTGGCATTCACATAAATGAAAACCGAAATGCTCTATTTGTGCCTGTCTTGCAACTGGACCGAATACAATCCACCCAAATCTTGTTTTGACAGCAACTGGTTGATCAACACTTCCTTCTCGGTATTTCAATGTATTTATCAAATGCATATGGTCGAGTCCAATCAAGATTTTAGGTTTTGCCTGGATATATGATTCAGCTGGAATACCCTTTAAATGTGGGAAATTTGATTGCAGCATATCAAGATCCATGGTCTGTATTGGGAGACTGAGCGATTGAACTGTTCGGATGTTCGAGAGTTTATATTGCCGTGTACTATTTGTGGCCGAAATGCTCAAACTAACACATTTCGATTTTTGTTCTGTTCTGCATGTGTTAGATGTCCATCTTAGAAATAGTTCTTGAGTTTGACCCTCTAATTGAAGAATATTCGCCAACTCCTGGTCCATTAAGGTTATAGAAGAGCCATCATCAAGAAATGCGAAAGTGTTCACCTGAATATTTTTATTGTGAAGTGTTACTGGCAAAACTTTAAAGAGTAAATTCGTTTTATTTTGGTGAATATTGCAATTGTGTTTATCTGAAGTTTTCACACTTTGGTTTATAGACTTGTGTAAAAGTTTATGATGCCTAAATACACATCCATTTATACCACATTTTTTATTCAAAGTGCACTTGCGATTGTAGTGGCGAATTAAGCAGGAACGACATAGATAATGTTTCTTTACTTCGTTCCACTTTTCTTTTAAAGGCATATTAATGAATTCGAAAAATCGATCAACAGAATTACAGTTTTTATTGCAGATGATGCAGGCAGGAGATTCTAAATCAGTATTAGCATCTGTTTCTTCATGAGCATTTAGGTACGATGTGTGGCGTCTCTTATCTATCTTTGTATCCGTAGAAAATGATGACGTACTCTCCATAACTTCACATGCAGCTTCTGCAACTTGATACAACCAAGCACTAAATGTTGACAAATTGACTGACTGCGTTCCTCTTTTAAAAACACCCCAATTAAGACGAGTTTGATAAGGTAGTCTTTCCACCAATTCCTCTAGTAAAAAAGGGTTGTTAAGGTGTGAAGTCAGCCCTTCTGCTTCCATTGTCGACACAATGTTTTCAACTGCTAATGCATATGCCACTAATTCGTCCATTCGATCTGGTTTAGGTGGACGTTCCCTTCGTAGCTTAGTTACCAAGTTGTTGATAACGGTTTCTGGTCGACCAAACAGCATTCTTAACGTCGATATCACACTTGGTACTTGACTTGGATACATCAGTCGTGATTTAACTGCTTGGTATGCTTTTCCTTTGAGACAACCGCGTAACCTGCTCAGATTTTCGTCATTAGAAACACCACATATACGAGTTGTATTCTCATAACAACTGATGAAGTGTGGCCACTCCTCTGGATTTCCAAAAAAATTCGGTAAATCCTTTGGCACTATGTGCCTTGACGCCAATTGTTGACTATTCAAATTTGGCATATTATTACCAGGTGAGAATTTGTCATTATTTTGGCTGAACTGGTGAGCAGTATCTATGGGTGGTTGTTTATTATCATAGTGGAAATTGTACATATCTGTAGATAAATGTGGCTTAGGTTGAAATTCTGCTCCGACCCAGGCATCATTTATATTAAAAGTATTTTTGTTGAATTTCATACTTTGAGACTGCATACCTGGCTGTTTTAGAATTGTATTTAATTCATGTTTTGGTTGTGACTGCACATTTAACTCTTGAGACTGCTTGTTAGTGATCAATTGTTCAGCGACCCAATCATCAAGTCTTTCTTTATTAGTAATAGACTGTATTTCGCACTCTTCATCTGAAGCCTGTTCTAGAATACAATATTTTGCATCCAGATATTCCTTATCCCTCTTTTCTTTTAACAGTCTCTCCTCTTCTAATTTCTGAAGGCTTAATCTTACCGACCTGGTTGAACCTACGGACTTACTTTTGCATAGAGATCCTGTTTTTAATAATGCAGGCGACGGCAAATTAGCATTATCTTGTGATGTGTATTGATTTGTTGGCTGTAACGGATTGTTATTAGGTGTTCTCGCGTGAGAGGTCGATGGTGTGTCAGCAGATGATGGTACGGTTTGACTTTCGGTGTTTTGTGAACATTTTGGGCAGATCCAGTCTTCGTTTGCGATGTCGGATGTAATGTTCACGCACGCATAATGATGCCATGTGTCGCATCTGTCACATTGTACCATTTGATCATCATCGGGCCTGCTACATAATCTACAACTAACCGTTAGAGGAACAGAGCCTACATTTCGCTGCAAGGAACTTTGCTTTGAGCTTGGAGCAGAGCGACTTTTCAGCGGAGGGGGTGAGCGCGATGTCTTAGTCGATTTATTAAAAATGGACATTCTTACCTGACAGTGACGGCCTGGTGGAATTTAAGAACGGCGAATGATGGATGGCGTTGGTGTGATGGTGGATTCGATGATTGTGAATTGCTTCAGGAACTTCCAAATTGTTCTAGAATAACGCTGTTCACTTTTGTTGCAAATTTCAATCTGTGAGTTTCGATTCTTTGTTAATTTAAGAATTATTTAGGATGTTGCCGCGAAATATCAAACTCAACTTTGAAAATTTAGTATTTATTTCATCAACATATAAATTCAAATTATAATTATATTAAATACAAGAATGAAACGAAGAAGACTAAATAATTCGTTTCGTTTTTAACCCTTATTTCACGGCAATTAAAATGGCAATGAAAAAATTCTCATTTTTTCAATAACTTGCAAATTCATAGCCACCTTTGTTCATTTTTGATCATTTTCGCAAAGTAGCAACATTGCCACGTTTGCAAAGCCGCCTTCGTCCAGTTCGTATCATTTTTGCCAAGTAGCAACATTGCCAGGTTTGGCAACAAAAAAGGAACACAATACAAAAATAAATACAGCAGAAAACCGATTAGATGTAAAGTTGCGTCGTCGATTCGACGAAGCATGTGCTTCCAGGGTTAAAATTAGTGAAAAACAAGGATTTTTTAAGAACAAGTATTCGTGTCTATTTTAATAAATCGCAAAGATAAAAAAGGTATGCACTCTTATCTTAATAAGTAATATAAATTAAATGTATGGCAAGTTCAGGAACTAAAAATAAGTATAACATAAATAACAGCTATATTGTTAACGAAAATAATATGTTATTCAATTTTAAAGGTAAATACATAATAAAAATAAATGATAATCATAAATACAGGAACATAAATTTAATTGCTGTCATCATGAGTTATACGCATTCGCTTGCTTCGCGTATACAATGAACTGAACTTTCTCTTGCTCATTCAGCATCTGCATTTTTAACAATGAACTCTGTTATGAGCCAGTGTTCACTAATTCTTGCTACCTCTTTGTATAATTATTTGTAGAATAATTATACAAAGAGGTGTTTGTTGGAAGTGTGCAGCTCTTTCGACACTGGGATCATTTATAAGGAAATTATGTTCTAATTTATTTCCAAGTTGAAGTCTTTCTTGAATTGAATTTGCAGTTAATTTAGCAGATTCCTCACTATCACTGCTTTCTATAGAATCAGCACTTTGTGAGGCAAAATGTAATATTTCGTCTTCGTTAAGAACTTTATCAATAATCAGTCCATCAACGTTATCGAATACCAAGTCATCAAATCCTACCCATCAACTGCGTGAGCCAAAGCAATTATATTGGGATACTAGTTTGTATTTGGATACACAGGATTTTTACTTTTTACACATTCGGGTCAAATTGCTCTCCAACATCCGTTTAAGGTTGATGGTCGTAAATCTGATAATGCTAAAGCAGCATGTGTAACGCAATCTTTGATAGAAACCTTTTTCCAGACATCAATTACTGTAAGAGTTTTATCCTTATCCAAGTGTCCATAATGTACTGGAATGTTCGTTTGATGTAGTAAGTTTTAAATGTTGCGATCATTACTTGGTCCAGTGGTTGGATTAGGGATGTGGTATTCGGTGGCAGGAACAAAATTTGTACATTTTCGTGTTCCAACTGAGGATGTCCGGGTGCATGGCCTACCAACAGAACTTCAAATTCTAAGCCTTTTTCTTTAATATATTTTCTAGTTTCTGGAACAAAATATTTAATGAATCATTCCAATTAACCGGCAATGTATCAAGATCGGCACCTTTCATTGCTCCAGGCTTACGAGTGCTCGTAAGTGCACGTTTGATAAGAGGGGCTTTAACACCCGATCTCCAGAAGCATTACTGAAAAATAAAAATATGATTCGATCTTTTTCAACTTTAAAACCATCAGCACTTTTTTGCGAATTGGCCACATATGTTCTTCTCGGCATTTTTTCCAAAAAAGACAAGTTTCGTCGGCTTTAAAAACCTAATCTGGTCAGTCGATTGTAGGACTTTTTGCGGGTCTGACGTGTGTTATCTTCTGCGCTCGTTCATATATCCCAGTCAAATTAACCAAACGTGTTTGGTCACCGAATGTTGAAAACTGTATGTCTTCTAACATAAAACTTTTCAAAATGGATTCTGCAGTTCCAAACAGAAATAAGTTCCGTCCCTTAAAAACTCATAAAGATATGGATATTACTGATATAGAATGTGATGAAGTGCTGTGCCCACCATCATCGAATAAAAAAGAAAAAATACCATCAGTTTGTGTGTTGCATAAAACTGCAAGTGAAATAAATGCTCTTCTTCGCGAAATAAAAATCGAAAACTATAGTATATGTATAGTCATACAAATGTGGTTATTTAAAAATAAAAAATTATATTATATATATATTATTTTTTTTGTGGTCGCCGTGGCGCAGTGGTAAGTGCATCGACCGCGGCGCAGAAAGTCTGGGTTCGATTCCCGGCGGGACACCTAGCATTTTTTCACGGCACCACCTCTTTCGAGTTGCTGACAACACTCAAAGAGTATTAATTGTCTATGGAAAGCTTCTCAAATCTGGCCGTTCGGAATCGGCAAAAAACTGTAGGTCCCTTCTACTCGTGAAGAACAGTAGCATGCACAACACGAGTAGTTGTTGTAGAAGCTAGGCCCTGGCCCGTTGTGGGCTGTAGTGCCACTCAATTATTATTATTATTATATAAATATTTTACACATGACCTTCCAAAATCATGGTCATTCAAAGTTGTTCTGTACGGACTGGAGGAATCCTCTACGGAGGATCACTCGGTCTGAAATGTCAAAACATAAAACTTATTAAAAAAAAGACGATGTGCATTTCACAGATGTTTTTTATGTTGTATTCCTCGAAGTTGGGTCCATTCGAAACGCTGATCTCAAAAAGAACTTTAAACTATTTTGAAAACACAAGTGAAATGGGACTTTGCAAGAAGACAAAACAATAGAGTTACGCAGTGCTATAACTGCCAAATGTATGGGCATGGGCAAAAAACGGTCACATTAAGACACATTGTGCTATCTGCTCTGAGTGTCACAAAACGAGTGAATGCAACTCAAAAAGCATAAAATGTGCCAACTGCAGTGGAACCCATAAATGTACTGATCTCAGCTGCATCAGTCGTTAAGGCTTTTTGGAAAAGAGAGAAAAGACCTCAAAGAGTTAGAAAAACACAACCAGCATTTGAAGCATCATCGCATCATAAAACTTCACCACCTGCTGCACCCGCACCGGCCTGCTTATCCATTACATGGGGAAAAGCTTCCAACAATAACAATAATATTGTGAAAGGCGGTGAAGAGCTTGTTTCCTTGGAAGAAATCAATGCACTCACTGCAGAGATGAAATGTACCACAAAGGCGGAACAATTCAACACAATTACTCAATTGGCAATTAAGTATTTGTATTTATCATACTAAATATTGAATCATTGTAATGTAAACATAGTATGTTGGAATGCTAGAAGCATTTAAGGTACACAATTAGAATTCTATTCTTTTCTCGACAATTATAATATAGACCACAAACCACCTATAGAAGACATGCGTCCACAAACCACCTATCACAAACCACCTATTAGGTGGTTTGTGATATAGACCATGGATGAACAAGGAAGGAGATACACAGCTTCTTCGTCTCCCGCCCTTGGGGAAAATTTGACAGCGTTTTTTATAACATTTCCCCTTCTTGAACAGCTGATCGGAGAGCCAAATTCACAGACAGGGTTTCTCTCCGAAAAGAGAATACGTGTGAGCCACTCAATCTGCCGATTACCTTCCCGCTCAAACTATTGGGGTGGGTCTTAATATGAAAAAATGTCGTTATTTTTTGCCAATTTCATTTAATGTCATAGAATGCTGATTCCTGTGATAAATTCTGCGGAATGTGGAAACATAATTTTTTTTTGTTATCTTTTGTTGTTTAAAGACATTTCACACAGTTGAACTGAATAAAAATTTAAAGTGAATTTAATATACCGGCAATATTTCTCACCACCAAAAAATTCAAGAACATGGCGGATGGAGTGCGTGTTCAGAAGGTGCACCAGTAACGCAGCAGTTGCACTTCAGGCATACTTTTAAGAAATGTTTTAACATATTATATGTGTGTAAATAATTTTGAATTTATTAATATATCAATAGACCTTGTTGCTAAATTATAAATTAAAATTGCATACATAATTTTATACATACAATATTACAATGCTTCCCTTATAAAATGAATACAAAACGCTACTACAGACTTATGTTTAAAATGAAAAGTTATCATAAATCGCTCTATTACTTTAAGTATAAATATGTTATTTAAAAATTGTGTTCGTCATACTGTAGATGTGATTAGAAAAATATTGAATTCCACTAAATTATTGATTTTATATGAATCGATGTAGATACGTCTTTTCGTTAGTTATAGCTTTAGCTTTATAATACTACCAAGTCGAAATATTAATAAAACTGAAATCAATAATATACAAAACAAGAACATGAAATTCCGAACATGCATAATTCATTTCTACATTCATTTCTGTTTTCATAAGTCATGTGATATACAAATAAATATAAATTTTACATCGTTGTTTTAGGTTGTAAGTAGTTACACATTGGCATTACTATATACATTTTAATAAATATAATGTAGTGGTATAGAATCAAAAAGAGTAAGTTATTTTTTATAATTTATAGCCCATTATTAAATAAGAGTGGACGTGTGTTGTTATTCTAAAGCTCATCAGAATCCTTACAGTAAAATACTGTATTCGCCTTTATTTCTGTAATTAAATAAGGTGCTAATAATAAAATTCTTCTTAGTAGAATATGTAATTCAAAATCTCGGTAGAAACGAAAACCGCAAAAAAAATACAAAATTCCTTCTTATGCTCAACTTTGAAATTGCAAATATGCATCCTCTCCTTTTTGGTACATATTTCACAAGCCATTGGATGTATAATATAATACTGAATATCTATTTGATAATAATTTAAAATCTTTATATATTAATTAATTAAAGTTTAGATGAGACTAATTTCAAGGAAAATTTATTTGGTTACTTACGAACCTACTCCGAATAAAATCTCATAATGGTTGACGAATACAGGAAATACGTGGGCAATTTACGAATGTTTGACACTATTGTGGGCAAAAATTCAGGAAATGGTCGACATGTTGCAAATTTTGGAGGGGAAACGTAAACAAGTGTGGGTAACATGAAAAAATGTTCGATGGTTCGTAAATAACTTTCAGAAATAAACCTAAATCCACCACAATTCGTCAATAACTGTCAAACGTTTGTAGGATGTAGGGGAAATCAGCTGATCGATCAGCTGAGAAGCTGTGTATCTCCTTCTTCGTTCATCCATGATATAGACATAGCACTTTTGACAGAAACATGGTTGAATTCAACACATCGTCTGTCAAGAGAAGTGGTGGCGGTGTTGCCATTGTTTTAAAACGTTCTATTGAACACAAAGTACTTCCAATTTTATGTACAAAATTAATTGAAACTATCGGTATTGAAATTCCTCTTGAAAATGGTTTGTCATGAAAAATATTCAGCAGTTATTTCCCTGGCGGTAGATGCTCACCACGAAAACGTATTGAACTTCGTAATGAAGTCTTGAGATTAGTAAACACAAACGACCTATTTGTAATAGTTGGTGATATAAATTGCAGGCATAGGCGATGGTGTTGCCTTAAAGCAAACGCCTGGGGAAATATTCTTGCAGACCTAAACCCAAGGCATCCATTTGAGATTCTTTATCCTCCTAATCCTTCATACACCTGGAACCTTTTATTAACAAACATTCCTGATATTTTCAGTACACCTACCTGAACGAGTTAATCTCTGACCATTTGCCTGTTATATGTAATATAGTATTCTCACCAGTGTCTGATAGTTACCATACATTTAATTTAAAAAACCAACTGGGGTACATTTAAAAGTCATATGAGGATTAAATTGGAATATAGTGTAGCGCAATGCACAAACGATACCCATATTGACCAAAAAATATAAATACATTCACCAATGCTATCCTGGAAAGCATTGACCGTTCTGTTCCAAAGAAGTCAATAAAGCGTAATACACAAACCGCTCTTCCTCAGTACATCCTCGAAATGATAACGTTAAAAAATACTTGCAGACGCAGATGGAGTCGTGCGAGGAACGAATTTTATTTACAACAACATAAAAAAATGAATGTTCTGAATCCAGAAATCACCGATCGCCTAATTGCAATTTAATTTTTTTATAGTTCTTATTGTGGCTTCATTTAAATCGAACATTTTGCCAAGAAATGTTGAGCCTTCTCCAATTCGAAGGCGATCAAAAATTTCAATTTTGGTTTCCAAAGAAATTGCTTTAGGTTTTAGTTTTGTATTTGATATTTTATTTTAGGAATGTATAAAATATAAATGAAAAAAACCAAAAAATATAATAAATAATATAAATAATATGAATAAATATAACCTATTTGTATGCTTACGTTTTATCTTAATGCGTTAAATTTAATACAAAGTTTGAAAAACCAATTTACCAATAAAAAATTTCTTTACCAAACACGTCTGATGATATTGCTAATTCCCAAAATGTTAACAAATTTTGTACTTATTTTATTATTAATTGTTAAATTTGTGATAAGAACATACTTCGCAAAAATTAAATTTGACAAAAAAATTAAGCACACAAAATTTTAAATCGTGCTAAATGGAATAAAATGTAAATGTTATATTAAAACCGTGTAGAACAGAACAAAACAGAATTTGGTGTATATATGCTCAAATTTCTATACGGATTGTGGTACGACATTTGTTGGAGCCAACAGAGAAATACACCTAATGAAGCAGGCTGCTGCACAGTGGAGAAATAAAGATGGTATTTTATTCCACCTGCTGCTCCACATTTTGGTGGACTATGGGAGGCAGGAGTCAAATCTGTTAAACGCCATCTAAAAAGAGTAACTAGAGAGACTACGCTAACCTTTGAAGAGTTATCTACATTACGAACTCAAATAGAGGTGTGACTCAAATCTCATCCTCTTATCGTGATCAATAACGATATTGACGACTATCAAATATTAAATCCGGGTCATTTTCTGGTTGGATCAGCTCTCAACGCATTGCCTAAACCAATTATGGACCATACACGCAGTTATAGGCCCCGATGGATGTTGGCACAAAAGATGAATCACAATTTTTGGAAGTCGTGATCAATCGAATACTTGTCGCAAAGTTAGCAGCGCTCAAAGTGGAAGAAGAAAAAAAAACGTAAATATCGGAGACATTGTGCCTTATAAAGGATGAACGACACCCACCAATGAAATGGCTATTGGGGAGAATAACAGGGAACTATTTGATAAGATAAGATCTGAAAATTATGAACTGAATGAATTATATAGTTTCGAAACGAAGAAAAATAAACCTGTTATATACACCCCAGAAAATAAAGATAGCACATTGTAGGCATTGTTAGAGAAAAGTTAGACAATTTTGTCCGTGGAAATGTAGATAAAAATGATTCGCTCATACAAATGTTCAATAAGTTTGCTGAGTTAAGATTATTAGATGATGAAAAAGCAATTGATATTGCTCAACGTAAAAAGAACAATTTTAGACATAATAAGAAAAATTCCCGACAATAATAGCTTTAGTCGAAGAAGTACAAATAATGAACAAGAAAAGAATCAAGCAAGTAATCATGTGAGAACTAATAAATATTCACATAATTTGGGCAGATACCGTAATCAGGACAATGGCTCTGGTTCTGGATTTACGAGATCTAGGCAAAATTTCTTACCCAGCGGTGAACCAATGGAAATAGGAAATATAAGGGAAAATCGAAATTTTACAAAAAAGCCTCATACACGAAACTACTGATAGTTATTTCAACTATTGGTGAACAACAAATTAAATGCTGATCCAAGCCTTATCACTGCTCTTGACAAATTTAAATAACTAATAACCAACCATCCAATCCTTAGGTACCCTGATTTTTCGAAACAATTTAAACCTATTACTGATGCCAGCAATGTTGCAATAGGCGAAGTTTTGACTCAGGAAGGTCACCCTATTTCATTATCTCCAGAACCTTAAACAATCATGAGCAAAATTACTTAACAATTGACAAAGAGTTACTGGCTATAGTTTGGGGAGTTAGGTATATTAGATCGTATTTCGGATCGGAAAAGAGTTCGAATTACAAACGGATCATCCGCCCATTAAGTGGCTGCATTCCAAATATTCTGGAAAAGATATAAATCCCCGACTTCAGAGATGGCTTCTACAATTGAGGAATATAACATTAAAACAGACTACATTAAAGGAAAGGATAATGTTACTTTCTTAAGTCGAATAAATGTCGAGAGTAGGGAAATCAAAGCAATTAATGAAAATGAACAAAATAAGGTGAAAGAAGACTTAGATTTAGTGTTATAAATTTGAACACATATAACGAAATTTTGAACGAAGTGTTAAACGAAAAACTTGAAAATAATAATTCAGAAGTAAAACAAATATATACCGAGTCAATGTGCATCCATTGACTATTCATTCACAAGAACAAAATTTAGAAGATCACATTCCCACATTAAGTACCGTCGTTAACAGATTCAAAACGCAAATTATATTTTTAGAATGTAGAAAGCAAGAGTTTGAAAAAGTATTCAAAAATGTTCAAATATACATTGATAAAAAAGATCTATCCGAAGATAAAGTCAGTCACATATCAAGAAGACATTTGAAAAAAAGGTAAGGCAGGATTTTTTTCTTATTTACATGATAGTGAACATAATAAACTCCAACAGAAAAGTATTAAATATTTCCTAACCGAAAATTTTTCAAATTTGTAAAGTGTAGTTGCCTGGATAAAGACATAGAAGACGAAGAAGTTTTGAAGAAACAAATTGCATTATTCCATAAAAAATGAGGTAGGGTATTCTAGAATAATACCAACATACGAGGGAATAAGGAGAAAAGTTTACCACAGCAATCTTAGAGTAACAATACCCTAGCTAATTAACAACTGTTAGACTTGTTCATCTGCCAAATATGACAGACGCCCTATAAGAAAAAAATTTATTCAGACAGAAACTCCTTCAACTATCAACTAAGTTGTCCATGTAGACGTGTATGTCATTGTCAGTCAGTAAACAGTAAACATTCATTCATATTTTTTATAGATAACTTTTAAAAAATTTTTTCTTAAAAAACAGAAATAGTCTAGTCTAAGTGGAAAATTAAAGCATTATACCGCAATTAAGGGCAAAGTTGGGAAATTGATGATAACGAACTTAAATCGAATAATGTGTTAGAATTTCTTAAAAAAGAGAATACAGGATTCCATATTACAAAACGAAATAATCACACCGGAAATGCCGATGTAGAAAGGCTAAACAATACATTAACCGAAAAAATTAGAGCTCTTAATCTTGAAGAAAAACACCCCATTAAAACACAGATGCTAAACGCAGAAATACTATACAATAATACCTACCATTCAACTATAAAGTGTACCCCTTCCGAAGTAAATGAGCATAAAATAGATTTCAATATTATCAAGCAAAGAATAGATAAAACAAAACTACAAGCAATAGAAAAAAGGAACGAATTCCGCGAAGATTATGTAGAAACAAGAACTTCGGAATATATCAAAAATTACAAATCTATTCGTCACAAAGAAGGGCCAAATATAAAAGGTCCATTTAAATTCACAGGTCGGGATACTCCTATTCTGATCACTACGGAAGTCGGTTATGCAGAAATAAGAGTGGATGAAGTACATGTAGTAAATAGGTTCGACTTAGTATTACGTTTAGTGAATACATCAGAAATTATAAATGTTATAGATTATTTAGAAATCAGTATTAAAAATGCAAACACAATAAGGAAAGACAAACAGGAGGTAGCTTCCCTTAGAAATAAGGCGCAAGCTCTTTTACCTCAGTAGGAGAGGATTAATAAACATTGTTGGGAAAGGAATAAAGTGGATATTCGGTACTCTAGACGAAGACGACAAAACCGACACATAGTAACAGCTAATGACCTACGACAACACAAATGATGAAGTCACGAATTCTCTTTATCAGCAAATAAAAATTAATGAATATTTTAACAATTCGTTGACTTTATTAAAAAAAAAACCTTTTGGAATCAGATAGAAACAAAATATTGAAAAAAATTTGTGAAAATGAAAATTTTACAAACAAAAAATATCACAAGAAGAGTTTCTTGAACAACAAATGAGAATAAATATAATTAGAGAAAAAGTAGATCAAATTCAAGACAATGTACTTTTGGCAAAATTAGGAATGATACACCCCAATATTTTCAGTAATCAAAAAATAAATTAATGTGGAATAGCCTTTAAAAACTAAGCAATATGAAAGTAGGAATTGCGAAATTTACATCCCAACAAATTAAAAAGTATTAATAAATTATACCCTATGTAAATGTTTATTCTTTTTATCGTATCCGAAGAATACCAAAAGACTTAACTCGAGCTGCGACAGTGTTAAGTAATAGCACTCAGTACAAAAGATCAATTGCTGTTACCTAACAACCCGACCCCGAAGGCTCCTCAAGTAATACCTGATAAACCCGTACAAAAACATATTGCGGTTGTTGACCATTCATTCAACATTTCATTCTTCTTAATATCGCATACAAGAACCTCTCTACCATTTTGTGTGAACACCATTCGTCAATGATCTGATAGTTCATTAGTGTGATTTCAGTTGGGGAAAGTTCACCATTAACCAAATCTTCACACTACGGCAGATCCGTAAAAAACCTAGAAGATGCAAGTCAACACTCCCCACCTATTCGTCAATTTGAATGCCGCATATGACAGCGTACATAGAGACGACCTATACAGTCAGCCTTATTCTAACATTCGAACGATTCGAATAATTCCTCGAAGGTTAATTGAATTCGAACAGATTGTATTCTGAGATTCGGACGATTCGAAAGTTCACTCTATCATTCGAAAGTTAATTTTTCATACTATTCTGACCAGGGATGAATGAAGAAGGAGATGCACAGCTTCGCAGCTGATCGATCAGCTGATTTCCCCTATATCCATCAAAAGTTTGACATTTATTGACGAATTGTGGTGGATTTAGGTTTATTTCTGAAAGTTATTTACGAACCTTCGAACATTTTCTCATGTTACGCACACTTGTTTACGTTTCCCCTCCAAAAATTGGAACATGTCGACCATGTCCTGAATTTTTGCCTACAATAGTGCCCACGTATTTACTGTATTTGGCAACCATTATGAAATATCATTCGGAATAGGTTCGTTTGTAACCAAATAAAGTTTTCCTTGAAATTAGTGTCATCAAAACTTTAAATAAAATAAATAGATTTTAAATTATTATTCAATAGATATTCAGTATTATATTATATATCCAATGGCTTGTGAAATATGTTCAAAAAAGGAAAGGATGGATATTTGCAATTTCAAATTTGAGCATAAAGAGGAATTTTGTGTTATTAGGCGGTTTTCGTGTCTACCGATATTCTAAATTATATATACTACTAAGACTAATTTTATTTTTTATTTTATTTAAGGCGAATTCAATATTTTACTGTAGGTATTCTCATGAGCCTTAGAAAAACAACACACGATACAAATTCTTCTTTAATAATGGGCTATAAATCATAAGAAATAAATTAATCTGTTTGATTCTATTCCACTACATTAATAAATAAAAATGCATTTAGTAATGCCTATAGTTTGTGTAAATAATTGCAACCTAAAACAACGATGGAAAACTTATATTTATTTGTATATCCGATGACTTATGAAATACAGAAATGAATGTACAATTAAAGACAGATACGCATGTTCGGAATTTTATTTTCTTGTTTTGTATATTATCGATTTCATTTTTACTAATATTTCGACTTCGTAATATTATAAAGCTAAGGCTATAACTAACGAAAAGACGTATCCACATCTATTCTTATAAAATTGTGGAAAATCCCTAAGACTTAAAAGCGCCATCTAGGAGCGCATAGATCACTTAATAATACTTATGCTGCGGTTGGCACCTCATCAACGAAGGCAACAATTACCGGCTCTGTCATTCTGTTGTCGTTCGTCGGAGCCAGGAGGAGGTGGAAACCGCGGTAAGTACTGAATTCGGTTAAGAAATTATATCCATGTACAATATTGTAATCGTGTTTTAAGCGTACTCTTCCAGTCTTCGAACGACAATATCTTTATTTCGCGTGGTTGCTGTTGTATTTGTGCATTGGTATCACGTGGTTCGCCTACCAGATGTTAAGTCGCACACCACCCCGACGCAGCCCACGAAACCACGGAATGGATCCTGCAAGCCGATGCACCAGCCGCCGCATCCAGAGTACCTCCCGTCCCGAGTGTCCCAGCCGTTACAACTACCGCAGAGCCTACTGCTGCAGATGGTTCTGGATTTGTTGCCACCGTTCAACCAGAATAACTACAGATTCATTCGCTGCAGGAACGGATCGCCGCGCTGGAAGGACAACTCAAAGCCACGCAAGTGCAGCTAAGAAAAAGTGACTTGCAGTGTAACACGCTGAAGTTGGCAATGCAGTCCCTGCCCGTTAGCAGATCTTTAGCACAATCATCAGTGGCAGTTACACACGCGGCGCAGCCAGCTCCGCAGGAACAAGCCACGCATACACAACTGACGTCTTTGTGTGCGTCGCTACCCTTATCCGCGTACGCAACTCCTTCGAGTGCGCACATGTCATCATCAAGTACGTACGCATCGCCGCCATACTCCTGTACGCAGTCTCAGCATTTATACGCACAGTCGCCGCATTCGTACACCCAGCCTCTGCTACAGGCATTATCCTCAGGTCAGACGTCGGCCACATACAGTTTGGTGCCACGTAAAGTCCAGGACCTTCCAACGTTCTCCGGAAATCCTGATGATTGGCCTATGTTCTACAACACGTTCGTGCAGACAAATGCCGCCTTCAACTACACGAACTTGGAGAACAACCAGAGGCTTCAGAGATCTCTTGAGGGTGAAGCAAAGGAAGCCGTCAAGTCCCTGCTGATACACCCGGGCAACGTAGGAAGCATCTTGGAGGAACTCCGTTTTCGTTTTGTTCGTCCGGAGCAGATTATTAATAGCCAGCTGAGTCAAGTGCGAGAGATACAGCCGGTTAATGAATCCAACATGGCTCGCCTCGTTCCATTTGCAACGAAGGTGAGGAACCTGGCCGTACTTTTGCAATCTGTCAACGGCCAGCAGCACATTGCAAACCCATCATTGCTCAAGGAGTTGGTTTGAAAACTGCCTATGCCGAAGCGAATGGAATGGGCAAGGTATGCGACTATAATTCAGCCATATCCAACGATCGTTAACTTCAGCGATTGGCTCTCTGACGTAGCCAAACTAATATGTTCCGTTCAGGACATCGAAGACAAAGAGCCGAAACGACGCCTGCCAGTATTGTACACTACGGAGCCTAAGGACTCAAGATTGCCGAAATGCCCTTTGTGTCCAGGCGTACACAAGGTCAACGAATGCAGCAAGTTCGTCAAAGCAGCGGTGCAGGAGCGTTGGCTGAACGTCAAACAACATGGTCTATGCTTCACGTGCCTGAGGAAGGGCCATACTACCCGCAGTTGTCACGTGAAGAATATTTGTGCAACGAATGGTTGCCAGAAGAGACACCACAAACTACTCCATGAATTTCGACCTATCTCTGCCTCGCCTCGTGACGCAGGTCAACAAGCATCTCAAAGTTCCAACGCTGGTAGTGTGCTGGCCACAAAGGAGATTGCAGCCAACGAGACAAAGCTTTTGTTTCGTGTATTGCCAGTCACACTATATGGTCCAAACAAAGCCGTCGACACGTATGTATGCAATTTTCGATGAGGGATCCTCTATTTCAATTTTGGATGTGTCTTTGGTAAAAGAGATGAGCCTCAAAGGTAGTCCACATGAGCTCAGTATGCAGTGGATTGCGGATAAACAGGCACAGGAGCCGTCGTTGGTAGTTAACATGCATGTGAGCGGAACGGGTTCTAAGAAAAGATATCCGCTTCGACACGTTTATGCTGTTTCTGGCCTGAAGCTACCAACACAGAGCCTCAAGGAGAAGGATTTGAGTGCGATCTCGAACCGCATAAAGGAGTTCCCAATGCAGCTGTACTCTAACGCCGTCCCGAAACTACTCATCGGACTCGTTTATTGTCATTTGGGTACGACAATGGAACTACGGAGTCTCGGTAGGAAGGGACCTTACGCAACTCGAACGAAGCTTGTTTGGGCCAACGCCAACGAAAACGCAATCGATCACGCCAGCCTGTCTTCTGACATACACCGACTCTGCGGATGCCGCCCTACACGACCTGGTTGACGATTACTTTCGCACTGAAAGTTTAGGTGTGAAGCCGCTTCCTCCAGTGGATTCGAAGGAGGACATTCGCGCTAGAAACACTCTGGACTCAACTACAAAAAGGATCAACGGTCGATTTGAGGTTGGATTGTTGTGGAAAGACGACAATGTCATTTTGCCAGACAGCTTGTCGATGGCACAGAAGCGTTTGGTGGGAGTAGAACGTAAAATGAAGAGGAACGAAGACTTCGCGGCCGCCTACAAGTCTATCATAAAGAGTTACGTGGACAAAGGCTATGCCCGTAAACTGCAGCCAGCAGAAGCCACCGTCACAGGACCGAGGACCTGGTATTTGCCTCCTTTTTGGGGTAGTTAACCCCAACAAACCTCGCCTAGTTTTTGACGCCGCCGCCGAGGTAAATGGAGTGTCACTCATTTCCTACCTGCTTAAGGGCCCTCAGACATACCAGCAGCTGCCATCTGTCCTTTTACACTTCCGAGAGGGAGTTGCCGTTTGTGGAGACATCAAGGAGATGTTCCACCAGATTAGGATTCGCCAGGAGGATAGATGCGGGCAACGATTTCTATGGCGTGATGGGGATGACGGCAAGCCGCCCGATTCTTACGAAATGCTGGTGATGACGTTTGGAGCTGCATGCTCGCCTTGTGCAGCTCAGTACGTCAAGCTCAAGAACGCCTTGGAGCACAGCGATATATACGATCCTCGCGCCGTCAAAGCCATCAAAAATGTCCATTATGTAGACGACTTCGTGGACAGCTTTGTATATGTTGAGCAAGCCATCCAGATTTCTGCACTTTCTGGAACATGTGGCGTCTGCAGCTGCCCAACGTTATCGAGATGGAAGTTCCTCGTTATTACCCCAAGGATCTTCAGCTTCACGTCTTTGTGGATGGAAGCGAGGACGCCTTCGCAGCCGTTGCATATTGGAGAGCCACAAACAAGGATGACGTAATCGATGTGGCGTTCATCTGTGCGAAGACGAAATGCTCTCCCGTGCTTGAAGGACATGCTGTCTCCGTCACACGTAAGTTCCTTTGGAGTGACTCTTCGACAGTGATCAAATGGATCCATAGCGAAAGTCGTCGCTGTAAACCGTTTGTGGCTCATAGAATAGCTGAAATATTAGAAACAGCAGAGCAGACTAGTTGGAGGTAGGTTCCGACGACCGAAAACCCAGCAGACGATGCGACTAGAGCTAAAGGTCAAATCGACTTTAGTTCATCGTCTAGGTGGTTGAATGGCCCAGATTTCTTGCGCCTGTCGGAGAAAAACTGGCCAGTTAATCAAAACGTTCAGAGTTACGATGGCGTGGATGAAGAGCTTCGCCCGAAATACGCCCTGGTCGTGGTAAGTGACCGCCTAATAGACTGGAACCGTTTTTCCTCTTTCAGACGGATAGTTAGAACCATGGCCTGGATGATGCGAGTTTTCAATGGCAACAGAGACAGCGCCTTGTCAGCTGAAGAGCTGGAAATTGCCGAAAGGCAGCTTTGTCGTCAAGCTCAACGCCAGGCCTTTAGCGCTGAACTAAGCCGTATTCAGCGTGGTTTACCAGTTCTAGAGGGGAACGAACTCTCCAAGCTTACGCTGTACCTCGACAATGAGGACATCCTTCGCGTGTATGGACGTATTGATGCCGCATCATGGATGACGTACGCTGCCAGGAGACCTATCATCCTACCCGCTGTCCACCAGTTTACAACACTCGTGGTTGCCCATTACCATGGCAGGATGATGCATCAGAACACAGAAGCTGCAATCTGCGAAGTGCGTCGCAAATACTGGGTGCCCCGCCTGCGCCAGGTTATGCGGAAGGTCATCGGAAACTGCACGGTTTGCAGACTACATAGTGCCAAGCCGATCCCGCCACTGATGGGATCTTTGCCGGAGGATCCGGGTCATGCCGAACCTGAGACCCTTCTCGTACACTGGTCTGGACTTCTTCGGGCCACTCACCGTCGCCATTGGTAGCCGTATCGAGAAAAGGTGGATTGCGCTCTTCACTTGCCTGATGGTTAGAGCCATCCACTTGGAAGTTGCGCTTGACCTATCAACAGATGCCTGCATCATGACTATACGCAACTTCCTCAACCGCCGGGGAGTGCCAATTCGGATACGTAGTGACAATGGCAAGAACTTCATCGGTGCCGACCAGGAGGCGAAGCGTTTACTTCAAGTATTTGACTGCCTTCAAATCCAAGATGAGCTGTCAGCAAAGGGCATTAACTGGCGCTTTAACTGTCCCAACAACCCGTCCGAAGGAGGTTTCTGGGAGCGTATGGTGCAATGTGTGAATCGTGTTTTGCGGCATACGCTCAAAGAAGTTTCACCGCACACTCTACTGTGCCTGGTGATAGAGGCTGAGAACGTGGTCAACTCACGGCCGCTAACGCATTTGGCAGTAACCGTTGACCAAGAGGAGCCGCTTACGCCAAATTATTTTTTGCTGTGTTCAGCTAATACAGCTCACACACCTGGGATGCTGGAACCAGATGAGAAGACGTGCCGTTTAAGGAAACAGTGGAGAATCGTCCGCCAACTGAGGGACAGGTTTTGGAAGCGGTGGGTTTTGGAGTACCTACCGACCTCAATACGTCGATTGAAGTGGTGCCGAAGGACAAAGCCAGTCAAGGTCGGAGACTTGGTCTTCATCTGCGATCCCAACACTCCTAGACGAGAGTGAAAGTAAGTGAAAGCTTCTCAAATCTCGCCGTTCGGAATCGGCAAAAAACTGTAGGTCCCATCTACTCGTAAAGAACAATAGCATGCACAACACAAGTAGTTGTTGTAGAAGCTTGGCCCCGGTCCGTTATGGGCTGTAGTGCCACTCAATTATTAATATGACAATTTCTTTTTAGAGAAAAGTTATTTAAATTCAATACATTAGTTCAAAATTGTGAGTTCAATAAAATTTATGTATGCAATTGTAATTTATAATTCAACAACAAGGTCTATTGATATTTTAATAAATTCAAAATTATTTACACACATTATTATATGTTAAAACATTTCTTAAAAGTATGCCTTAAGTGCAACTACTGCCTTACTGGTGCACCTTCTGAACACGCACTCCCTCCGCCATGTTCTTGAATTTTTTGGTGGTGAGAAATATTGTCGGTATTTTAAATACACTTTGAATTTTTTATCAGTTCGATTGTGTTAAATGTCTTAAAACAACAAAAGATAATAAACAAATTTTTTGTATCCACATTCCGCAGAATTTATTACAGGAATCAGCATTCTATGACATTAAATGAAATCGCCACAAAAAAACGACTTTTTTTCATATTAAAACCCACCCCAATAGTTTGAGCGGGATTGTAGTCGGCTGATTGAGTAGCTCACACGTATTCTCATTTCGGAGAAAAACCTTGTCTGTGAATTTGTCTCTCGAATCAGCTGTTCAATAAGGGGAAATGTTATAAAAAAACGCTTTCAAATTTTCTCCAAGGGCGGGAAACGAAGAAGCTGTGTATTTCCTTCCTTGTTCATCCCTGATTCTGACATTCGAATGATTCGAATGAAACGTCATTTTTCTTTCGTTCGTTATTTTCCCTTCGTTTACCTTCGCTAAACATGTAAGTAGAGATATTTTGTTGTATCTTTAAAATTTATGAATTGTATCGTGACTTTATTAACGTATGTAGGTCGCAATCGGATTCAAATTGGACCAACAAGGAGCAGCGTTTTCATTATTAATAAATAAAACAATTGCCATTGTATATTACTGTGGTTATGATTTTATTCCAATTGTGTATGAAATTTCAAACAGCTGATATGGTAAATGTGGATGGATTATTCGAATCGTTCGTATGTCAGAATAAGGCTGAGTGTCAGTTCAGTTTTAGCAATCCTACTTATACTCAATACTCATCGGATTGTATAGGATGACAATGGAGCTCTCTCTCTGCTCACTCAAAATTGGTTACGAACTCAAAAAGACATTCAATGTTGCTTAAAAAAAAGATTTTTCTATGAGATGCGCAGTCTTCTTCTGATTTCTTCAACATCATTCATGAGAAGATCGGAGTTAACTCACAAATCAACACCAGAGGCACGATCTTCCAAGAGTGCGTTCAACTACTAGATTACGCGAACGGAATTGACGTGATTGATGACGAGAAGTCAATCATATTGGCTTACATTCAAGCGGAAGGGCCTTAGATGTGTCTGACAGAAAATAAGGGCAGGCGAGGTAAATGCTGTCATAAAGAAAGGCCACACAACGTCGATATCGCGGACGGACCCTCACACTAGGCAACAGAAATTTCGAAGTAGTCTAGGACTTCGTCTACCTCGGCTCCGCTGTAAATTTTGACAAAACAACAGTCAATCAAATGAATCAAACTCAGAATTAAACTTATCAAAAGCTTCTTCCTTGGGTTAAAGAGGCAATTGAGTAAGAGAGCCCTCTCTTGAAGAATTAAGCTGACTTTGTGGGCATGTTCATGGATCCTTTTGAATGTTGATGACAGTCAGAAAACAATTTATATTGTAATTGTCAAACTAGTGGGATCACGAATAAATTTTAAGGTTTTGTTCTTTTTGTTGGACTATCGAACATTTCCTTCGTCTTGCCAACTCAATTTCTTCGATTTTGAGCTTCTGTTATCTTATATAATTGTTTCCTTAAGATAGCAGCCAACGGCAAAATTTTATGGGACTCCATTCCACATCTAAACAGCTCAAAACTTTGCGGTAATCTATAGAGAAGTATAATTTACAACAAATTTGCGACAATCTATGCCCATGTATTTTAACTGCGTAACATCATAAACAAAAAAAGAAATATTCAGGTATATAGGCGTTTTCATGCATACTCTGACCTTAGACGCTTGATCAAGTCTGATTTTGCCTTAGCATCCTCATCCAAATGGTTTCTTAAAATTATCTTCACCTTCGGAGCTTTACCAGATGCAACTATTATATTTCATTATTAAAGCATGACCCGCGTATCGTAGTTATTCATGGTAAGTGTTTAATATTTTTTTATCAGGCATAAGAGCACATATCAGTTTCTAAAAAAACAGTGATTTTGCAACCCAAATAATAAATATTTTTCCACTTTCTATGAATATGTTTTATTTGAGCTCATTACTAGTGCTGAACTGCTTTTTAACGGATGGTTGGAAAAAATATGGGGTATACAAAAACAGTTTTTCACAGAAACTTACACACCAGGGTGGAATGAGCCCACACTTGCTTACGTTTCCCCTCCAAAAATAGCAACATGGCGACCATTTCCTGAATTTTTGCCCACACTAGTGTCAAACATTCTTAAATTGCCCACGAATTTCCCGTATGCGTAATATAATCAAACAAATTTTTCCTTGAAATTTGTGTCATCAGAACTTTATGTTTGTATGTATGTAATTTTATTGAGATCAGAAACCGATAGGGAAGGAGATGTTCGACTAAACTGCTGATTAAACAGTTGATTTGCTTTTCGGCCATCAAACGTTTGATTGTTACTTACGAATTGTGGATATAGCCTAATTTCTGAAAGTTATTTATGTGACACCCAATTTAAGAAAATATTACTCACACTTTACGTTTCCCATCCAAAAACAGCAACATGTCGGCTAATTCATGAATGTTTAGCGCGGTCATGCATTTGAAGTAGAATATATACATATTAAATCCTTATACCAAGCGACATGGGACGGTCATGCCGAGAGCGGAATGTCGTAAGCCCGAGCAGAAAGTTTATAGTAGATCTGCTCTCTACTTAATCGGGCTATTAAACAGATGGAAAACATTTACTTCTTATTAACATACAGATTTGAATTGGTAGCGACAGACTTCGTCTTATTTAATTATTTGCTACGAATTTCCTAACAAATACTTGGACAAAATATCGCAAAAGTTTGTCGCTACCAATTCCGACTGAGTAGAGATTAGGTCTACTAAAAACTATCTGCTCGGGCTTACGATATTACGATTCGCTTTGCATATTGTTTTTACCAGAAAACAATAAGGAAGGAGATGGTCGATTGAACAGCTGATTTCCCCTTCGTCCATCAACCGCTTGAGTGTTAATTACGAATTGTGGTGAATATAGCCTAATTTTCCGAAAGTTATTTACATAGCATCGACCATTTTCTCATTTTACTCACGTTTACGTTTCCCCTCCAAAAAAGCAACATAGCCGCTAATTTGTGAATGTTTGCCCTCAATAGTGTCAAACATTCGTAAATTGCCCACAATTCGTGGATCCGTCAGTCATTTTGATATACATATGTTCAACTGAATGCGTTCGTAAATAACTATAGGAAATTGTTTATAATTTTAGTGTCATGGACACTTTAAGTAGTATGTTATTTGAAAATTAGTTATTGTGATGGAACTTTTATTTCTGATGACTTAAGAAAAATGTACAAAATTAAAACAGCAAAGCATGTTCGGAAATCGAGCAATACAGAGGAATTTCTTTTCATTTGGTACTCCGAGTTAAGTGCATTAAAATCAAAATAAAGATTATCAAAATCAAGAATATTGTGTGGTCGCCGTGGCGTAGTGGTAAGTGCGTCGACTGCCGCGCAGGAAGTGTGGGTTCGATTCCCGGACGGGACACCTAGCGTTTTTCACGGCACCACCTCTTTCGAGTTGCTGACAACACTCAAAGCGTATTAATTGTCTATGAAAAGCTTCTCAAATCTCGCCGCTCGGAGTCGGCGAAAAACTGTAGGTCCCTTCTACTCGTAAAGAACAGTAGCACGCACAACACGAGTAATTGTTTTAGAAACTAGGCCCTGGTCCGTTGTGAGCTGTAGTGCCACTCAATTAATATTACAGATTATTGTAATTCTGGTGTTACTCATTCGGCAATATGTAAATAACAGAATATAAAATTTGTAGCTATAATTTCGATCACTTATTATGATAAGTGTAATACTGAAAAATATATGGAAACCTAACCTACTACATCGGTGATAGTTTGCTTTAATCGTGATGGAAGGTTAGTAATTATTTGGGAATTCCAAAATACTATTTGTCTAGTTATTGTGTTCAATATAAATTAGTGTCGCATTTTTGTTCCAGAATTTATAATAAAGTTTTAAGATTACAGCCTAACTGATGAAATTACTGCCTTAATGATACAATTTATGAACGCCTCCAATGTCGGCCATTATTTTGTGGTGGAATTTTTAGTAGAAATCAGAAACCAGAAACCAATAAGGAAGGAGATTGTCGACTGAACAGCTGATTAAACAGCTGGTTTCTTCTTCGTCCATCTACCGTTTGAGTGTTATTTACGAATTGTGGTGGATATAGCCCTAATTTTTCGGAACTCATTTACGGAGCATCGAACATATTCTCATTTTACTCACACTTGTTTACGTTTCCCCTCCAAAAAAGCAACATGGCCGCTAATTCGTGAATGTTTGCCCTCAATAGTGTCAAACATTCGTAAATTGCCCACAATTCGTGAATTCGTCAGCCATTTTGTTATATATTCAACAGATTGCGTTCGTAAATAACTACAGGAAATTGTTTATGGTTTTAGTGTCGCCGACACTTTAAATAGTATGTTACTTAAAAATAAGTAATTGTGCTAGAACATATATTCCTGATGACTTTAGAAATATGTACGTAATTAAAACAGCAATGCATGTTTGAAAATCAAGCAGTACGGAGGAATTTATTTCCATCTGTTATTCCGAGTTAGGTGTACTTAAATCAAAATAAAGATTATTGTAATTCTGGTGCTACTTACTCGGAAATATGTAAGTAATAGAAAATAAATTTGTAGTTATAATTTCGATCACTCATTATGAAAAGTGTAATACTGAGAAACATAAGCCTTACCTAGTACGTCGGTGATAGTTGTCCAGGCAATCGTTTTAAAGAATAAAAATTAAATGAAGATAATTTGAAACAAAATTTTTATCCAGCTAAATAAAAGCCTTCACCTTGAAAAACATATAATTCGATTATGAATATGGAATCTCAATATAAAATAATAGCACGAATTAATAAATTAGTCCCTCCGGCATATTTCACTTAAACTTCACGTTGGTTAACCTAACTAAAAACGCCTATGAGTGACAATTTTAATATATAATTTTGTAATATAAATAATACATATAACAACTCAATAAAATACTGAACTGTTTCGGAAAAAGCGCATAGTTACAAATTTGAGTAACTTTCTTAGTATTCTGTAAAAAACAAGTATCAAAATATAGAGATTGCTATACCATATATATAATAGTTGTTAACAACAGTAAGTGAAAGATATTAGTTTTTAGAATACGAGTCTTAGAATAGTGAAAGACAGTGATAGGAGTTTAGTAATTATTTGGGAATTCCAAAATACTATTTGTCTATTTATTGTGTTCAATATAAATTCGTGTTGTATTTTTCTTTAAAAATTTATTATAAAATTTTAACATTATAGCCTAACTGATGAAAATACTGCCTTAATGATACAATTTATGAACGTCTCCAATGTCGGCCATTATTTCGTGGTGGAATTTTTAGCATAAATCTCTGAGTAAGGGAGACAGTCAACGTCCCCATCTCCCTCACTCACATTAGCAATTTACGCGGGAAACTAATCAGCCGACTACGCAGCTCACACGTATTGTCTGTCAAGAGGAAAAAAACCCTGTCTGTGAAACTGCCTCGAATCGGCTGTTCAAGGAGGGGAAATGTTATAAAAAACGCTGTCAAATTTTCCCCACGGGTGGGAGACGAGGGAGTCGACTGTCTTCTTATTGGTCTCTGTCAGAAACCAATAAGGAAGGAGATGGTCGACTGAACAGCTGATTAAACAGCTGATTTCCCATTCGTCCATCTACCATTTGAGTGTTATTTACGAATTGTGGTGGATATAGCCCTAATTTTCCATAACTCATTTACGGAGCATCGAACATTTTGTCATTTTACTCACACTTGTTTACTTTTCCCCTCCAAAAAAGCAACATAGCCGCTAATTTGTGAATGTTTGCCATCAATAGTGTCAAACATTCGTAAATTGCCCACAATTCGTGAATTCGTCAGCCATATTGTTATATATTCAACAGATTGCGTTCGTAAATAACTAAAGGAAATTGTTTATGATTTTAGTGTCGCCGACACTTTAAATAGTATGTTACTTAAAAATTAGTTATTGTGCTAGAACTTATATTCCTGATGACTTTAGAAATATGTACAAAATTAAAACAGCAATGCATGTTTGAAAATCAAGCGGTACGGAGGGATTTCTTTTCATCTGGTATTCCGAGTAATATTAAAATAAAGGCTATTGTAATTCTGGTGTTACTTATTCGGCAATATGTAAGTAATCGAAAATTAAATTTTTTAGTTATAATTTCGATCACTCATTATGAAAAGTGTAATACTGAAAAACACAAGGAAACCTAACCTAATACGTCGGTGATAGTTGTCCAGGCAATCGTTTCAAAGAATAAAAATTATATGAAGATAATTTGAAACAAAATTTTTATCCAGCTAAATACAAGCCTTCACCTTGAAAAACATGATTTGATTATGAATATGGAATCTCAATATAAAATAATAGCACGAATTAATAAATTAGTCCCTCCAACATATTTCACTAAAACTTCACGTTGGTTAACCTAACAAAAAACGCTTATGAGTGACAATTATAATTTATAATTTTGTAATATAAATAATATATATAACAACTCAATAAAAAGACTGAACTCTTTCGGAAAAAGCGCATAGTTACAAATTTTAGTTATTTTCTTAGTATTCTTTTAAAAACAAGTATCAAAATATACACAATCATAATAAGTGAAAGATATTAGTTTTTAGAATACGAGTCTTAGAATAGTGAAGAATAGTGATAGGAGTTTAGTAATTATTTGGGAATTCCAAAATACTATTTGTCTAGTTATTGTGTTCAATATAAATTGGTGTTGTAATTTTGTTACAAAATTTATTATAAAGTTTTAACATTATAGCCTAACTGATGAAAATACTGCCTTAATGATACAATTTATGAGCGCCTCCAGTGTCGGCCATTATTTCGTGGTGGAATTTTTAGCAGAAATCTCTGAGTAAGGAAAACAGTCAACGTCCCCGTCTCTCTCACTCACATTAGCAGTTTGCGCGGAAACTAATCAGCTGATTACGCAGCTCACACGTATTCTCAGTCAAGAGAAAAAAACCTGTCTGTGAAACTGCCTCTAATAAGCTGTCCAAGGAGGAGAAATGTTATAAAAATGATGTAAAATTTTCCCCAAGGGCGGGAGACGAGGGAGTCGACGGTCTCCTTATTGCTATCTGATGTTTTTCTTTTATTTTTTTGTAATGCATTTTTTTTATTTATAAAGAAAAATCCTATTGGCTAGACATAAAAAACGCTTAAACTAGCTTACTGTCCTAACTATGTTACATCACTAACTTACTGGCCTCTTTCGGGCACTCTAAGCTAAACTTAATCTCAAATCTATGTCTTTCGACCTATACTAACATACATATATTTAATCGCTAGGGGACTGGAATTAGTTATACTAAGAAAATTGTTATGAAAAAAACTTAGTGGCCGAATTTGGTTTTTGTATTTTTATAAAACTTACGGACTACCTTAAGAATAAACCTAAAAATATACTTAAACCTATCTTAACAACACAACATATCGTGGTGGAATGAGGTACTGTTTTAAAAGTAGTTATGAATTTTAAAAAATATATTGTTCAGAGTTTTACAGAAAAAAATTAAAATCAAATTGACAATGAAAAAAATTACAGTCGACGCGGAAAATAGCATTATATCGCTACTTGAAGAAGAAAAATTGTTGAGAGGATGAAAGTCTGCCAACGTACTGTTTTTTTGGTCAAACAAAATAACATGTGCAGTGCGAAAACAATCGATCAGGGCGACCAAGAATGCTTACTGATAGCGACGCACGTTTAATGGAACGATTAATTAATCGCAGAGACTGCAAGACACCGAAGACAACAGCAAAATTAATCAATAAGAACGTGAGTGAGTGGACAGCTAGAAAAGCTCTTCAAAGGATTGGATTGGTAGCATCTATTGCTACCAATGTAAAAGCGCGCCTTAAGTTCTGTAAAGAGCACAAGAACTAGAGTGTCTATGATTGGAAACGGGTAATTTGGTCGAACGAGACTAAAATTAATCGCTTCCAGTTAAATGACAAGGAATATTTTTGGCATCGTCAAAATGATACTCTTCAAAAGCATCAATTAGAAGAAACCATGAAGCATGGAGGTGGCAGCTTAATGGTGTGGGGATGATTTACCTGGTTGAACACTGGTCCACTCATCAGAATAGAAGGGATAATGAAGAAGGAAGGAAGGAATACTGTTCAATTCTGCAAAATAATTTACCCATATTTGTTGAAGAATGCGCCTACCCAACTGATGCGATCATTTTTCAACAAGACGGCGATCCCAAACACACTGCCCGAATTGTCCAGAGCTGGCTTGGAGAACAAGGTTTTCAGACCATGAAGTGGCCAGCTCAAAGCCCGGATCTAAAACCAATTGAAAACTTGTGGGCAATTCTCAAAAGACGCTTGGCATCTTACGAAAAGCCTATAAGAAACTTGAGTAGCTTATGGGAGCGAATAGTGGAGCAGTGGGCCAATGTATCATCTACTCATATCGAAAAGTTAGTTGGGAGTATGCCAAAAACAGTAAGGAGTGTTATAAAATACAAAAGATTACGAATGAAATATAAAAAACCGCCTCAAAAACAGAATCGGTAAAACGTGCAAAATTGAATACATAAAGGTTACCAATAATATTGTTTATTTTTAAAGTTATGTTGGGAGCAATGTTTGTGTTTTCTTTTATAAGTTGTACACTAAGAACACAGCTTCCAAAATTTAAATAAATTTTTCACTATTTATAAGAAAAACATAAGGTTTCTTTCATTTTTCGTAATTTTCTTTAACATGTAGGTACTCATTTTTGCTCGCCACTGTAGGTAAATTGAAATACTTATTTTCTCTGTTGCCCGAAATAAACCGAACTGAACTCTTGCGACAAACCCGACCAACAAGCAAGGCGAAGTATGAATCTTGCCATCTGTGCTGTGATATCGTATTGTTCTTGAATTTGTTAGTGGTGAGAAATGTTGTTGGTGTTTCAAACACTTTAAGTTTTCAATTAGTGAAAAAAAACCTATCTGTGAATCTGCCTCGAATCAGCTGTTCAGGGAGGAAAACGTTTACAAAACGTCAAAATGAATTCCAAGGCCGGAGACGAGTAAGTCTCCTTATTGGTTTCTGACACAATTTGGAAAGCATGGATGAACGAAGAAGGAGATACACAGCTTCACAGCTGATCGATCAGCTGATTTCCCCTATATATTACAAACGTTTGACAGTTATTGACGAATTGTGGTGGATTTAGGTTTATTTCTGAAAGTTATTTACGAACCATCGAACATTTTTTCATGTTACCCACACTTGTTTACGTTTCCCCTCCAAAATTTGCAGCATGTCGACCATTTCCTGAATTTTTGCTTACAATAGTGTCAAACATTCGTAAATTGCCCACTTATTTCCTGTATTCGTCAACCATTATGAGATTTTATTCGGAGTAGGTTCGTAAGTAACCAAATAAATTTTCCTTGAAATTAGTGTCATCTAAACTTTAATTAATTAGATATTCAGTATTATATTATACATCCAATGGCTTGTGAAATATGTACAAAAAAGGAAAGGATGCATATTTGCAATTTCAAAGTTGAGCATAAGAAGAAAGAAATTTTGTATTTTTTATGCGGTTTTCGTTTCTACCGATATTTTGAATTACATATACTACTAAGAAGAATTTTATTATAAGCAACAGAAATAAAAGCGAATTCAGTATTTTACTGTAAGGATTCTGATGAGCTTTAGAAAAACAACACACGTCCACTCTTTTTTAATAATGGGCTATAAATTATAAAAAATAATTTACTCTTTTTGATTCTATACCACTACATTACATTTATTAAAATGTATATAGTAATGCCAATGTGTAACTAATTACTAATGTAATTACTAATTACATTATTTGTATATCACATGACTTATGAAAACAGAAATGAATGTACGAATAACGACATTTACGCATGTTCGGAGTTTCATGTTCTTGTTTTGTATATTATTGATTTCATTTTTATTAATATTTCGACTTGGTAGTATTATAAAGCTAAAGCTATAACTAACGAAAAGACGTATCTACATCGATTCTTATAATATCAATAATTTAGTGGAATTCAATATTTTTCTAATCACATCTACAATATGACGAACACAATTATTAAATAACATATTTATACTTAAAGTAATAGAGCGATTTATGATAATTTTTCATTTTAAACATAAGTCTGTAGTAGCGTTTTGTATTCATTTTATAAGGGAAGCATTGTAATATTGTATGTATAAAATTATGTATGCAATTTTAATTTATAATTTAGCAACAAGGTCTATTGATATGTTAATAAATTCAAAATTATTTACACACATATAATATGTTAAAACATTCCTTAAAAGTATGCCTTAAGTGCAACTGCTGCGTTACTGGTGTACCTTCTGAACACGCACTCACTCCGCCATGTTCTTGAATTTTTTGGTGGTGAGAAATATTGCCGGTATTTTAAATTCACTTTAAATTTTTAATCAGTTCAACTGTGTAAAATGTCTTAAAACAACAAAAGATAACAAAAAAAAATTATGTTTCCACATTCCGCAGAATTTATCACAGGAATCAGCATTCTATGACATTAAATGAAATTGGCAATAAATAACGACTTTTTTTCATATTTAAACCAACCCACAAGGTAATCGGCGGATTGAGTAGCTCACACGTATTCTCATTTCGGAGAGAAACCCTGTCTGTGAATTTGGCTCTCCGATCAGCTGTTCAAGAAGGGGAAATGTTATAAAAAACGCTGTCAAATTTTCCCCATTGGCGGGAGACGAAGAAGCTGTGTATCTCCTTCCTTGTTCATCCATGTTGGAAAGTGAAATGATTGCTACGCCATCAAGCGATGGTTAGTTAAGCGCAAGCTTATCTTCAACGTTCAACAACGGAATATAGTTATTACCAGATTAGAATTACAGCTTCGTTCCAAATATAATCACATATTAGAGATATGTATAAAAAATATGAAAATGCAGTGTTATGTTTTACTCCTGGAAAATAGATTTGTACTACATATAAATCACAGGTTCCGTACTGAACATCTAACACTTTTTTACGGCACTACATCCTTTTGACAGCACAGATGGAACACTATTATATATGAACAAATTTTCCAATTACAATAGCATAGATTTTCGACAATTTTTACTGGTAAATCTGCTCATTGACCTCCGTTCTTAAATAAATACACGGATTTTCAGCTGTCAAAATCTTGTTCAAAATGTAATGGTTTTTAAATGCATAATTAATTCACAAAGGACTCTCATTTTAATTATAAAATCCACGAAGTAGTGTATAAATTAGTGCGGGTCTTAATTGGTCGAAGATGGATATTTCCTTTACTCCTTCAACGTTCGTGATTATCTGTCAACACTGTTTGAAAAAACAAACGAATGAAGTGCGACTTTGTCATTAAGAGATGCAGATTTCTTTCCTTCAATTCTGCTTCGTAATACAGAGATAGCCGGACATAAGTTTCTTCATCATTGTTTGTAACTTAGTTTGGATGGGGAGTATGGAGACCTGTAAAATTTGTTTAATATTAATCTTTTTAACTGTTGTAAATGGTTATAAGCCAGTAGTAATATTTCATGGGGTGATGTCTGGTGCAGAAAGTATGACGATTCTCGAGACAGAAATCATGTTGGTAATGTGCATAGTTTTGAACTTCGTTTATGTAAATAATTGTTTTCCTTCAGAATCATCCCGGAACGAAGATATACAATTGTGATAAATTTAGTGGTTGGTCAAGCTTAGAAGCTGCATGGAGACAAGTTACAGAAGTACGGGATTACCTTAAAAAAATTATGGACTTGCATCCTGATGGAGTAAACTTTTTAGGTGAATATGATAGATTCGTATTACTGTTATGACTTGCTAAGCTGCGAATCTGTTATATTTTTAGTCTAAAAACATTAATTTGGCCATTGACTATTAATTGACTATTCCCGTCAACTCAGTTGCCTACACCAATAACCTCCTTTTTATTCGCAGTTTTCAATATTTTAGGAATGTGAGCGCCTTATGTGGGAAAAAGCTGCAAGTGCAGTTCTTGAAGCGTTTTTTTTTCACAGAAATCCTGACAGTAGACAATTGCTCCTACTTGTTTAGCTGCAACTTTTTAATACAAGTCCTGAAAGGGAGAAATTATTACAGTGAGGTACACATTTATTTGTAGTTTTTCCTTGATAAACACCTGCTTTACATTTTCAGGCCGGCTTTGCAACATTACTTCTTTATAATTGTAATCGAAAATTTAATTCACTCACGAAACAATAATTCTTGAAGTGACCAGGTTTTTTTTTTGAAAAGTGATCATATGTTGCTATGCGAAATAAAAACTGAGAAATAATTTAATTCTTTCGTTGCCTTCAAGCTATATTCCACGACAGTGAATCCAGAAGATAACTCTTCGCGTTTGATATAAGTTCCTATTTGCGGCACACCATATTAATTTCAGCATATCAAACAATTTCAGTTTGAAACGGTTAAACTAGCAATGATATGAATTCTTTTCCCATCACGTTCACCTCGTCTTTAAGTCTTAGATTTTTGAAATCGAGCAATAAGCGTCTCCATCTAGCACTTTTCTCGCTAACTGCCGTTAGGTTAATTTAACCGTAAGTTGATTGCAGCAACTTTTAACTTAAGTGTTGCATCATCTGGCTCTCATTCAAATACTCTTCGGGCTTTAGTTTTGTTTTCATACCCTACTACTCGTCGTTGGATCTTCTACTATGATTCATATATGAAATCAATGCAAAAGGAATCAAACCTTGCACGCATAACATTTCTCTTAAAAATATCAAGCCCCATTCGCTTTTAATAAGGTTCAGTTTCTTCGGCAGAGATGGGATAATTAAGGTGTTATACAAAGCCTGTTTGGTTCTATTACTTAATTGCCTGTTGAACCCAACGAAGCTGCAATTATTTTCTTCGATGCTACATATCGGTACTTATATTTGTTGTCCCTTGTGGACTGTAATACCACCCAATATATTTATTATTTATAACCACCTATGTTTAAAAAGCGTGGCTCACTTCTGCCAAAAAGTTATAAAGGAAAATAATTTCCGTTCTTAATTTCTTGAGAAACCTTTTTGTTCAAATACCGTACCTAGACTTATGAGATGGGATGATTTTTAAGAGTGGGTATACAAAACATGTTTATTAATAATAAAATATGACTTAAAAATTAAATATTATAACAGACTGTTCAACAGAACATAATTTGTATGCCAGTCTAATGTTATTGCAATTCTTAGAAACAGCGTTCTTATAACTGTGTTGTTAAAGTGAAGACATATGCTTTTCTTTTATAGACAACTTTTATTTGTATTATTTATTGTCCTTCAGCCAATACTGTTTTTCTTTTTATATCAAGTTTCTTGAAAGTATGTGAGGATAGTCATTTTTCGTTCATTTTTTCGAATTTTTATTTTGAAACATTATTATTCGTACGGTTTGTTTTGATCTAATCTTCCTGATGATGTTTGCGTACGATGCTATACAATTCTGCTCTTCCTTTTCAATAGTACACGCAATTTTTTCGTTGAAGTTGTTGAGTGCTGAAAGCAAATGATCGATTTCTTTACGATATGATATAAATATGAATATTATTTGAGGATCTAATACTAGATTAGCAATGATCGGTTAAAGTCATTGGCATTTCACGTATTTGTTTAAATGTTTGGCCTTTCTTCTGGAAATAATTGTTTTCCTTAAAAGAAAATTCTAGGAGTTAAAAAAAATCTTTGCCTAAACGTTGTACACTGGATAATGGCTTCCCATCTATTTTAACAATGCATATTGCTTGTTGTGACGCGATACTTGTGAACGTCGAGATTTGAGAAGCTTTTCATAGACAATTGATACTCTTTGAGTGGTGTCAGCAACTCGAAAGAGGTGGAGCCAAGAAAAAATGCAAAGTGTCCCATCCGGAAATCGAACCAAGACTTTCTGCATGGCGACGCACTTACCACCACGCCACGTCGACCACAAGTTCGCACATACATAGTTCTTGCAAATTTAATATTTTATGTCTTGACTGTTCTTAAGAATAGTCTAAGTAAATAATGCCACAGTAAAAAATTGTATTTATAAAAGATTTGAAAAATATTGATATGTATATTCCAGCTATAGGACTAAGTGTGTATTGAAGAGCCACTTGAGGAATATCATGTGGTTACAAAAAATTATATTCAAGTGGACCGTGATAAGTCATGATTATTTAAATTTCAATACTTGAAATGGAGCTTGGAGTTATGAATGAAATTCATATTTCTAAAAACGTAAAGTTCCTTAAAACTGTTTTGGATCTACTCGCTCACATGTTTAACCGCAAAACATTTCCATACATTTTTCGAGTAGTGAACAATCACCTGGAATTCGATTCCTAGAAGTTTTTCCTAATTTGTTCACAACACCACTTCTTTCGAGTTTCTAACACCTTATTAATGGCATATGAAAAGCTTCTCAACTTTTCGAGTCGTCAAGAAACTATATAATACGTATAACATGCATAACAGGATTAGTTGCTAAAGAAGTTAGCCTTGTGGGTTCTGTAGACCTGTTTATTTATATATATTCAACTTATCACATACTTACATACATATTGAGTCGCCTAAAACATAAAAATTATAAAGGAATTTCCGTTTTTATTCTTTGAGAAATCTTTTTGTTGAAATACTGTAACTGTACTTGTGAGATGGGTTGAATGGTGTGTGAATTTTGCTAATAAACAAGTAACACCATAGCTCTAAAAACAAACAGCTAAAATACTACCAATATACTAAGAAATCGAAAATACCTATACTTAGATCGCAAAACAATTAAATGAATTTAAGTTTTAAGGCTATTGTCTAAATTTCCTAAAGCTTGTTAAAGAAAAACTCGTAATGGGAAAAAAGCAATCATCTCATCCTACATCAAAATAAAAATTCTTAATACTGTTGTGAATAGCTTTTTCGAAATAATTCTTTACTACTTGGGAATAACCCCGATTACACTATATATATGCAATTGTGCATAAAGTATGGAAGATTGATGCACAGACCAGACAGCTATAAGTTATTCATCATATAAGAATCGGTAATCTCCTGCATTACAGTTTGGCATTGCAATGAATTTTATTTTAAATAATGCAGAAGATTGGCAGACTATGTTCTAGATTGGTATATATTTACGCATCCTTGAACTCAATTGCAGGACACACTAATTAAATCCCACGTGTCTATTTTACAAGAAACGCGAATGTTTTATGCTTCCGAATTCTGAAGGGAAGAGCTGTGGAAAGATATTTATGTGGTGCATATATTGCGTACCATTATATACATATTTGGGCAAGCTCTAATAACCTTTTCAAGTAAAAATGATTGAATATCTACTTTCTAAGGCAAACTAAAAACCTCTGATAACTATATCTTTTCTTATCTCTTTTATTTAAGCTTCTTGCTTGTATCTTCCGTGTGTGTAGTAAAAAAAACCGTTGTGACATTTTAAAACATTTGACATTTATAGTGTTTTAGGGCCAATAAGAGGCAGGCAACAAGGGTAGAAGGTAGCTACTCGTTAGAGAACAAGAGCACGCACAGCACGAGTAGTTGTTGAAGAAGCTACGCTTTGGTCTCTTCCTCCAAATTTATTTATTTAATACCATAGCTTTGAAAAGTTACACATAATACGAATGTTTGATAAATATAACATGTTACATATGAATCTGAAAGAATATTTGGAGTTCCACGTATAGAAAGATAAACAAGGGAAAGGATTATTTGTTGGAGAGTTTTCATTGAAGCCGGCAACACAGTTATACGCTCTTGCGCCAGTGTACCATCCCTTTATTACTCGTTGAAAACAACTGACTCGCGAGTTAAGCAGTGAACATGCGAATTTTGCTTCAGCGTCGAGAAACGTTAGCAATAACTTTCTTTTCTGACGTATTGCTTTCATTATCGTATTCATGCTTGACTTGAAGAATATTGACTAGGGTGTGTCAATCATTGCTTTCAGAGGTTTGATAATGAATTTTATTACTTTTGTTTTGCTAAAAAGATACCTTGAAGAAAACGACAACGCTTGTCGAAACGTCCTGTGAAAATAATGAAATGTAACTGAAATATCCGATAAAAGCTTTATATTTGTCCCCAACAAAATAAATTCATTAATAGTTTTTATCGTCCATCTGCCTATTTTATCTATAATTAAAATATTTTATATCATTTATATAAAAAAAAATTTAATTTTAAGGTTATTCACAAGGAGGATTATTGGCACGAGCTATCCTTCAGTCGTCTCCTGATCACAATGTGAACAATTTTATATCATTATCATCACCCCAGGCTGGACAATATGGAAGTAAATATTTATTTTCTTCATTTCAAAATTTTTTGAAGATATAATATATTGACTTTGTTTTATATTTTAGCTAGCTTTCTGCATCTAATTTTTCCAGACTTGGCTGCCGAGACAGCTTTTGAACTATTTTATTCCAGAGTAGGCCAACACATATCTGTCGGTAACTACTGGAACGACCCACGCAAACACGATTTGTACCTTAAATATAGCGTTTTTCTTCCTTTTATTAATAATGAGATACATTCTTCTAATTCAACTCAATTTAAAAACAGTTTGTTAAAATTAAACAAAATGGTACTGATAGGTGGGCCAAATGATGGAGTTATAACACCGTGGCAATCGAGGTGTGTACAAGAATCATTTTGCAATTTTCTTTTTATATATTTATTTTATTTTTATTTATTTGTTTATTTCAGTCACTTCGGATTTTTCAACGAATCATTGAACGTAATACCTTTGGAAGAGACAGATATTTTCTTGAAAGATAGAATAGGTTTAAAGAGTCTTAAAAATGCTGAGAAACTCATCATAGTGACAAAACCGCATGTGTCTCATCTACTCTGGCATACCACTCCAAAAGTTATACGTGAAGTCATCTTACCTTATTTAGATTGAAAATTTTTAGGTTAACTCACAAAATACAAAAAAAAAAAAATTAAAACATTTTAGTATGGTTTTTATTGAAAACAAATGCTTATTGGAACAACCATGCCGATTATGGAATCCGACGGATTCATTGCGGAGGGAGAATTCGCCCATCCGCTGTCTTTGCTATTTTTGAAAACGCAAACCAAACCTGAAACAAGGGTGCACAAATTAGTGCTGATTACTAAAAAAATATCAAACTCGGCGGATTCATTGCAACGAGATTAACTCGCAACCGCTAATAAAGTTCGACCCTATTATCGAATCCGGCGGATTGACTATATTATCTCAACTTTCGTCCTTGAAATCGTTTTGAATTGTAGTACCAGCAAAATATAAAACGTGAAATAAAGAAAATAATGGACACAATTGGGTTTTTATGCAATCAGAAGTACAAGATATTAAAAGCTATGGGAAAAGCAAGAAGTTGCGCAGTTGAAGAAGGAGGAGCGATCGCTGCTTTCAAAGAGGAAGGACTTTCCTATAATCAAATTGTTAACAAAATGGGTCGCTCTAAAACTATGATAATTAATGCAATTAAGCATTTTTAACAAAAAAATACGATTGCCAAAGTTCCCCGCAAAGCCAGAGTTAGAAAAACAACAGCTAGAATTGATCGCAAAATCGCAATTTTGTCAATAATGGACCCAAGAAAAAGCTCTGCTGAGATTCATCGAGAAATAACTGCCGAATGTGATGCCCAAATAACACCTAGGACAGTCAGAAACCGATTAATTTAAATTGGGCTGCATGATAGACACCCCTATTCCGGGAGTCGTTTAGTGACATGTCACTTTATGAGTATGAGAAATCGGTATTACCATAGTCATTTAAGAATTTATAAAATGACACTAGTCATTTTGCTCCTGTCAGCTTCTGTGGAACGTATTTACCACTCGACATGTGTCATTTTTTGGTATTCCCGGAGTCACTAAACGACAGGAAAAGTGACAAAAACAGTCGATTTCAAATTAGTACATGACACAAAATTAAAAATGTCTAAAGAGTAAGTTTCTTTTGGTTTTTTTCTTATTTTTGTGTTTCTTGATATATATTTGCTTATTACTTGTGGTTTCCAAAGGTTAAAGGTATCAACACCTTCGCAAATCACTAGATTGGTTGAACTCATGTGCGTAATGAGAAAAAAAAGAGAATCTGAGGCAACCGGAGGAGGACCCTTTAGACAAACATTTTTAACGGAGTTGGATGAAACGGTTGCCAAACTACTCTTAAAGCATGAGACAGTGGACCCACCTGGAAGAGTGGTGGAGAGAAGAGGACATATGTTGGTTTCAAATGAATCCAACATTTCATTTATTACTTTGCTGATGGTCGGTTGTGCTAATCCTAGTCGTTGCCAACGCCACATTGGTAACTACCTTCAGCACAAAATCTCAATAGTGCGGCTAGCTTTGTGATGTATGGTATCGACCACGAACGTTTTTCAGGAGATATATGTTGTTGCAGGGTGTTCAGTAAATAAGTGAATGCTTCTTTGTTCAGCCTAAAATTCAATTTGAATCTTCAAAGTACATATAGAATTGAATTGAATATAGTTCCTCGTATTGTTTTCCTAATTTCTTACACATTTTTTGGAAAATCTAATGGAGAACAACCAGCTCTGATGCTTTTCCTCAGGTTTATTTCAGTTCTTTTTCTTATTTCTTCTTCTTCAATTTCGTTCCCTATATTTACAAACAGAGCTATGCTGTCAATGTTTCAAATAAAACACTTAAAAATTATTTAAAAGTTATTTTATTGAAAAATATAAACAAAGTGTAAGCATATGACATTTTGCATTTGACAGGCGGCTTTTGTTGTGGAACATATTCCACAAGTCATTTTAGTTTCGGAATACCGATGAAAAAATGAGATGACTTTAAAAATGACAATAGTCACTAAAATGAGATGACTCCCGGAATAGGGGTGAGAATTTCACGGAAGAAGCCCTTGGTAACATCCGAACAACGAAAAATGCGGGTTTCGTGATTGATTGATTTGATTTCAATGCATTTTTATTAAATTCATTTTTCTTACATGCTAGACAAAAATACTTAAATCTAGCTTAAACATACAATCAACTGATCTTAATTCTAACTTACTGACTCTTCACGAGTACTCTAAGCTAATCTAAGACATTTTTCATTTGCCCTTCGGCCTCTTGCATTTCTTTAATTTTATTGCTTAAAGCTACTTACACATTTTTTTTTATTCCTCCAAGAAATTCGTTTGCTCGCTCCCATTCTACTTGGACACTGGATCAATGGAAATTTATCCTGTGGAGCGATGAAACCAAGATAAATCTGTTGGGTCCTGATGGTAGACGCTTTGTTGCCAGACCAAAAAATGCAGCATTCGTTCCCAAGTATACCATACCCGTGGTAAAGCATAGAGGAGGTTCAATATATGTGTGGGGATGCTTTTCATGGTCCGGCGTTGGGCCAATTCATCGAATTGATGGCATCCTCACAAAAGAAAAATACGTAGAGATACTGCAAAGTGTGATGCTACCGTGGGCTGAGGAAAATTTACCTGTTATTTGAAAATTTCAACAGGATAATGATCCAAAGCACACGGCAAAAATCACTCACAAATGGTTACAGAAAATTTCCTTAGTGTTCCTGAATGGGCTTAATCAAGTCCAGATTTGAACCCTATTGAGCATCTTTGGGGAAATGTTAAGTGCGCTGTAAGCGGCCAGAATATACAAAATTTGGATGACCTTTATGCCAAGGTTAAAGAGGCTTGGTGTTCCATTCCAGTGGAGAGATGTCAGGCCCTTATTCGCACAATGCAACGTCGATGTGAAGATGTTCTTTGGCAAAAAGGATTTCCTACTAAATATTAGTCAATAAGCAAAATTTGAAAATTTTTTTTCTTATTTTTGTAAGTGGTCTTAATTATTTTTCCAACACAAAATATATTCTATTTCTGTTTTTGTATTTTTGTTGTTAAATGAAGTTATTTATTATTTGTTTTGAAGTCCACTAATATTTAGAAAATACCATAAAATAATAATAAGTAGAATATAAGTTATAAAAGCTATAAACAATACTAAAAATCATGTCTACTTTACTGGATTCAGAGGTGGTCCTAATTATATTTCCATAGCTCCAAGAAAAAACTGCCACCTGTGTTAAGATCCACATCCTTAACTCCCGAACTTAAGTTGGCTGTATAATTAAGGTTCCTAGCTGAGGGTTGCTATCAGACTGGAACTGGCAAAGACTTTGATGTTGGAATGGCGCAACTAACAATTTCTGTTGTTCTTTCCGAAGTATTCGATATTATAATTATGTATCAAATGGATAAATGTAAGAATGAGAGAGGAAGAAAAGCAAGATTAGCGAAATTATACTTTTATGAAAAATCAAGGATTCCAAGGATAAAAACTGTAAAAATTACGATTTAATCACCTTTTTCCACTCAACAATTTCTTTGATTGGAGGTGTTTTGCAAAAATTCAGGATCCTTTTTTGCGCAGCTCTTGGCAATGTCAGTATTCCTTTTCATTGCAGTCCACGTTGCCTGGAAATGTAAGAGCGTCGTTGGTTTTTTGAAAATAAAATTAAATTAAATTATAAAATTAAATTATTTCTGTTCATTTCAAGTATATAAAACTTATTTTCTGTTGCACAGACTCATCTTCATTTTGATTAAAAAAAAAAAACAAAAAAAAGACCAAACCTACCTTAATAATAACTTGTCTACATTAATATAACCTAACCTAACTAGAACCATACTTAGACTATTGATTGTTTTTTTATATTTTTATTCTATTCTAACTTAATCTACCTTACCCTAAATGTACCAATATGCTGCCGGCGTAGAGCTAGTGTTTGAACTAGATAACGCCACCTGGGGTGACTGATGAGGCTACAACCAGCAGTAGAACTGCCGTTCCTTCTCACTCTCCACTCTATCGCAGACAGAACCATATCGGACAGCAATACACCATGATTGGCCGGATTAGCGCCATATAGCATATCAACTTTACTTTGAAATCCATTTGACTGCTATAAATCAACCTGCTTGCCATAACGAAGGTTTCGCCATGTATGAATGTTACCATTCAGATACTGGTTCGACATAATGCCAAGACATCGCACTACATTTTTAACGGCTAAAAGTCGCTCTGGTGGGTCCAATATGCTGCAAAAAATATTGATCATCTCGACCTTTGGCTGTACGCGACTAAATCATCGGCGTACGCAATCAAGTGCTGCATGGAGCCTACCTACTCGCTTGTGAACATTGCGAAAAGGATCGGCGAGTTTATTGTACCCTACTTGAGTCCATTTTTTATATCGAATATCATGGTAGTGGTCACATTGCCATTTTTAAGAATTAACTACTTCTCCGTTATCATATCATAGATCGTGTAAAGCAGTGACCTACTTATATGCAATTAGCTGCGGCATGCTCAAACCGCAAGCATCTTGCGCAGAGGATGATATGAGTGCTCTTTCTTAGCGTCTCCCAAGAGATCTGCTGAGAGTTGATGAATCCGAGCTTCTTCAGGTTCTCAATCTTACTTTCGGTTTTCAGCTGTTCCGGAAACAGCGGAAGTGCACGTTGCTCATTCCTTGATGGGACGTTGGAGAAACGTTCAACTCCCATAAAAACTACGCCTTCGACTTGTTCTTCGATTATAAGCATTTGAGGAGAATGGTTTGGGTTTTATCTCCTTTTGAAGTGTAAGTAAAAAATTCGGCCCAGCTGCCTTTATACCTTTTTTTAATTAAATTATATCTATCAACTGAAAAGAAGCATATAGCCTGTTTTCGAGCTCCCTGATTCTTAACAAAAAATTTGTCCTTTGCTGACAGCGTACATACTCGATTGTGTATGCCGTGTGTAAGCCGTTTATATTAATTGGTGGTAGTCGTATCATCTTCTGCTGCCGTTGTTGTTGTTGTTTCTGCTGCTGCTGGTTCTTCAAATATTGCTGCTGGTGTTGTTGTTGGTCACGCTGTTTCTGTTGCTGCTTCGACTGATGTTTTTGAAGTTGTTGATTTGTCTGTTGAAGCCGATGTTGTTGTTACTGCTGTAGTTGTTGCGGTTGTGGTACCGTATGCAACTGCTGTTGTTCTTGGTTCTGCGGTTTCATCTGCAGTTGTTGTAGTGACTTTTTGGCTTGGGGTAGCTTTGCAATTTTCTCAAATTTTATCTGTAGGACTTTAATAAAGGCCTCAAGCTCTTCTTTCTCATTTAATTTTTCGAGCAGGTCTCTTTCATCATCTCGCCTTTCCCAACTCATCGTTTTGTATGACAACTTCCGCCATCACACGTCGTTTTAATATAGATAGCTGTGGACGTGGTTTCCATCCTTTTTTAAACACTGTTTTTTCTGATGTAGTCTCCGGATCTTCACTCGTAATCGTTGATCGATCCTCGTCCTTAGTCTGGGTCCTTTTTGTTTTGAACTCAGACCGAAATTTGTTCACTTTTTTGCTTGTGATTTTTTTCTGTCGTATATTTGTTTTTCACTTTTCCTGTAATACAGGCACTCTCTATAGCCGCCGTACTCCACCATCTCGAATGACGACTGTTGAAAACAAGCCTTGTATCAGCACATATGGTCCGCTTGGAAGAACGTAGAAATAACTAAACAAACTTGCACCAAGGTGACTCACCCCTATCTCACTCAATGTGAAACATTCACCGCCTCAACTGAGTTTTAATATATTGTCCATATGTTTTATGGAAATGTGTAGGAGGAAGACTTTTCCCGAACACAGCAGTTTGTACAATATTTATAGACTGAATAATTTGTTACCGAATTTCTGGAAAGAGATTGGTTTTGTACGAATGAACTCCAAGCCTCGGTCAATGGAGAGATCATCAATATCCAGAATAATACCGGTATTAAAGTACAGGAACCGTTATAGCGAAGTTAAGTTTGCTTACGTACAATACGAGTATCTGTTTCGATTATATATTTGCTGTCCTTGAAAAACGTATATTTAACTTGGCTGCACATATATTTGTCTTCTTCATATAATATTACAGTCAGAGGTGGACCTGGGCCTTGATCAACAAGCTTATCCAGGCACAATCGTTATCCTGCTGCCTCCAATTTCATTCTCCACTTGTGTACTAGCGGATCGGGGGCGTCTTATATTGCGTTTTCCCACTGGTTTAGAATCAAACGCTTTTCAGGTGGGAGCAGTATTACCCGTGCGATTAATATGAGCCCATAAATAACTGGCTAGGCCCATGCTAAATCCATCCACAAAACAGGTTCAAATTGAACCCAGAACTTCTTCATCTCTTCGGATTCTTTAAGATTCTATGTCGTAGAGGAGGACAGGTATGATCAAGGTGCTATATAATGTAAGCTTGATCCTTCGAGAAAGGGCGTACTACTCAATTGCCTCTTAAGCCTAAAGATCGGTTGACAGGAGTAATTCTACATTCTTCAATTCTTGCACTGCCTCGAAGATAAAGTTGCCTATGGTAACGTTCTGTTCGAATCGTTGATGATTTTTCGATATAAAATGCCTTCAATATCAGCAAACGTTTCATTGACGATGTCGTCCATGTATGCCTCTTGTGTTGGCGAGTCAGTTTTGCACGAATTTTCCAAGATCTATGTTAAAAAAGGCACATGACGACGCGATGTTTTGTGTATAACTTTATTCACATTAAAGGTCTCGGTCATTTCTTTTTTTACTTGCTTTATTGAGATTTCGACCTGTCACAAAATCCAGTAGCGTAAGTCCATTCTCGGACGTGTCGTCACGCAGGCTGTGCTTAAGGTTGACTGTAGCAAAGATAACATCTTTGCCCAGATTTGCGTTGAAATTCCTTAGAACGATCTTAGTTTTATAGGTGAGGCATTGATTGTGATTGTAAATCCCTTCTAGGAGAACCCAAAAATTATCCTTGCTATCCTTGTCATCTTTTTTCTCCTTTGGAGATAGCCTATATGCGTTATGAGGCACTCGCTTATTTATGTAAAGCGTAAGACATTTTCCCTAGGTCTGCCACGAACAACAAATCCTCGTGATCTGTTAAGGGATCTTACATTCCAAGTACGGAACCGAAAATCGTTGTTCTTATTTGGTTTTCCGTTGCTAGTTGTCGGTTCTAAACCGGTTGTTTAGAACTGAATCCCCGAGCTTGGAAGATCGGGCGCTGGTTACAGCCCTTGTATATGGGACCCCTGTATATGTTGTTATTTACAAGACAAAACCAAATTTATGTATAACAACGTGTAGGAGTAGGTTGGATTAAGTTTGAACTAAAACACATCTACTTGATAAAAGATCGTAAATTTAAAAACGTGAAATAAAAATTAGGTTTTTTGGTTTTAATTTATGATTGAAAAGAAACAGACTGACAGGAGACAGGAGACGGGAGACGGGAACTACAAAAATTCATCATTGTGCGAAATATTTGATACTTGATCTTTGGTAAATGCTTTGTCAAGACATCCTCCGGTTGTTCACCCGCTGGCATAAAATACAATATCGTCCAACTGGTCTCGTTTAAAATGGTGCATCAATATGTTAAGTGTGTTTTCTGGATTCTTTACAAGGCGAATGGTATTCTTAGAATCCAAGAAAAAACATCGACTCCTTAATTTCGCCTTGCAATAACTCCACCAGAAGGCCAGGTCTTTTATAATATGTGAAGCTGATAGTAAAACCTGGTAAACCGTCTTATTTACCTATTAGTTACAGGACAATTAGTCTGCTTAGCTCTTTAAGTAAATGTCTCGAAAAGGTTTGATACAGTCGGCACAATGGTCTACTCCATAAACTTTTGCACGCAAAAATTGTAAAATCGTTTCTGTCATTGCGTAGTTTTGGGGTGTGTATCACAACGCGCTGGTGTCCCGCAAGGCTCTGCACTTGGGCCAATTCTTTTCAATATATACACGTCTTTGCCTTATTTGCTGATGACACATATCCATACTTACAGTGCTGATTCAATCGGTTTCAAAGTTGAAATTAATCTGCAATCTGGTATAAGTACTTCTGATGTATTTTACAAAGCCTGGAAAATCAAATTGAATGCTCTGAAGACTCAAGCTATTTTCTTTTCTCGAAAAAGAAAATAATTTCTTGCAAGATTGCAAGAAATTGAACGTTGAATAAATTGCATGCGTCGATAAATTGCCTTTCCTCTTTCGAGTCATTCGAATTATTTCTGTCATCATAACAATAATTTAGTTTAAATAAGAGATAAATAAACTTTTACATTGATTGTGAATACTTAAGCGAGCCAAGAGAGTCGCGGTACTCGGTGGAGTACTTGCTTAAAAGAATAGGAAAGCTAGAGGAGTATTGGGTCGACTTTCAAGTAAATATCGGCCACTTGGAAGACTTAAGAAAGACAAACCCGCAGCATCAGTATTTTAAACAGCAGTATTTTAAGCAGGTTGAAGAAAGATGTGTCAATATAAAGAAGACTTTGAAGACAAAGCTGGAGTCGATAAGAGGAAATGTTAATATCGTAGCTCCTTACACTTCAATTCAACTTGAGGCAAGACAACATTGCAGAAATACATCAGAGAAACTAGAGGCCCCGGCGAGATTGGAGGAGCCGGCGAAACCAGTGAAGTATCCAGTAAAATGTACAAGGCTGAATCTGGTTAAAAACAGATTCAATCGCATGGTTTGCATTTAAGTAAAAATTCTTCTTCTTCTTCTTCGGATGGCGCTACAGTCCGGGGTGGACCTGGGCCTCAACCAACATGCCTCTCCAGCTAGCACGATCTCTTGCCAGCTGCTTCCAATTGCGCACTCCAAGTTGGTTGAGGTCCTTTTCCACTTGTGTGCGCCATCTCAGTCTGGGACGTCCTCTGTTGCGTTGTCCCTGTGGTTCGGATTCGAAGACTCTTCGGGCCGGAGCAGTGCTGTTCATCCGCTCTACATGGCCTAGCCACCTTAAGCGTTGTATCCGTAGACGCTTGAGTAGGTTCATGCCGCCGTACAGCCCATACAGTTCGTGGTTGAATCCTCTCCTCCATATGCCATCAACGCAAACAGGACCAAAAATCGCACGCAGAACTTTTCTCTCGAACAGACCAAGGCTTCCTCATCCGCTTTTAGTAACGTCCAGGTTTCTGCGCCGTAAAGCAGGACAGGGATGATCAAGGTGTTGTACAAAGTTACTTTGGTCGTTCGGGAGAGGGCTTTATTACTCAATTGCCTCTTAAGCCCAAAGAAACAGCGATTGGCAAGAGTGATTCTGCGCTTGAGCCGAGATAGACGAAGTCCTTAACTACCTCGAAATGTCTGCTGCCCATAGTGACGCTCTGTCCGAGACGTCGATGTTCTGCGTCCTTCTTCGATGACAGCACATACTTAGTTTTGCCCTCGTTTACCACCAGTCCCACTTTAGCCGCTTCCGCTTCGATGCTAGCAAGCGCCTCATTGACGGCTCGCTGAGTTCGGCCGATCACGTCAATGTCATCCGCATAAGCTAGCAGTTGAACGGACTTGTGGAAGATCGTGCCTCTGGTGTTGACGTGTGAGTTACGCACGATCCCCTCAAGAATGGTGTTAAAGAAGTCGCATGACAGCGCGTCGCCTTGTCTAAATCCTTTTTTGACATCGAAGGTCTCGGTGAGTTCGCTACCGACCTTGACGGAGCAGCGAGAGTTCTCCATCCTCATCTTACACAATCTGACGAGTTTGGTAGGGATGCCAAAACTAGACATGGCACTGTATAGCTCGTCTCTATGCACGCTGTCATACGCGGCCTTGAAATCGACAAATAGATGGTGGGTGTCGATTTGTACTTCTTGGGACTTCTCCAGGATTTGCCGCAGTGTGAAGATCTGGTCGATTGTGGACGAGTCCCTGGCCTGAAACCACACTGATAAGGACCTATCAGGTTGTTGACGAACGGTTTCAGGCGCTCACACAATACGGCAGAGAGAATCTTATATGCGATATTAAGGAGACTGATCCCTCGATAGTTGGCGCAGTCGAAGGGGTCTCCTTTCTTGTGGACCGGACATACGATGCTGAAATTCCACTCGTCGGGCATGCTTTCCTCCGACCATATCTCACAGATGAGCTGGTGCATGCACCCAACCAGCTCATCCCCAGCATCTTTGAACAGCTCTGCGGACAGTCCGTCCGCGCCAGCAGCTTTGTTCGACTTCAGTCTCGATATCGCTATCTTGACCTCGTCGAAGTCTGGGGGACGGAATTCTTGTCCATCGTCGTCCAAATTGAGTGGAACTTTCTGCCTAACAGCGCGATTTGTGTCGTCATCACCGTTTATTTTTTTTTTTTTTTCAGATTCTCAGCACCGCCTGCGACTCTACCACCAGTTGTCCATTTTGGTCCCGGCAGTCTTCAGTCCGAGGTTTGTAACCGCCGGATAACTATTTTATCATGCGGTAAAAATTTCGGACATCATTCTTGCCATAACACCTTTCCATTTTCTCGACCGCGCTCTTCTCGTGCTCTTTCTTTTTCTTCTGAGAAGCCGGTTCTCCTCCCTTCTTCTCTGTAGAGCTCACAAACAGCTCTCGTCGTTCGATGCAGCGTTGCCTTGTAAGCTTCCTGTTTGGCTGCATGCGCCTGCCTGCACTCGTCGTCAAACCATGGGTTCCTCTTAGGTGGTGGCGTGAAACCCAGCACATCAGTGGCGGCCTCTTTGATGGCTTCTTGACAACGTTTCCATTTGTCTTCTATTGTTTGTGCAGGCAGCGTCGAACTTTGAGACAGTTTCAGGGAGAATCGATCGGTAAAGGCTCTAGCAATCGGCAGCTATTGTAGCTGTCCGACGTCAAACCGTTTTGGCCTGTCTTGACTCCGTTGCTCTCTCGATACCCGGGTTCTTACCTTGGCTACAACAAGGAAATGATCCGAGTCGATGTTAGCACCTCGGAAGGTTCGGACATCGAGAATATTGGAGGAGTGTCTGACGTCAATCGCAACATGATCAATCTGGTTGACGGTTGATTGATCAGGTGATCGCCAGGTCCCTTTATGAATGTTAAGGTGTGGGAACCGGGTGCTGGCCACAGAGAGAGTGCGCCCCGAGGCGAAGTCAACTAGCCTGAGTCCGTTTCCGAAAGTGTTGGCGTGCAGGCTGTGTCTTCCGACATCGTCTCTTCCCAGCTGACTGTTGAAATCTCCTAGAACGATCTTGGTGTCGTAGCTGGGGCATCGATCGTATGTCCTTTCTAGAAGGTAATAGAAGTCTTCTTTACTGCTGTCATCTTTTCCCTCTGTCAGGGCGTGGGCGCATATGAGGCTTATATTTCCGAATTTAGCCTTGATGCGGATTGTTATGAGGCGTTCGCTTATGTATTGGAAGCTTAAAACTTTTTGCCTAAGTCTGTCTCAAACAACAAAGCCGCATCCAAATAAGCGTTTCCCTATCTCCATGTAGCAGTCGCCGTGATATATGTCGCAGTTTCTCACTATTCTCTTGCCCTGCCCATCCCACCGCATTTTCTGAATTGCGGTAATGTCTGCTCTATAGCAGTTCAGGGCCTCCACAAGTTCATCGGCTGCACGTGATCTGTTTAGGGACCTCACATTCCACGTGCAGATTTGTAAATCATTGTCCTTTGTACGTTTGCGAGGGTCGTCAACAGTGTATTCATCCGTATACGAGGCATTCGGTTGTTCCGTATCTAAAATTTTTTTTAATGTGGTAGGGCAGTTACCCCGACGCACACCCCCAACCTGGAGGGCCAGGTTGCAAACTATGAATGAGGAAGTGATGACATCACAGGAAGAAGAGGATTACAACCAGGAGTACGTAACGAGCAACGAGTTTATCGATTTGGAGCAGATGTATCAAGATGCATACATTTAAATCAAAGAGGCAGAGGAACAACGTACACAAAACCTGGCTCCAGAAACGGAAACACAAACTTCTAACCATTAGCATTCCAACATTTAGTGAAAAATATGAAGAGTGGACACCATTTTGGGAACTATATGAGCGACTAGTGCACCAAAACAAAGCCTTAACTATTATTGAAAGGATTCAATATCTTAAAGGAAACCTAAGCGGAGAAGCTGCCAGAATTGTCAGTCATCTATCACCGACAGCAGGCAATTATGAAACAGCTATAGAACTGCTAACAAACCGGTTTCAAAATCCAGAAGCATTGGTCAACAACTATATTCAAAAGTTGCTCAGTCTTGAAAAATCAAGAGATTTAAAAACCATCATGGATTCGACGAGAGAGATTTTATATGACATAAAGAATTTGGGAGTTAATGTCAGTTCCTGGGATCCATTGGTGATTCAACTTATATGCCCAAAACTTGACCCTGAATCTAGAAAATTATATCAACAGTCAAGGGCGACGTCAATCGAAATTCAAAATTTAAGTACATTTTTCGATTTTATTGAAGGCAGATTCAGAGGATTAGAGAACAGTCACGAACCCAACAGGGAAAATTTGTCGCAAACATTTAAAACAACCAGCATTCCTGAAAAACCATTTGAATACAGTTGCACAATCAAAATATGTTGTGTGCAACGCGATAAATCAAACAAACAAATGTAAGGAATTCTTGAGTATGCAACCTGCTTGCACGATGGACATGATGCAAAAGATTGTCCCTCAAAGAAAGGATGCAGAATATTTACTCAAAACCATAATTCGTTGCTTAATTTTCCCCTAGGTGAGAGCACCACAATCTTGGTAGCTGGAAGAATGACGAGTGAAGAAGCACCATGAACAAAACAAACTACCACGGTACATCCAAATAGCTGTATGGTACTACTAGCCACCGCCATGGTAAACGTGTGCATTGGAGGACACGTGAATCTGGTGCGAGTTTTGATTGTTCAAGTATCTCAATCATGCTTCCTAACTGAGAAGCTAGCTCAGCAAATAAGGGCACCATTGTCCAAGTACGAATCAATTGAAAATGGAATCAATGGCCATACTACGCGAATAATAGGAGCATGTTATCTCACCATTCAATCCATCCGCGATGAAGAAGTCAACGTGGAGTTGGAAGCCCCTGTAATGTCTGCCATCACATCAAGACTACCATTACATAAATTTGTTTCCAATCAGTGGCCACACATCCAAGGCTTGAAGTTGGCGGATCCTTGGTATGGACAACCCAAGGATATCGAGTTACTAATTATATCAGACATTTTACCACACCTTCTGACCCATGGATTGATCAAGGGTCCACATAACACTCCAATGGCACAACAAACAAGGTCTGGCTGGATACTATCGGGACCAATCATCATAATCTCAACTCCGAAGGAGTAACCACCTGCTAAGATCCTCACTTCATGCATCAGTGTATGCAGAGAAGATGACGAATTAAAGAAATTTTGGAAGCTCGAAGAAGTACCCATTGCCAAAGTAAAGTGTTGCCACAACTAAAGGATCGGAGCGTCTTGAAGGAAAATAAAGTTAATTTATTTGCTGTTCGGTCCAATTTATGTCTCTTTTCTTTAGGAATGTGTATGAAGACTTGAGATCCAAAAATATGCATGTGGTCAACTTTCGATTGTATGCCGAATTACATTAATTCGTATGGTGACTTTTCTGGAACTATACTGGTTTCAGATCGTTCCATACTGTATTTTCAGGCTCCCAGAATTTCGCATAAAGCATTGTTCTCGCCGACTGAGCAATCGTTTTAATCTCTCTTTCAGCAAAGACATTTTGTTGAGGCGTAAATGGTACAATACTTTGATCATGAATACCCGTGCTGTCGGAAAACGGTTCCATCCCATTGCCTGAATTTTATTTGCACTAACTTCACAACCCTCACAACGAAAATGAGTGAAATCATCTCTTACCAAAAAAAAAAGAACTTTGATACACCAAGAAACTGTTCTTTCATCGGGCGGCATACATCAGCATCATGAATGTGTTGATAAGATTTAGATGCCTCGCCCCGACTCTTTTGACTTCCAGGTTGATATTTTCCATAGACATGCTTCACACGTCAACTCCCGGTCAATGAAATTAATAAATTTTCGAAGCACGAATTTCCAACAGCGGGTTCATCAGTCAATCCTGACACTATTTATGCACAAAAGATCATTTCTAGGTTTGAAGCCTTCGACCAGATAAGGCGAATGGGGAAAATTACCTTTTCCAGATGAAGCAGCATTTTGAGGCACATGCCATTGCATAAGGAAATCTGATGAAATCATATTTTCTATAGTCGAGCTGTGATTATCTCTTAAATCTGCTAATTAATCTGTGCGAAACAATGAACTTAAGTGTATACATATACATTTGTGAAGCTAACCTCATGTCTTACTTACACTTAAAATCCAAGTAACGTATACTTGTATGGAGATTCTGCCTTCGTGTGCAAAAAAGAGGGTTGCAATTTATCCTGTGCGGCGTAAATGACACAATACAAATATTCGTCCTTGGAAAAACTTCAACACATCATCACAGGATTTGAGACATTTTGTTATGATGAGGGCGAGCTGGATAATTAATTAAATACATTTTGGGAGCTCGAAGAAGTACCCATTGCCAAAGTAAAGACTACGAAAGAGGAAACACACAGATGAGATGAAAACGGGCGATATGTTGTCAAATTGCCACTACTAAAGGATCGCAGCGTCTTGGGCCACTCACGAAAAATTGCTTTAAAGCGATTTTTTCTATTAGAGCTAAGATTCGTGAAAAACGAGTAACTCTGTCATGAATATTTCAAATTTATTCAGGAATATACTGCTTTTGGACACACGGATGAAATACAAGAAGATTGCACTGGAAAAACTTACTGTTTTCCACATCATGCAATAGTGAAGACTGATAGTACCAGGACCGTCGACGAGTTTTCGTTGTCATCAACCCATCATATTGCGCGATATTTTAGCGGTGTGAACCACTAGCCCACACAAATGTCAATGACATTGTTTTCAGTTACAGTGGGCATAAAAGTTGTGGAGAGTGAATTTAAATTTAAATTGGCCTATAGCTTGGCCGTTCTGATAGGTTAATCGACTTGATAACAACGTCTCCATCGAAGCAATAAAAAAAAGTTATCAACAATTGTAAATTCATATTTTAAAACCTAAATACAAAAAGTTTCATAAAATAAAAATAATGAAAAAATTCAACAATGTATGAAGTTAACAAAATGAAGAAAATTACATCACTTAACATTATAATAAGTAATAAACTTAATAAAAAATCTATTCTATTATTCCAGAAAATAGGGCTTGAGATCATATTGTATTTAAGTATATCTACAAAGTAAATCCAAATTAACTAAGGATAAGTGATAAGTGTAGTGGCTGGGTGATGTGGGAACAGCGTAGGCACTGATTGGTATCAACCTGGCGATGCCCAGCTGTTGTAACTGTTTCCCACACATCAACTGTGCTTATAGTACCTCCACGTCGGTAGCCACCGGATACTGGTTGTTGTTCATCCGAACTCAACTTGCTAAACCTATAAGTGCGACCTCCGCCCAAGAGGTATAAAAAAGGGTCCGGTCCTCCAGGTTGGGGGTGTGCGTCGGGGTAACTGCCCGGCCACATTAAAAAGAAATAGTTATGAACCAACCGAATGCCTCGGATACTGATTGATACACTGTTGACGACCCCCGCAAACGAACAAAGGACAATGATTTACGGATCTGCACGTTGAATGTGAGGTCCCTAAACACACCACGTGCAGCCGATGAACTTGCGGAGGCCCTGGACTGCTATAAAGCAGACATTACCGCAATCCAGGAAATGCGGTGGGATGGGCCGGGCAAGAGAAGAGTGAGAAACTGCGACATTTACCACGGCGACTGCTACAGGGAGAGAGGGAAACGCTTATTTGGATGCGGTTTTGTTGTTCGAGGCAGACTTAGGCAAAATGTCTTAAGCTTCCAGTACATAAGCGAACGCCTCATAACAATCCGCATCAAGGCTAAATTCGGAAATATAAGCCTCATATGCGCCCACGCCCCGACAGAGGAAAAAGATCACAGCAGTAAAGAAGACTTCTATCACCTCCTAGAAAGGACATACGATCGATGCCCCAGCTACGCCACCAAGATCGTTCTAGGAGATTTCAACGCTCAGCTGGGAAGAGAAGAAGTCTTTACTAAAGTCATCGGAAGACACAGTTTGCATGCAAATACCTCCGGAAACGGACTCAGGCTAGTTGACTTCGCCTCGGGGCGAAATCTCTCTGTGGCCAGCACGCGGTTCCCACACTTTAACATTCATAAAGGGACCTGGCGATCACCTGATCCATCAACCGTCAACCAAATTGATCATGTTCCGATCGACGTCAGACACTCCTCCAATATTCTCGATGTCCGAACCTTCCGAGGTGCAAACATCGACTCGAATCATTTCCTTGTTGTAGCCAAGGTAAGAACCCGGATATCGAGAGAGCAACGGAGTCGAGACAGGCCAAAACAGTAGGACGTCGGAAAGCTACAATCGCAGCCGATCGCTAGAGCCTTTACCGATCGATTCTCCCTGAAACTGTCTCAAAGTTCGACGCTGCCTGCACAAACAATAGAAGACAAATGGAAACGTTGTCAAGAAGCCATCAAAGAGGCCGCCACCGATGTGCTGGGTTTCACGCCACCACCTAAGAGGAACCCATGGTTTGACGACGAGTGCAGGCAGGCGCATGCAGCCAAACAGGAAGCTTACAAGGCAACGCTGCATCGAACGACGAGAGCTGTTTGTGAGCTCTACAAACAGAGAAGAAGGGAAGAGAACCGGCTTCTCAGAAGAAAAAAGAAAGAGCACGAGAAGCGCGCGGTCGAGGAAATGGAGAGGTGCTATGACAGGAATGACGTCCGAAATTTTCACCGCAAGATAAAACAGTTATCTGGCGGTTACAAACCTCGGGCTGAAGCCTGCCGGGACCAAAATGGACAACTGGTGGTAGAGTCGCAGTCGGTGCTGAGAATCTGGAAGGATCATTTCTGCAGACTCCTAAACGGCGATGACGACACAAATCCCGCTGTTAGGCAGAATGTTCCACTCAATTTGGACGACGATGGACAAGAATTCCGTCCCCCCGACCTCGACGAGGTTAAGATAGCAATTTCGAGACTGAAGTCGAGCAAAGCTGCTGGCGCGGACGGACTGTCCGCAGAGCTATTCAAAGATGCTGGGGATGAGCTGGTTGGGTGCATGCACCAGCTCATCTGTGAGATATGGTCGGAGGAAAGCATGCCCGACGAGTGGAATTTCAGCATCGTATGTCCGGTCCACAAGAAAGGAGACCCCTTCGACTGCGCCAACTATCGAGGGATCAGTCTCCTTAATATCGCATATAAGATTCTCTCTGCCGTATTGTGTGAGCGCCTGAAACCGTTCGTCAACAACCTGATAGGTCCTTATCAGTGTGGTTTCAGGCCAGGGAATCGTCCACAATCGACCAGATCTTCACACTGCGGCAAATCCTGGAGAAGTCCCAAGAAGTACAAATCGACACCCACCATCTATTTGTTGATTTCAAGGCCGCGTATGACAGCGTGCATAGAGACGAGCTATACAGTGCCATGTCTAGTTTTGGCATCCCTACCAAACTCGTCAGATTGTGTAAGATGACGATGGAGAACTCTCGCTGCTCCGTCAAGGTCGGTAGCGAACTCACCGAGACCTTCGATGTCAAAAAAGGATTTAGACAAGGCGACGCGCTGTCATGCGACTTCTTTAACACCATTCTTGAGGGGATCGTGCGTAACTCACACGTCAACACCAGAGGCACGATCTTCCACAAGTCCGTTCAACTGCTAGCTTATGCGGATGACATTGACGTGATCGGCCGAACTCAGCGAGCCGTCAATGAGGCGCTTGCTAGCATCGAAGCGGAAGCGGCTAAAGTGGGACTGGTGGTAAACAAGGGCAAAACAAAGTATATGCTCTCATCGAAGAAGGACGCAGAACATCGACGTCTCGGACAGAGCGTCACTATGGGCAGCAGACATTTCGAGGTAGTTAAGGACTTCGTTTATCTCGGCTCCGCGGTGAATAGGGACAATAACATCAGTACCGAAATCAAGCGCAGAATCACTCTTGCCAATCGCTGTTTCTTTGGGCTTAAGAGGCAATTGAGTAATAAAGCCCTCTCCCGAACGACCAAAGTAACTTTGTACAACACCTTGATCATCCCTGTCCTGCTTTACGGCGCAGAAACCTGGACGTTACTAAAAGCGGTTGAGGAAGCCTGTCTGTTCGAGAGAAAAGTTCTGTGCATGCGATTTTTGGTCCTGTTTGCGTTGATGGCATATGGAGGAGAAGATTCAACCACGAACTGTATAAGCTGTACGGCGGCATGAACCTAGTCAAGCGTCTACGGATACAACGCTTAAGGTGGCTAGGCCATGTAGAGCGGATGGACAGCACTGCTCCGGCCGGAAGAGTCTTCGAATCCGAACCACAGGGACAACGCAACAGAGGACGTCCCAGACTGAGATGGCGCACACAAGTGGAAAAGGACCTCAACCAACTTGGAGTGCGCAATTGGAAGCAGCTGGCAAAAGATCGTGCTAGCTGGAGAGGCATGCTGGTTGAGGCCCAGGTCCACCCGGACTGTAGCGCCATCTGAAGAAGAAGAAGAAGTGTTACCCACGAATCAAATACCTAGGGACATCCTTCGGCTCTGTCAACTTCCTCCTGGTGCTGTTGTTGTTCTACGTTGTAAGGCCTTATGTTGCTAGGCGATGGAATTCCCCTGTAACTGCAGACCTTTTTTTCATTTACAAAAGTATTTTTTTATTGTTAATTTTTTCTAATTCCTTAAATCTAGAAGTAAAAATACTTAAACTAGTTACAAATTTCTAAATTATTGTTAAAACTATCTTACTGGCCCTATGCAGGCGCTCTAAATTAATATAAATATTTATTACAAGTGCCTTCCGGCGTTGTCTTTTGTATTTTATATTTGCAGTATTCTATGCACTATTTGTAGATATTATTAAAACTAAGAAAATTGTTACAGAAAAAACTTAGCAATATAATCTATTATTTTAAAAATTAATTAATATTTATCTTAATGTATGACTATTCTAACTAACCTACCTAACACTAACTTAACACTAACATTTTTATCTTATTTTTTGTTTTATTTTATTGTTACAATCTAGTCTATTCGAAATTAACCTACATGTAAGTTGACCATATCAATATCCGCAATTAAATACCTGTCATTGGGTAGAACCTTTTAGACCTCGTAAGGCCCTCGATATTTTGCAAGTAATTTGTTATTTACCCCTGGAGTGGTGCTGACAGTTTTCAACATTACGTATTTGCACTGGTGGTACGTTCTGGGTTTTTTATGGTGACCATCGTAATATATTTTGTTCGGTTCCTGAGCCTTTCTTATATTATGACCCGCCTGACTACTAATCTCTTTAAAGTTAGCCCGTCTCTTTCCCAAAGCATGTACGAGAAATTCTCTAACCCGATCTGATAACACACCCTACTGATTTTGTACGAACAAAAGGAATACTTGGTGTGAATCCCGTGCTTCTAAATATTACCAGTGTTCAACTTAAGCTAAATGCTTGTCCCAACAGCCAGTTGTGGTTGAATCGCATTCTTTGCCCAGCATAGGTATGAGCACACAATTCACACGTTCTACCTGCCCGTTCGACTGGGGTGAATGCGTAGAGCAATCTTACATGTTACATTTTCCTACAAGAAATCTCCAAATTCATTTGAAGTGAAACACGTTCCACGGTCCGAAATAATCCTGTTTGGTTTCGAATAATTTTCGAAATAAGACCTCAGACAAGCTACGGCTTCATTGCTTGAAGTTGCTTTTACTGGGATTGACTTAGTGAATTTTGTGAAACTATCCACAATCAAGAATATGTTGTTTTTGGTTGGTTATTAGGCAATGGACCGAGATGGTCAAAGTGCAGTAAGTCAAAAGGCAAGTCTCCTTTAGGAATGGAATGCAATGATCTCTCTACTTGACCGGATGGAGGTGAGAAGTGAATGCATTTCAAGCACTTTTAAATATAAGATTTAACCTTATCTTTCATCCTAGGGAACCAATAGATGCTAGACAAGTGTTCATAGCATTTGTCAACTCCCAAATGGCACATCGCTTCATGTTGTGTCCGTATAACGTGGTCCTCCATGTTGGATGGGACATAAAAACGTACTTTATCCTTTCATTAATGATATATTAGGCCATCAAGGATTTCAAACTATGAGCTTTCTGCCTTTTCTAATTTGGAAAGATCGATACGATTTTGGGGTTTGACGCTGAGCCGCTGCTTATACGAATTCGAATGTTTCATCGTCAACATGAAGAATATTGAACGATCGGCTAAAAGCATCGACATGTGTCATGCGTTCAGCCTTCTGTTGCACCACGTATTCAAAACTCTGTAGTTATAGCGCTCAACGTGATATACGCCTATTTAATGTTTTCTTTTGAGTGTAAGAGTCAGGGCTTGACAATAGGTGACAATCTTAAACGGTATTCCGATAAGATAAACCTTGCGCATAAGTAATTTATATGGTTTCGAGCTCATAGCTGCGGTATTTACTCTCAGCTTTGGTTGATGGCCTTGAAAAATAGAAAATGGGGTGGAATTTCCCGTAAGCTTGCTTCTGCTCCAAATCCAACGCTACTAGCATTCGTAATGAATAAGTGATGCAGTGAGGACTGTAAATGGCTAAAAGTGGGGATGCCACAAGTTTTCCTTTAAAGAGCTTAAAAGTTTCGACCTCTTTAAAACCAAATACGAAAGGTGTATTTCTCTTTAGTAAATCGTAAAATGGTTTTGCGATATTAGCAAGAATTTACGGAAGTAGGAGAAGAGAAGCTAGGCACATCCTTCACACAGGTTGGAGTTGGAAAGCCCTTAATTGCATTTAGGTTATTGTCGTTAAGCCGTATACCATTTTGACTAATTTTATAACCTAATTAAATTGTATCTCCCTTTTCATTTTTAACAATTATGTTTATGACATTCGATAAAATGTCTAAAGGCTCGCTAACACTATCTGTTGCGATGAGAATATCGTCAAGGTATGTAATAATTTTAGCTTCCGAAATTAAGCTTTTGAAGACATGCTTCATGTACCTCTCAAATACAGAGGGCGCGTTTTTAAGACCAAATGGTATCCTTTAGAACTCGTACTAGCCCATTGGAGTAATGAATGATGTGTACTTTGTGGAATCATCAGATAACCGAATGTGATAAAACCCATTTTTTTTAAATCTAACGACGGAAAGTATATTTTGGTTTTTGTACGATCGATGTGGTCTTCGATCAAGGGTATTGGATAATTATCCACCTTGACCTTGTTGAGTTCGCGGAAGTCCACACACAGATGCAACTCCTAGTTCTTTTTATGAACAAGTACGATCAGCTATACGTACGGAGAACTGGATTCTCGAATAATTTCCTTCATAATAAGGGCATCTATCATCCTCTGAAGCTCAGTTTTATAAGTATATACGTCTTCGCGGCGTCCAGTGGAACGGAGTGTCTTTTGACAAAATAATTTGCATTTTAAAATTCGTATGAGGGGTGAATGAAATTTTACTTGCAACAAGGGCTCAACTATTTTATTTACTTGTTTGACTAAATCACTAAAATCTGTATTAATATTAATTTGTAACTCACCCATCGACGTCAAAATTCATCACCTTTATCAACTACGCAGTGCAATGTGATTTCTTGCATATGCAACACATATTGTTGCAGGGATTATTCCTTACGTTTTATTCTATCGCGGATCTTACTGTACACATCTGATCTTGTGAGAATTTTACAAAATTCACTTTTCAACGCACTCTTAAGTTCAAACCAACTTTTGGGACTAACTGTCCTAATATACAATCTCGCTGTATACGTAAGAAGTCTTTTGCATTCCTCGAACTGCTCGTTCCATCTTTCTATTGAAAGGTTGTCATCTCCGCTGGATGGTGTGATTGAGTCCTCGACGTCTTTGAAACTACAAGAAGTGGTTGCACCTGCAGGAGAAATTGTTCCTTCCTTTATTTGAAGTTCATGCAGCTTCTGTCTTAGTTCCGATATCTCTTTTTCCTTACTCTTTGTGGAGGTATCGTGCATCAACTTCTGAAGATCTTCATATAGTAATTCTCCTGATGCTTTGACTGCTCGAACTTTCAGCTCCGCCTTGGTACCCGTAGTCTGCATCTTCGGTCTTCATAGAATTTCTTTCAAGCTATACGCGGTTCACAAGCTACAAGCTATACGCGGTTCACTTGTTCAATTGAAACAAAACTAAAAACTATTGGCGCAAATTAAGAGTCGACTCTAAAAGAATTTATTCACCTACATAACTTAAAGTAGACATTTTGTTATTCATATTCATCTTGTAGTAGGCTATAAACTTAATGTCGACTTTAAATTTAAAACGAGTCGAACGTGATCTTAAGAATGTAAAGTTGACTTTATATCGATTGTCAGATTCGATTTCTTAAAGTTGTTTTAAATGTTTCCGGAGGATCGAGATTTGGACATATTTGAAGATTTTCAATTTATTTCACGGCCAAAAATATACAAACAGCGATCGAATCCATTTGAAGAGATAGAGGAGAAAGAATTTTATTCGCGGTACAGGTTCGATAAAATTACGGTTAAATTTTTGATTGTAGTGCTGGATGTGCAAGAAACGCGAACGAATCGTGAACTGCCGATTCCAACAGATCTACAATTTCTATTAGCATTGCGTTTTCTTGGAAGAAATGTCTACCAGTGTGACGTTGGTAAGGTTTACTAACAAGTGAACTGGTAGCTTTTTATTGCCATGTACCACTGCACGCTTTTACTTTCAGGAGCCTTGCATCGAATTTCCCAACCAAAAGTGGGCAGAATTTTTCAAAACGGATAGCATTATTGCTTCCTCTTTTTATTAAATTTCCGTTCACAGAGTTAAATGTTATAACTTTATTTCATTTCATGAATCCATTCTATTGATTTCAATTACATTTTTCTTGGAAAAATTTTAATTTCAAAACAAAAACACTTGAAAGTAATAGATTTCTCGTGAAATATTTTGACATTTGGGTTGCACGCAATCCCACTTCTGAAAAAATGTAGGTGATTCCCTTAACTGACAAACTGACAGTTCCTTCTTCTTGTGCAGTAACAGAGAGAGCGACTTTATTGAAGTAAACAACTTGCTCGTATGTGGAAATTTGTCGGTGTCGTCAGCCCATCATATGGCGCGATATTTAAGCTGTGTGAACCATTAGTCCACACAAAAGTTAATGACATTGCTTTCAGGTACAGTGTGGCTTAAAGTTGCGGAGAATGAAATTAAAATTAAACTGGCCTACAAATCATACGGCACTCAGTGCGGTAGTGTGTCATTCTCATTTCGTATAGAAAGAAAAGTTTTCACGCTTTTACTAAATCACGTAGTTGAATTTGATACAGATCACGCATCGAATTGATGAGTTTTCATAAGTAATAAGCGACGCATAAACACAAAACGGAATTCAGCTGTTTCTCTCCTCCAGAATGACATATATGTACGTGTCAGTAGTTTCCCAAAAAATATTTGGAAAGGTGATTTAGTGGAATAGTCAACAAATTATGCGAACTGTTGTAAGCCGCAGCCCCCAGACCTATTTGAGTTCAGAATCTGACAGAAATAAGATTATGTAGATAAAGAAGATAGATTATGTATATAGCATGGATGAACGAAGAAGGAGATACACAGCTTCACAGCTGATCGATCAGCTGATTTCCCCTACATCCTACAAACGTTTGACAGACAGATTTCCCCTACATTCTACAAACGTTTGACAGTTATTGACGAATTGTGGTGGATTTAGGTTTATTTCTGAAAGTTATTTACGAACCATCGAACATTTTTTCATGTTACCCACACTTGTTTACGTTTCCCCTCCAAAATTCGCAGCATGTCGACCATTTCCTGAATTTTTGCCCACAATAGTGTCAAACATTCGTAAATTGCCCACGTATTTCCTGTATTCGTCAACCATTATGAGATTTTATTCGAAGTAGGTTCGTAAGTAACCAAATAAATATTCCTTGAAATTAGTGTCATCTAAACTTTAATTAATTAATATATAAAGATTTTAAATTATTATTAAATAGATATTCAGTATATATTATACATCCAATGGCTTGTGAAATATGTACAAAAAAGGAAAGGATGCATATTTGCAATTTCAAAGTTGAGCATAAGAAGGAATTTTGTATTTGTATGCTAATTTTATTATTAGCACCTTATTTAATTACAGAAATAAAGGGGAATTCAGTATTTTACTGTAAGGATTCTGATGAGCTTTAGAAAAACAACACACGTCCACTCTTTTTTAATAATGGGCTATAAATCATAAAAAATAACTTACTCTTTTTGATTCTATACCACTACATTACATTTATTAAAATGTATATAGTAATGCCAATGTGTAACTAATTACAACCTAAAACAACGATGTAAAATTTATATTTATTTGTATATCACATGACTTATGAAAACAGAAATGAATGTACGATTAAAGACATTTACGCATGTTCGGAATTTCATGTTCTTGTTTTGTATATTATTGATTTCATTTTTATTAATATTTCGACTTGGCAGTATTATAAAGCTAAAGCTATAACTAACGAAAAGATGTATCTACATCGATTCTTATAAAATCAATAATTTCGTGGAATTCAATATTTTTCTAATCACATCTACAGTATGACGAACACAATTATTAAATAACATATTTATACTTAAAGTAATAGAGCGATTTATGATAATTTTTCATTTTAAAAATATATAAAAAAAATATATATATAAAATTATGTATGCAATTTTAATTTATAATTTAGCAACAAGGTCTATTGATATGTTAATAAATTCAAAATTATTTACACACATATAATATGTTAAAACATTTCTTAAAAGTATGCCTTAAGTGCAACTGCTGCGTTACTGGTGCACCTTCTGAACACGCACTCCCTCCGCCATGTTCTTGAATTTTTTGGTGGTGAGAAATATTGCCGGTATTTTAAATTCACTTTAAATTTTTAATCAGTTCAACTGTGTAAAATGTCTTAAAACAACAAAAGATAACAAAAAAAATTATGTTTCCACATTCCGCAGAATTTATCACAGGAATCAGCATTCTACGACATTAAATGAAATTGGCAAAAAATAACGACTTTTTTAAAACCCACCCCAATATTTTGAGCGGGAAGGTAATCGGCAGATTGAGTAGCTCACACGTATTCTCATTTCGGAGAGAAACACTGTCTGTGAATTTGGCTCTCCGATCAGCTGTTCAAGAAGGGGAAATGTTATAAAAAACGCTGTCAAATTTTCCCCATGGGCGGGAGACGAAGAAGCTGTGTATCTCCTTCCTTGTTCATCCATGGTATATAGGTATATTATGTTTTGTAATAGATTCTTTGTAATAGATTTCCGGACGTGACACCTCGAATTTGTTCATGGCACCACCTTTTTCGAGTTGCTGACAACACTCAAAGAGTATCAATTGTATATGAAAAGCTTCTCAAATCTCGCCGTTCGGAGTCGGCAAAACAAAAAACCAAGGCCCTTGTGGACTGTAGTGGAAAGCGATTTTCTGATAATGAAGAGCCTACGGATGCATTTAATGGTTATTTTGTATGGAAAAATATAGATATTTTTTGAGAATATTAACACGCTAATATAAGTATGTAATTAATGCATTGGTGTAAATGTATATTATGTTGAAAAATCAAAGTACTTAATTCGCATTTCCCTTTGTATCTATGCCGAAAATATTTTGAAAACTCAAAGCTCTTATGCAATGATTGCCCCCATGCATTAAAGATCCAGTCATTAAAAAATTTTGATGTTGAATGAATTTGCTTCAGCAGCGCTTCTTTAAACTTCTTCAGGTTGCAGTGATCACTCGTGGCATCTTAGAAAATTAAATATAAAAAAAGTAGTAGACGTACTATAAGACTTAACATCAATAACTCATTAACGCTATGAGTCCCCAGAATCTGTAAATGAAACAACCATCATGGAGCCCACAAATTTTCGTGAAAAATTTGTCATCAGAGAATTTTATGGTATATTTAAAAGAGCTCAACGTAAATTCAGATGATAGTTTTTATTAAGACAGGTTACAACAGATTTAAAGTTATGATTAGGGACGTCACGCTTCATCGTGCAATTCTTAATATTTTTAAAGACTCTAAGTTATCTGTTTTTTCATTCACCTCAAAAAAAGAAAAAAAAATTATTGTACTTCAAGGCGTGGCCGATTTTACTCCAGAAAAGATTGAATCTGAATTAAAATATATTGAACCACCATAAAGGGTTCAAATACTTTGAAACAGCTTGTTCGAAGAAAACTGGTCTTCTGAACTATATTTATGCTAATTTGGGAGCGTGTTGACGAATTAATACAAACTTTAGATAATACAATTGTCTATTTATTATTATCATGAATTTATTAAGTCTAACAATTGCACAAGAACAAATTTTAAGTTTCACAACCGTGGCAACGAGAAGAAGGAAAATCAATTGGCAAAAGTGTTATATTTGCTGTTGGTGGTTGATGCGATTTAATTTATTTTGCTAATCGCCCTCTTGCGTTCGACCCATGAAGCTATTTAGGTTGATAATTTGAATTTGAAAACGGTCGGTTGACAAGTAGATTCCTACATCACTCCCCCTCCAGTGACTTTGTTACGATATGATAGGGGATGGATAAGTCTATCTGGAATTCGAACGGATCTCCCTGATCGTGTCTTTCTGGTTATGATATCATTAGAAATTGCTGGAAAAAGTGATGGAGATGATGGTTGTTCTGAGCTGTGAAGTTTGTTGTTCTTGTCGACTGAAATGAGAAAATCTGGTTTTAAACGATCGATTGAAATTGTTACTTCTTTTCCTCGAAACAGAAAAGAAGGGAAGAGAACCGGGTTCTCAGAAGGAAAAAGGGAGAGCATGAGAAGCGCGCGGTCGAAGAGATGGAGAGTTGTTATGGCAGGAATGAAGTCCGAAAGTTTTTACCGAAAGGTGAAAGAGCTATCCGGTGGATATAGGGTTCGGACCAAAGCCTACCGGATCCAAAACGGAAGCCTAGTAGTAGAGTCGGAATCGATGCTGTGAATCTGGAAAGATCATTTCTGCAGACTTTTAAACGGCGATGACGGCCCAAATCCCGCTCTAAGGCAGAATGTTCCACTCAACGTGGACAATGATAGTAAAAAATTCCGTCCCCTCGACTTAGACGAGGTCAAGATAGCAATATCGAGACTGAAGTCGAACAAAGCTGCTGGAGCGGATGGACTGTCCACAGAATTGTTGAAAGCAGCAGGGGATGACCTAGTTGGACACAGTGTAAGATATGGTCGGAGGAAAGCATCCCCGATGAGTGGAATCTCAGCGTCGTCTGTCCATTATACAAGAAAGGAGACCCCTTCGACTGCACCAACTATCGAAGGATTAGTCTCCTTAACATCGCATACAAGATTCTCTCTGCCGTATTGTGTGAACGCCTGAAACCGTTCGTCAACAACCTGATAGGTCCTTATCAGTGTGGTTTCAGGCCAGGGAAGTCCACCATCGACCAAATATTCACACTACGGCAGATCCTGGAAAAGACCCAAGAAGTGCAAATCGACACTCACCACCTATTCGTCGATTTCAAGGCCACATATGGCAGTGTGCATAGAGACGAGCATGTCTAGTCTTAGCATTTCTACCAAACTCGTCAGATTGTGTAGTCCTACTCTATGGTGCGGAAACCTGAACGTTACTAAAAGCGGATGAGGAAACCCTTAGTCTTTTCGAGAGAAAAGTTTTGCGTGCGATCTTTGGTCCTGTTTGCGTTGATGGCATCTGGAGGAGAAGATTCAACGACGAACTCTATGGGCTGTACAGCGACATGCGCCTAGTCAAGCGTCTTCGGAGACAACGCTTAAGATGGCTGGGCCACGTAGAGCGTATGGACACCACTGCTCCGGCCTGAAAAATCTGAGCCATTGGGATAACGCAACAGAGGACGGCCTAGGCTAAGGTGGCGCACACATGTGGAGACAACTTGGAGTGCGCAACTGGTGGCAGGTGGCGAAAGAGCGTGATGGTTGGAAAGATATGTCGCTTGGGGCCCAGGTCCACCCGGACTGGACTGCCACTAGAAGAAAAACAAAAATGACAACACCAAATTTGTTGAGTCATTCGAAAAGAGTTTGGAGATGTTGGAAATGCTGTTCGTCATTGTCCGATGCAACTAAAATATCGTCTATGTAAGGGAAACAGAAGTCGAGACCATTCGTCGATGAACCTTTCAAAGGTCTGAGCGGCGTTCCGAAGTCCAAAGATCCAATTGGTGCAACGATGGTTGTCTTCTTGACGTCTTCTAGCGCGATTGGTATCTGATTAAAAGCTCTCACCAGATCGATCTTGGAGAATATTTTTTTACCTGCGAGGTTAGCTGAACAATCCAGTCAATCCCGTGGAGGGTAGTTGTCTGGCGTGGTACGATCATTCAGGCCACGGTAATCTCCGCACGGACGCCAGTCGCCTGATTTCTTTGAGACAGTGGAGACGTCCAACAGCTTTCAGAACGGCGAGGTATTCCTATTTTCATCATTATTTCGAACTCCCTTTTTACGATTTTCCTCTTGTCAGGCGCCAAACGTCGTGCTTTGCAGGTAACTGGTGGACCGGCTATTGTGTTGATGTGATGCATGCATGTCGAATTTCTTTAAAACTGACATAGGTTCGAGTTAAACGAGGATACTATTTGAGAAGATTGCTGTATTTCCAAGTTCCACCAACCGATTTAACGTGTGATGCACCCTCGTATGCGCGGCACCCTAGTGTGGAAAGTCCAGTGATTGCATCAAGTAATCTGATGTGCCTAACGTCAACAAGAAGCTTAAAGAATGCTAAGTAATCAGTGCCTATGATAAGTTTACTGACTTCAGCTACCACAAAACGCCAGCTAAATTCACAACATAAAAGAAATAAAAAAAAAAATAACTCCCTGCCCCAATTGGAGAAAAATTTCAGATCTTAGATTTCGATTACTTAAAAGTAGATAACTTTGAAAAAGATAATTTAAAAGATTTTTTCATCATTATGGAGAAAATAGCAATCAAGATTATAAACAACTTTCAGGGCGTATTAGTTGCTTACAAAAAATTATCAATAATAGATTTCTGACAGAATTAAATGAACAATTTCGCAATAAACATTCTAGTCTAAAACCTTTTCCGTATGTTTTTAGAACCATTGACTAAATTACGGGTAGAAAAAGAGCATCTAACACAGTTTAACTTGTAATCAATGGAACTAACATTTTAACACCGCCACTTTTCGACCACAAATAAAACAGATAACCCATCTAACATCAATCTAACACCGACAAATACAGTAGAACTTATAGTCTGTACTAGTAATACAAAAACATCATGGGGCCCTGATAACGTTTCTAACTTTGAAATGAAAAAATCAAAGTCGATTCTCGCCAAATTCTTAATGCCTGTATTCAATAATTGCAATTACAATTGTAACTTTCCAACTGAGTGAAAAAAAAAAAAAAAACAAATTCAAATAGTGTGAAAAATTCTCGCCCTATTTGGTCCCTCAAATTTTGGAAAAACTTTTTTTTAACAAAATTAAATGCAATTTCATTGATTCCTCTCAACATAAGCAATTTGGCTTTAAACCTGGCCACTTCACGGAGCATTTCTTTTTCTTTAAAACAAAATTATAAAAAACTTAAGACTCAACATTTTAAAGTCCCTTGTTCTCTTGATGTCACCAAAGTATTCGACTCTGTTTCACACACAGGCCTAATCTATAAACTGTTTCAACTAAACTTTTATTCGTTTCTGATTAAAATAATCACAAGATTCCTTGCAAATCGAATAACTTTTATATTCTCTGAAAATCAATTCTCACAAGCTTTTCCAATCTTTTCAGAAGTCATCTCTTTAACTATCTTATTAATGATTTCCCTTTATTATTATTTATTTTATTTTTATTTATTATTATTATATTTATTTCCTTACGCAGATGACACATTACTAATAAGACATTACGGAAGACAATCTATTAAACTTCACTTATTCTTACGATATCGTACTATAAAAAATGTATAGATATAAATTTTAATAAATGCGAACTAATATTCTTTAGAAATACTTCCGGAAAAGGTCACTATCTCTGCAAAAAATGACTTGCTAGACTTCGAGATCCTATCATAAGAGACATTTACAATGAAAATATAAGGTTTCATATTAATAATCGTTATCCTTAGCTGATATCCTTAATGTGGACCCAGATCCCTTGTTTTACACATATACGCAAATACAGAGGATATATTATATTTTAATTGCACCTTACTACACCAAAAAAGTGCAAATTCTTACAGAGGATGATCAGAGTGACGTCCCCTTCCTGTAGTTTTAAGTACACTTATCGTAAGTTAAGTTAAAATTCTTCCCATATGATTGCCATTAGATCTTTAAATTGTTCTTAGATCCAGTTCATATTCCCGCCGAATTAAATTAATAAAATTCAACTTAAGACTGACATTAGGTACCCCAATAAACGTTATTAATTATAATATACTTATTATTATTAAATACTCTTCCTTTTTATTTAGATCTAGTTTTAACCTATCGTAATAAACTTAGTATCAAGATGTATTTATACACATAAGTATGTTTTTATACTATCAAACTTAAAACGTTCAATTGTGAATGAAGCACTATTGGTTATCCTTTGGTTAAAAGAAAAGAGTGACACACAATCTCTTGATGATTTGTACGTCTATCGTGCTTTCTCATTTCAAGTTTTTTTTCTTCCTATTTGTTACTAGGTTAACTTCATTTTAGGTTTAGTTTTTTTTTTATTCTTCATGCCTTTGATCATTGATCAATAACATTCTTATTAGGAAACTAGAATCTAATTTACGTTACTGAAATTATAAATCGAAGAACAAAAGCCTTACTAATTGATAGCCTGACTTATTTATCTCACTTTATGTGATGTACATATTCATAGCTTTATAACGAAATAATATATGTAAAATTGTATTAAAAACGAACGAAAATACAAAATATAATACAATACAAATCTTACTTAAAGTACAAATTGTAAACTACCTTGTTGTGCTTCAGTTCGCCCTGAAAGGAGATTCTTATAAGTATCTTTCGTTATTAAAAGTATCACTGTTTTATCTTAACAAGTTATGGGCCCAGAATATCTGCAAAATAAAAGAAAATACATGACTTACAGACTACGTCAAAGGAATTATACCCAGACTCTTGAGGCTTGATTGGGATGATAAAGACATGGCTGCTTTCATAGGACATGTGGGACTTCCTAGGTGACACATATGATCGCAAAGGACCATGGCAAATGGCCGAAGAGTACAGACACCCTATCAACATGAAGATGGCGGTGAATCCGAACACAGATGAATTTATTCGCGAGCTAAAGACGACAATTAGAAAACTGTGGGAAATGGACGCAACTCTTGATTAGGATTTATTGGTGGTTGTATTCCTTGATGGTTTATCCAAAGAATTCAAAGATGTCGTTTGAAGCACAAAGTACAATAGCTTCCCAGAGGTTGATTTAGTGTGGACTAGACTCTTGGAAGTAAACGATCGTGAAAGAGAAGCCAATGGCCAACAAAGCCTTGTAATCAAAAAAACACAAGTGCAGAAATACTCGAAGATGTTACAACAAAGATAACTCCTTTCCATTTAATTGCCGATTGTTTGGCAATAAGGGCCATATGCCAAAGACTGTTTCCAAAATAAAAAAAGGCAAAAACAGTCAGCACTTGCTAAAGAAGTGAAATAGGGATTTACTATCCAGGAAGAGTCTGCATTAGGAATTCCCAATGAGGAAATTACATGGTGTCTTTATTCTGGGGCCTCTTTACATATGTGTTCAACGGAATCCTTATTCGAAAGCCTGAAAATGTGCAAAAGCGATGTTAGTTTGGAAATGGACAGCAGGTACATATCGCCAGGATTGGAACAGTAGTACTCTCATCTCACCTTAATAACGTTTGCAAGGGAATCTAATTATTCGAAACACTTTATTTACAAGGCTTGAGGGAAAACCTAATCTCAGTAAGTAAAGCAGAAAATAATGGAGCAAAAGTGTTATTTGATGATAATGAAGCAAAACTGTACAATAAAACCGGTGCACTGTTGTGCGGTCCCATGAGGACTACATCGTTGAGAAAACAAACATATTTTATAACATATATCGATGACTATTCCGGTACTTAATGCGAAAGAAAAGCGAAGCCATTGAAAAGTTCAAAATCTTTAAAGCCTATGCCAAAAAGCAAACGAATGAATTAATGAAATCCCTAAGGACAGACAACGGAATACACGCAGTCTAATTTTGAAGAGTTCTTGGAGCAACATGGAATATGGAACATAAGCTTACAGCAGCAAATACTCAGCAAAACGGTGTTGCGGAGCGGGTCAATCGAAAGCTTCTGAGAACAACGCATAGATTGGGCTCACCTTAGTCACACATATCAAATATTTTTCAATTAGGTGGAGAAAGTTTTTAATACTCTTCAATCTTCTTTCTTTTTATTTGGCTTCTTTTGATCCTTGGCTTTGAAAAAATGTGGAAAATTGGGAAATATAATAATCTATATTTCAATAATCTCTCTCTCCCACTTTCTCTCTTCAGAAAGAACTAGCTATCAAAGAGGAAATTGTTAACATGCAGTTAGTGCGATGTTTGCTTTACTTAACCAACTTCAGCAGACCAGACATTGCACATATCTTCTTCTGCTTATTATGGCGCTACAGTCCGGGGTGGACCTGGGCCTCAACAAACATGCCTCTTCGGCCAGCACGGTCTTTCGCCAGCTGCCGTCAGTTGCGCACTCCAAGTTGGTTGAGGTCCTTCTCCACTTGTGAGCGCCGCCTTATCCTGGGCCGTCCTCTGTTGCCTTGTCCCAATGGCTCAGATTCGAAGACTTTTCGGGCCGGAGCAGTGCTGTCCATACGCCGCTTTTAGAAGTGTGCAGATTTCAGCGCCATAAAGGAGGACTGGGATGATCAAGGTGTTATATAAATCAAGCTTAGTCTTTCGAGAGAGGGCTTTATTGCTCAATCGTCTCTTGAGCCCAAAGAAACAGCGATTGGCAAGAGTGATTCTGCGTTTGATTTCGGTGCTGGTGTTGTTGTCCCTATTTACCGCGAAGCCGGAGCTAGACGAAGTCCTTGACTACCTCGAATTTTCTGCGGCCTAGTATGGTGCCCTGTCCGAGACGCCGATGTTGTGTGTCCTTCCTTGATGACAGCATGTACTTCGTTTTGCCCTTATTTACCACCAGACCCATTTTAGCCGCTTCCGCTTCAATTCCAGCAAACGCGTCATTGACGGCTCGCTGTGTTCGTCCAATCAGATCTATGTCGTCAGCGTAAGCTAGCAATTGAGCTGACTTTTGGAAGATCGTGCCTCTGATGTTGACTTGTGAGTTACGCACGATCTTCTCAAAGATAATGTTTAAGAAGTCACATGACAGTGCGTCGCCTTGTCCTTAACCTTTTTTGACATTGAAGGTCTCGGTGAGTTCGTTCCCGACCTTGACGGAGCAGAGAGAATTCTCCATCGTCATCCTACACAATCTGACGAGTTTGGTAGCAATGCCAAAACTAGACATGGCACTGTATAGCTCGTCTCAATGCACACTGTCATATGCGGCCTTGAAATCGACGAATAGGTGGTGAGTGTCGATTTGCATTTCTTGGGTCTTTTCCAGGATCTGCCGTAATGTGAAGATTTGGTCGATGGTGGACTTTCCTGGCCTGAAACCACACTGATAAGGACCTATCAGGTTGTTGACGAACGGTTTCAAGCGTTCACACAATACGGCAAAGAGTGTCTTGTGTGCGATGTTAAGCAGACTAATAACTCGATAGTTGGCGCAGTCGAAGGGGTCTCCTTTCTTGTGGACCCGACAAACGATGCTGAGATTCCACTCCAACCATATCTTACAGATGGACTGGTGCATGTGCCCAACCAGGTCATCCCCAGCTGCTCTAAGCAATTCTGCGGACAGTCCATCCGCTCTAGCAGCTTTGTTAGACTTCAGTTTCGATATTGCGATCTTGACCTCGTCTAAGTCGAGGGGACGGAATTTTTGCATATCAACGTCCAAGTTGGGGGGGCATGGGCCTATGCACACGAGGCAATGTCCTTGATCGCGCTCAACATGGCGAGCTGCCAAGACTATCCTCGTCCGTTCATAGGTCAAGTTGACATACAGCCTCCCAGTGGCGCCCCCTGGATAGCCATCACAGCATCCGTTGTGTGGTGAACCAATGTATGCAGCGACTGCCCTACCAGTCTGTAGGTTGTGCGTGAGGCTAACTCCCTCACCACACAAAAATAACCGAGTTCAGCAACAACAACTTGCCTCGGATATGGACGGATCCAACGTTGACGACCCCGGCAAACGAACAAAGGACAACGATTTTCGGTTCTGCACGTGGAATGTGAGGTCCCTTAACAGACCACGTGCAGCCGAACAACTTGCGGAGGCCCTTGACTGCTACAAAGCAGATATCACCGCCATCCAGGAAGTGCGATGGGATGGGCCGGGCAGAAAGAAGATGAAGAACTGCGACATATACTACAGCGACTGCTACAGGGAGAGAAGGCAGCGCCTATTCGGATGCGGATTTGTTGTTCGAGGCAGACTTAGGCAAAAAGTCATAAGCTACGATCCCGTAAGTGAACGCCTCATGACAATCCGCATTAAGGCTTAATTCGGGAACATCAGCCTGATATGCGCTCACGCCCCGACAGAAGAGAAGGATGACAACAGCAAGGATGAGTTCTATGATCTCCTAGAAAGAACATACGATCGATGCCCCAGCTATGACACCAAGATCGTTCTAGGAGATTTCAATGCTCAGCTGGGGAAAGAGGACATCTTTGCTGGCGTCATCGGGAAACACAGCCTGCACGACACGACTTCCGGAAACGGACTCAGGCTGCTGGACTTCGCCGCGGGGCGGAACCTCTCTATGAGCAGTACGCGGTTCCCACATCGCAACATCCATAAAGGAACCTGGCGATCCCCTGATCAATCAACCGTCAACCAGATTGATCACGTTGCGATCGACGTCAGACACTCCTCCAACATTCTCGATGTCCGAACATTCCGAGGCACTAACATCGACTCGGATCATCACCTTGTTGTAGCCAAGGTAAGAAACCGGATATCGAGAGAACAACGGAGTCGAGATAGGCCGAAACGGTTTGACGTCGGAAAGCTACAATCGCAACAGGTCGCTGGGATCTTTGCCGACCGAGTCTCCCTGAAACTCTCCCAAAGTTCGACGCTGCCTGCACTAACAATAGAAGAAGAATGGAAACGTTGTCAAAAAGCCATCAAAGAAGCAGCCACTGATGTGCTGGGTTTCACGCCACCACCTAGAAGGAACCCATGGTTTGACGACGAGTGCAGGCAGGCACATGCAGCCAAACAGGAGGCCTACCAGGCAACGCTGCATCGGACAACGAGAGCTGTTCGTGAGCTCTACGAACAGAAAAGAAGGGAAGAGAACCGGCTTCTCAGAAGGAAAAAGAGAGAGCATGAGAAGCGCGCGGTCGAAGAGATGGAGAGATGTTATGGCAGGAATGAAGTCCGAAAGTTTTACCGAAAGGTGAAACAGCTATCCGGTGGATACAGGGTTCGGACCGAAGCCTGCCGGGACCAAAACGGAAACCTAGTAGTAGAGTCGCAATCGATTCTGAGAATCTGGAAAGATCATTTCTGCAGACTCTTAAACGGCGATGACGGCCCAAATCCCGCTGTTAGGCAGAATGTTCCACTTAATTTGGACGATGATAGACAAGAATTCCGTCCCCCCGACTTAGACGAGGTCAAGATAGCAATATCGAGACTGAAGTCAAATAAAGCTGCTGGAGCGGATTGAACTGTCCGCAGAACTGTTCAAAGCGGCTGGGGATGACCTGGTTGGGCGCATGCACCAGCTCATCTGTAAGATATGGTCGGAGGAAAGCATGCCCGATGAGTGGAATCTCAGCGTCGTCTGTCCGGTCCACAAGAAAGGAGACCTCTTCGACTGCGCCAACTATCGAGGGATAAGTCTCCTTAACATCGCATACAAGATCCTCTCTGCCGTATTGTGTGAACGCCTGAAACCGTGTGTCAACAACCTGATTGGTCCTTATCAGTGTGGTTTCAGGCCAGGGAAGTCCACCATCGACCAAATCTTCACATTACGGCAGATCCTGGAAAAGACCCAAGAAATGCAACTCGACACTCACCACCTATTCGTCGATTTCAAGGCCGCGTATGACATATGCATAGAGACGAGCTATACAGTGCCATGTCTAGTTTTGACATTCCTACCAAACTCGTCAGATTGTGTAGGATGACGATGGAGAACTCTCGCTGCTCCGTCAAGGTCGGGAAGGAACTCACCGAGACCTTCAATGTCAAAAAAGGTTTTAGACAAGGCGACGCACTTTCATGTGACTTTTTTAACATCATCCTGGAGAAGATCGTGCGTAACTCACAGGTCAACACCAGAGGTACGATCTTCCAAAAGTCAGCTCAATTGCTAGCTTACGCCGACGACATTGACGTGATTGGTCGAACACAGCGAACCGTCAATGATGCGTTTGCTGGAATTGAAGCGGAAGCGGCTAAAATGGGTCTGGTGGTAAATGAGGGCAAAACGAAGTACATGCTGTCATCAAGGAAGGACACACAACATCGGCGTCTCGGACAGAGCGTCACACTAGGCAGCAGAAACTTCGAGGTAGTAAAGGACTTCGTCTACCTCGGCTCCGCAGTAAACAGGAACAATAACACCAGTACTGAAATCAAACGCAGAATCACTCTTGCCAATCGCTGTTTCTTTGGGCTCAAGAGGCAATTGAGTAATAAAGCCCTCTCTCGAAAGACTAAGCTTGCTTTATATAACACCTTAATCATCCCAGTCCTACTTTATGGCGCGGAAACTTGGACACTACTTAAAGCGGATGAGGATGCCCGCGATTTTTGGTCCTGTTTGCGTTGATGGCATCTGGAGGAGAAGATTCAACCACGAACTGTATGGGCTGTACAGCGGCATGAGCCTAGTCAAGCGTCTACGGATACAACGCTTAAGATAGCTAGGCCATGTAGAGCGTATGGACACCACTGCTCCGGCCCGAAAAGTCTTCGAATCTGAGCCATTGGGACAACGCAACAGAGGACGGTCCAGGATAAGGTGGCGCACACAAGTGGAGAAGGACCTCAACCAACTTGGAGTGCGCAACTGGCGGCAGCTGGCGAAAGATCGTACTGGCTGGAGAGGCATGTTGGTTGAGGCCCAGGTCCACCCCGGACTGTAGCGCCACAAGAAGAAGATGAAGAAGGACGTCCAAGTTGAGTGGAACATTCTGCCTTAGAGCGGGATTTGGGCCGTCATCGCCGTTTAAAAGTCTGCAGAAATAATCTTTCCAGATAGCTCTTTCACCTTTCGGTAAAAACTTTCGGACTTCATTCCTGCCATAACAACTCTCCATCTCTTCGACCGCGCACTTCTCATGCCCTCTCTTTTTCCTTCTGAGAAGCAGGTTCTCTTCCCTCCTTTTCTGTCTGTAGAGATCACGAACAGCTCTCGATGTTTAGCTGCATGTTGGGGCCTGCACTCGTGGTCAAACAATGGGTTCCTTCTGGGTGATGGCGTGAATACCAGCACATCAGCGGCAGCTTCTTTGATGGCTTCTTGACAACATTTCCATTCTTCTTCAATTGTCAATGAGAGTTTCAGGGAGAATCGGTCGCCGAAGATCCCAGCGCTCTGTTGAAATCTCCTAGAACGATCCTGGTGTCATAGCTGGGGCATCGATCGTATGTTCTTTCTAGGAGATTATAGAAATCATTTTTGCTGTTGTCATCCTTTTCTTCTGTCGGGCGTGAACGCAAATCAGTAATGAGTCGTTCTCTTACGGGATCGTAGCTTAAGACTTTTTGCCTTAGTCTGCCTCGAACAACAAATCCGCATCCGAATAAGCGCTGCCTTCTCTCCCTGTAGCAGTAACTGTAGTAGATGTCGCAATTCTTCATCTTCTTTTTGCCTTGCCCATCCCACCGCACTTCCTGGATCCCGGTGATATCTGCTTTGTAGCAGTCAAGGAACTCCGCAAGTTCTTCGGTTGCACGTGGTCTGTTAAGGGACCTCACATTCCACGGAACCGAAAATCGTTGTCCTTTATTCGTTTGTTGGGTCGCCATATCCGAGACATGTTTCTGTCTCTGAACTCTTTGTTTTTATGTGATGAGGGAATTAGTCTCACGCAGAACCAACAAACTGGTAGGCCATGCCCATTATTTAACCCTCGGGCAGAGGGGTTCGCTGTATATATTGGTTCACCACACAATGGATGTTGTGATGGCTTTCCAGGGAGCGCCACAAGGAGGTTGTATTTCAGCTTGACCTGTGCAAGGACGAGGATAGTGTTGGCAGCTCGCCATGTTGAGTGCGGTTAACGACGTTGCCTCGTGTACACAGGTCAATCCCCTCCATATTTCACATATAGTGAATTTTTATCACATTACGTTGAAGATCGTAGGCGTCAGCATTGGAATGCAACGATTAATGTCATAAATTATTTGATGGGTGTAACGCAAAACTATTTTCCGTCATTTGAAATATTTTTTTGTAATAATTTCTATAAAGTGGAAACCCTGCTTGAGATCATAATTTGTATAGTGGGCAGTGGCCACATTGAAAATCAAAAAGCACTTGTATCAGCCAAACAAGTGGCGAAGGCTTTTCTTTAAAAACCTTCTCGCTCACAGGGATAAAAGGCGGGCATTAATCCTGAACCTGGGATGAATGAAGAAGGGGAGGACAGCTTCACAGCTGATCGATCAGCTGATTTCCCCTATATCCATCAAAAGTTTGACAGTTATTTACGAATTGTAGTGGATATAGGTTAATTTCTAAAAGTTATTTACGAATCATCGAACATTTTTGCATGTTACGCACTCTTCAGAAACTAATAATGAAGGAGATGGTACACTGAACAGCTGATAAAACAGCTGATTTCCCCTTCGTCCATTAACCGTTTGAGTGTTATTTACGAATTGTGGTGGATATAGCCCTAATTTTCCGCATCGAACATTTTCTCATTTTACTCACACTTATTTACTTTTCCCCTCCAAGAAAGCACTATGGCGGCTAATTCGTGAATGTTTGCCCTCAATTGTGTCAAACATTCGAAAATAGCCCACAATTCGTGAATTCGTCAGCCATCTTAATTTATATTCAACAGATTGCGTTCGTAAATAACTACAGGAAGTTGCGTATGATTTTAGTGTCGTCGACACTTTAAATAGTATGTTATATAAAAAATTGTTAATTTGATAGAACTTATACTCCTGATGACTTTAGAAATATGAACAAAGTTAAAACAGCAACGCATGTTTGAAAATCGTGCACTACGGAGGGATTTCCTTTCATCTGGTGTTCCGAGTTAAATGTATTTAAATCAAAATAAAGATTATTGTAATTCTGGTTACTTATTCGGCAATATGTAAATTTTAGAAAATGAAATTTGTGGTTATAATTTCGATTACTCATTATAAAAAGTGTAATACTGAAAAACACAAGGAAACCTAACCTAATACGTCGGTGTTGTCCAGGCAATCGTTTCAAAGAATAAAAATTAAATGAAGATAATTTGAAACAAAATTTTTATCCAGCTAAATACAAGCCTTCACCTTGAAAAACATATGATTTGATTATGAATATGGAATCTTAATATAATATAATAGCACGAATTAATGAATTAGGCCCTCCAGCATAATTCACTAAAACTTCACGTTGGTTAACCTAACAAAAAACGTGATACTGACTCGAATCAGCTGTTCAAGAAGGGGAAATGTTATAAAAAACGCTTCCTCACGGGCGAGAGACAAGGGGGTCGACTGTCTCCTTATTGGTCTCTGGCACTCTTGTTTACGTTTCTCCTCCAAAAATTGCAACATGTCGACCATTTGCTGAATTTTTGCCCACAATAGTCATCATTTGTAAATTGTCCACGTATTTCCTGTATTCGTCAACCATGATGAAATATCATTCGGAGTAGGTTCGTTTGTAACCAAATAAAGTTTTCCTTGAAATTAGTGTCATCCAAAATTTAAAAAAGTAAAATAAATAGATATTAAAATATTATAAAATAGATATTCAGTATGTATAAAAAAGGAAAAGACGCATATTTGCAATTTCAAAGTTGAGCATAAGAAGGAATTTAATTTAAAAAATTCGTTTCTAATGATAATCTGAATTTCATATACTACTAAGAAGAATTTTATTATTGCCACCTTATTTAATTACATAAATAAATACGAATTCAGAATTTTACCAAACTAAATATTTAGTCGTGGTCGCCGTGGCACAGTGGTAAGTGCATCGACTGCGGCGCAGAAAGTCTGGGTTCGATTCCCGGACGGCACATTTAGCATTTTTTCACGGCACCACCTCTTTCGAGTTGCTGACAACACTCAAAGAGTATTACTTGTCTTTGGAAAGCTTATCAAATCTCGCCGTTCGGAATCGGCAAAAAACTGTAGGTCCCTTCTACTCGTGAAGAACAATAGCATGCACAACACGAGTAGTTGTTGTAGAAGCTAGGCCCTGGTCCGTTATGGGCTGTAGTGCCACTCAATTATTATTATTATTATTAAATATTTAGTCATGCAAATAGTTTTGTGTAACTAGTTTTAACCTAAAACAACGATGGAAAGTTTATATTTATCTGTATATTATCGATTTCATTTTACATTATATTATATTTTATATTTTATATATTTCGATTTGGCAGTATTAAAAAGCTTAAGTTATATATTCGTATGAAAGATTCGTATAAAATTTATAATATAATGGTATTCTATATTTTCCTAATCACATATACACTGTATGACGAGCGTAATAATCAAATTAATTATGCATACATATAGCAAGAGAGCAATTAATGATAATTTTGCAGTTTAAACATAAGTCTGCAGTTGCGTTTTGTAGTCATTTTATTAGAGAAGTATTTTAATAAAACAGCTTCTTTTTAGAGGAAAGTTATTAAAATTCAATACATTAGTATAAAAGTGTGAGTTCCATATAAGTTTGATGTCTGCAATTATGTATGCAATTGTAATTTATAACCTAACAACAGGGCTATGTTAATAAATTCAAAATTATTTACACAAATATAATATGGTGCAACATTTCTTAAAAGTATGCCTTAAGTGCAACTGCTGCCTTACTGGTGCACCTTCTAAACACGCACACCCTCCGCCATGTTCTTGAATTTTTTGGTGGTGAGAAATATTACCGGTATTTCAAATACACTTAAAATTTTTTTTTGGATGGACACAGAAGCTGACAGAACAAGAAACATCATGGTCAAATGGCTAGAGGATAGTGCTGAGAGGCATTCCTTGGTTGTGATCTCGCAACTTAAGCCGACCTTCCCTAGAACGCGATTCTGTGGGAAGCGATTCTGACCATGAAGCCGAGCTACTAGTTTTAAACCTTCAAGCCAATATTTACCATCAACCGACCAGAAGAGGACGTCATCAATTATCATCAGATGGACGTGGAGAAACTACACGAGGATGTACTGGAGAATATCCAAATACCAACGCCGACGAGGAATCTCACCAATGCGGAAATCGACTCTGCTATTGATGGATTGAAGGATACAATCAATAATGCTTTAGAACAGCAGAAGTGGCCAAGAACAAATAGGGACTGGTACAGCCATTTACCAATTCATATCCAAAATCTCTACCACCATAGGCAAAGATTGAGGGAACGTTTGCAGCGAATTGGACTTCAAGGAAATCAACGAGATCAACGGAAAAAGGAGAAAGTTGTCATCAAAGCTAAAGACAAACGGAAGAGATGCGACCACCCCAGAGGAGAAAGCAGAAGCCTTCGCATACCACTTCGAGAACAGTTTCAAGCCTAATCCACCGGAAGATCAGAACTTCATGGCAGAAGTGAGAGACTACGTTAGCAGTATCCGACACACACGTGCACCTACAGCCACCTTCAGCGAAGACAACCCAGCTGGTGACCCGACGGACAACCAGGAGCTCGTGACGTCAGAAGAAATCGAGGAGATCGTCCATGAAAGTGTGGAAAAGAAATCGGCCGGACCAGACAAATTTTCAAACTTTGTCCTTAAGCGGATGCCACACATCCGCTCCTGACCATCATCATTAACAACTGCATAAACAATTGCCATTTCCCAAGTAAATGGAAAGTGGCAAGAATTGTTGCAATTCTCAAGAAAGGGGACGCCGACAATGTGACAGGATACAGACCCATATCGCTTCTAAGCAATATGATCCTGGAAAGGTTGTTAGTACAGAAAATTAAGCAACACTGTACGGAGTTGAACATCAGCCCAGACATCCAATTCGGGTTCCGGAAAAAACACTCGACTCTGCATCCCCTGATGAAATTTCATCACGATATCGTGGGTGGCTTGAGTAATCACCAAGTCACCGTGACTTGCTTCTTGAATATTGAGAAGGCCTTCAATACGGTTTGGATAGAGGGGCTCATTTTTAAACTCAATTTAATAACATTTCCCTCCAACCTCATCGCGATCATCTATAGTTTTCTCCACTCAAGAAAATTCTATGTAAAAATAGAAGGAAGTAAATCAAGAATAAGGAATATCCAGGCAGGCGTTGCCCATTGATTGCGACTGGGACCTATACTGTTCACCATCTACACTACATACAAATGGAGAATCTCTACTTCTACTACCAGATGTGGGGCATCCGGGTCAAAGTTAACAAATCGGTCCTCATGTGCCTGCGGAGGCCAACCCAACGAAACTTCCGAACAGCCACAAAATGCCGGAGCATTAAGATAGTGCTACCCAACGGGACAGCACTAGCAACAACGGACAAGACGAAGTATCTTGGAGTGAACTTCACTTAGAGGTTGGAGTTTAATCCTCACTCCAAAGCGACCCGTCAAAATGCTAGTTTTGCTTTCCATCGCATCTACCCATTGATGTGACGTGAGAACGGACTGGCCGAGAAAACGAAGCTCTTACTTTACAGGTAGCTCATACGAACTATCATAGCGTATGGCTTCCCTGTACGGTACAGCATCTCCGAGACCAGCATTGAGAAACTGCATCTGCACCGGTCTCACTTTTGACAACGACCTGATGAAACATTACAATAACAAGAAGGTCTATGAAAAATCGCGCAACATCCTCCTGCAACAGTTCGTGGTGCAAGTTTTCAGGAAGCAGCTAGGTGTAACTGGAACTCATCCAAACACAATCGTCAGGAACTTAAGAAGCTCAGTTCCTGGACAACGATTTCTTAACGCACACAACATGCTACACGAAGAGATTTTCCCTCCGACATCTACTGAATGCGACTGAATGCCGTATCACTTCTACTCCAGTAGTGATACAACCTACCATCGATGCTGAACTGGCGAATACAAATTCACCCATACAAAGGAAACATCTCTAAATTGTAAATAATTCAAATGTACACATTCAAAACTGTGTAAGACAATTGCTCATCCGTCAGGCACCTGTTGTTGAGCCGACAATTATATACGACTACATATACATATATTCATTATAGTCTTAAGCTTTAAAAATTTAAAAATTGTAAATATTTGTTCAATAAAGAAAAATTGAAAAATTTAGCAGCACACTCTCCGTTGGTTCCGACGGTTCCCTACCGCGCTTTGAAAAATAGCAGATGAGATACAAATAAGCCTTGCGCCTATGATTATTTTGAATTAGGCTGCTTGGCTGACCGCTTCCTTTTTTTTTGATACCTCTTAATTTCATAACTTTTTCTAATACATATTGTTATTGTTTTTTCTGGTGTTTTCGTTCTTGTGGATTGTTCTTTTTTTTCTTCCTGTTTTGTTTGATCGTTCTGATCAAATAATTTTAGGATTTACCGGGACAGTTATAGCGTTAAAATTTTGGTCACTTGCCTTAACGTCGTTTGATTCAGAGAGGTAAATAAAAGTCGTAGCATCCTGGTTCCTTGTTTCTTGTTCGTTTGCTTGGACGTCGATTGCAACGGACTCCGGATCGTATCCAGGACACAGAGAATTAAGCAAGCCTTCTTCGGGTGGAAACTTCACTATTGGGAGAGTAAGAGAACCCCCTCAACACCCAGGAGGTAGACTCTCAGTCTTTCCCTACCACGCCCAACCAGAGGGTCATTATTCAATTGTACCACTACTGTTTTCTTCGAAAGGAGCCTAAAAGCTTCTGCGAAGCTATAAACAAAGATTGCCCAAGCCATTAATATCTTTAACCCCAAAAATGGCACATTTACGGATGCTGAATTAAGAGAGCTAATTACAGCAGTACGTAGATCTTCGAGGCTAGGTACTGTTACACTTTAGGGGAGGGAACTGTTTTCAACTCAAACGCACGTGAAATTTATTAGATTCTACTTTATTTAATTAATGCAATTCTAAATTAAAAATGGTTTCTCCAGAAAGAGTTCAAGACGCGGTCTTGTTTCAGATTGCTTCTTCCTCTCTCTGTTGCCAGTTATTTACCAGTCGGCAATGTCGTTTAAAAAGATTTTCGATTACATGGCTAATGGGTGGATTACATGGGTTCCAATTTGATATCTTAACGCTGCCTCCTGTTGAAAGATTCTGATTGCCCTCAGTCACGGGAATATTTAGTTACCAAGAAAAATTAGATCATACCGATCTTTCATAGGTCGACTATATTCCACTAGTTGATTCCTATTGAAGGAATGCGCTGTTTCCAAACGATGAACCAAATTTTCGACGTATTTCATAGTTGTTGCTGGTCTATCGGGTGGAGGCCCAGTCTGCAATTGAATTGGCAACCGAAGTTCGCGTCCAAAAGTCAAGAAAGCTGGTATTTGCATTGTAGCTTCGTATATTGCAGTGCGGTAGGCTAGTAGCAAAAACGAAAGGTGTATGTCCCAGTCTCTTTGATTGTCAGCAACAAACTTGGCGAGATAATTCTGCAGGGTTCGGTTAAACCGCTCTACCATTCCATCCGATTGCGTGTGCAAAGCTGTGGCTCGTGTTTTGTCAATGCCCAGGTTTGTTTTTTTTTTTGCTCTGAAAGACAAGAGATTCAAAATTTCTGCCTTGGTAGCGGCACTCCAAAGTGGGAAAAAATGTGTATAATTAAGGCTTCTGCTACTGTCTCGGCCATTTGTTCAGGAATGGGAATGGCTTCCGGGCACTTGGTAAAGTAATCACAAAACACTAATACAAACTTGTTGCCCTGTTTAGTAACGGGACGGGGTCAAAGTATGTCAATGGCGACTCCAACATGAACTGACAACATGAACTGGCTGCAACTTTGCATGACTTCTTCTGGTCGGACCCTTGCATTGTTGACACTGAAAGCAAAATTTGCAATGTTGCTCCACCTCGCTGGAACACCCCACCCAGTAGTATCTCTTTTTCAATTTCTCCAATGTTTTCCGAGATCCGAAGTGGCCGCCCGTAGGACTGTCGTGCATCTCCTTTGGAATCATTGGCTGTAAAGATAGGGGCTTTTTTTTAACTTTTAACTTTTTATTGTATTTTTATTTAAATTCCTTTACTTATATTCTAGCTAAAAAATACTTAAAACTAGCTTATACTATGTGAACTTTCGCTCTTATATCTTACTTACTCACCCTTCGCGGGTTCTCTAAGTTAATCTACATATGGGAAATTTATTTTTATTTTATTTGTCAAGAAAATTAACTTGACCTTCTGGTCTTTACTTAACCTTACTTATTCTAACTAAAACTTAAACTATTTACAAATCTTAAATCTATTTATGCTATTCTTAACTATGTCCGTAGAATTGTACGGACGCGTTCTCCAGGGCGTATTGCGATTTATATGCTTAACATATAGATGCATATGCCGTGATGCACCTTTTTTTTTGATTGATTATGTTGTTTTATCCTTTTTTTTATTTTTTAATTTTACAAAATATGTATGTATTTTACAAATACACCCAGCTCGCTTTGAAAAGCCGTGAAGATAATTTGTTACATAAGCAAAGATAGTGGCACTAACACCTGATAGTACTCACCGTTATGGGTATCCATTCGCATACAGAGTATTTCATCTCGGTATTGAAGCGCATCGAACATGCCCCAGTATGCCTTCACTCTTGGATTAGCACGTACGACAGATGTACGACTGAGAGATCTTCATCCTGTCTCTGCCTTTCCGCTACATCCAAAGTTAATACAACCGACCGATTCAAGATACTTTGTTTTTCTTCTAATCGAAAACAATATCGACAGTTTGAATTCTCACAGGGGCGTCGGGAAAGCGATCAGCGTTGTGGTGTTTTGTTCCTGGACGGTGTTCCGCTAAAAAATCAAACTGCTGCAAGAATTCCAACCAACGAGCCATCTGCCCCTCCGGCTCTCGAAAATTCATCAACCAACGAAGAGAACTGTGGTCTGTTCGCAGTAAAAATTGCCTTCCCGGCAGATATGGTTGAAAATGAATGACAGCTTTCACGACTGCTAGCAGTTCTCGTCGAGTGACGCAGTAATTTCGCTCCGCTGTATTAAATGTTTTACTGTGATATTCGATAACTTTCTCTTCTCCATTCTGTAACTGCGACATGCGTGGCTCAGCCACATGCGTGAAGGCTGGCATCCGTATCCAAAATGAATATGCCATTTTCAGTAGGCTGGACAAGAATTGGAGCAGAGATTGTACTTCCCTCTTGTTCCTTGGTAAGGGCCACTTTTGACACATTTTCCGGATCAGCCGATATGCCAAGGCCAGAGACAATATGTCCGAGGAATTTTACTTCTTTAGTCGCCAAGCAGCAATTTATGGTGAAAGTCACAATAAGCGCTTAAAAACCAACTCCCAATTGCGGAGTCGTTCCTCGAAAGTCTTCCCGTGGACAATAAGGTCATCCAGATAAACTAGACAGACGCTGTATAGAGTGCCTTGCAGAACAACATCCATGAGCCGTTGGAACGTGGCTGGTGCTTTAGTCAGACCGAATGGCATGACATTGAATTCAAAGAGACCCGTGCCGATCGAAAACGTAGTCTTTTCTTTATCTTCTGGGTCCATTTCTACCTGTCAATAGCCTGATTGAAGATCAAGTTTGGTAACCATATCGAGCCTCCCAGTGCTTCTAGGGTAAGATCTATGCGTGGCAAAGGGTAAGTATCCTTTTTGGTAACATTATTGAGACGGCGATAGTCCACGCAAAATCGAAGGGGTTCCATCTTTTTTACGAACTAAGACCACGGGAGAACACCAGGGGCTCTTCGATGGCTGTACCACTCCTTGCATCTTCATGTTTTCTAAGATCTTTTCAGCTTCTACTCGGTGCGCTAATGGTAGCTTTCTTGGAGGTTGCTTTTTGATTTGATGTTGAGTGAAAGAACTCCACCCTTGTCTAGTTCCTGGGCAAGCAAACACAGATCGGTTTCGTAAAACTAATGATTCTAAACTCTTTAGTTCATCATCTAAGAAGTTGGCAGCGTTTCTTCTGATCATATCACGTACTTCGGGTGTTAGTGGTTCTTCCAAATTCCCATTCTTTGTGGATTGAATTTTAAAAACCTCGGGATGGCAGTCAATTTGCATTAATGTCGTTGATCGGGGAATTCAAATATGGCTTGTAGACGCATTAGTCACGTAAACTGCTATTTGCCCTTGCATAACTTTACACACGGAAGGTGTTATGCAAAGCTCTGGTGCTATCGAAACGGAAGTAGCTATAACAGTTTCTTTTTCGGGTGCTGAAGTGGCTAGTTGTATGCAACAATCGGCTACTGCAGGAACGGAGGTCTTTACAACTAAATTGCCATCTAATGTGTGCTCTAGATAAATAAGTTTTCCATCTAACTGCATGGTGTCATCTTGCACACTAAAAGTACACCTGAATCGTTGCAAAAAATCAAGGCCGAGCATGCAATCGTCACAAATTGGGATGCCGGTTCCCAACGGTCCAATTTGCAATTCGACTTCTAGAATTCCTTCTACTGGCACAGTGTCTCCGGTAGCAGTCTGGATTATAGCATGAGATGTTTTTATTTCTGACTGGAGGTATTGCCGTCTCTTTTAAGGTTAATTGCACGGGGCCCAAGTTGGGCAGCTTCGATGTCGAATATAACAGCCTGTCTCTCTTTAGTTCTGGATTTCGAGGTATATAAGCAACGTCCCCAGTCCGTCGAACGACTCCGTATCCAGTTCTATGAATAAATTTTATCTGGCCTTTTAAACTGGACACTAGAATTTTTTTGAAGCATTCGGAGTTGATTGTAGCAGCTTGCGCTCCTTTAAGCTGCGCGATTCTCGTTTTCCGATACCGAAGTCGAGTTACAAGGTTCATCCTGTCTAATGCCGACTTCCGCAACTCCAATCTATCTTCGGCTTAATCTGGTGGCAACGCGACTGGCTTCTGCGCACACTGCTGTTGACAAAACTTTCTCCAACGTATCTGGGCAATTCGTTCTTTAGCCTGTTCGGGGCAATCTGGAAAAGCAAGATAAACGAGTCGTTGAATATCGGTGGCTAATTCATTTACGCATTTGGATTCTTTAGGTTTCTGTACTCTGCCACGAAGTTCCGAATGCGCTGTGCACTGTTTATACTCGTTACCAAATCTTTGATTAAAGACTTGATTAAGACGAATGTAATCATCTCATCTGTGTGATTGTAGTGTCCCAAAGAATGACAGTGCTGTTCCTCGAAGATATGCGTATATCGAGGCGGCACCAAAAACAAGCGTCGCTGGAAGAGAACTATTTCTGCATTTCCTCCGGAACGGTATAGGATTTCTGAAAGCCGATGCTAACGTAACTGTTGCTGACGAAGGATCTTCGGCTTAAGAGGTTTACATCGCAGGCACCAACATTGGTATTGGCAATCGACTTCTACCAATTAAGTATATTGCTCTAACAAAAGCTGTAGACAACAGAACACTTATTGGTATTGACATTCTGCAGAAAAACAAAGTAGTTCTCGACTTAGAACAAAGATATTAGTACATTGTGGATCAACATAAAAAGATATTTGACTTTTATGAACCAAAAGTCATTCAAAAATCTTCTCCAGATGATTCTCTTAACGAATTTAAGGCAGTGAATCCAATATCGCCGTTTCAGAAGTCTCTAAAACTTCCATCAGCAAAGGGAACGATGCATGAAAAACCACTCACCAATGCATTCTTATGTAAAGCTATGAAGTAGAACATAGAATTTTTTCAACTTTTTGGAGGAAATAAAAGAAGGAACAAAGTTATTGCCAATTTTTCCGCTTGCTAAAACACCACAATAATCAGGCTAATATGGTGAAACAAGAGTCACTATTCCCATTTTGGTTGGAATCACCAAAGGCATCAACTCCACTGCATGTCATCAATACGAGCGTATCAAACAATGAATATTCTCCAAAATCTTTTCAGAATATAATTTCTGAATATTTGAGAAATACAGAAACTACTCCAGAAAGGTAACAGGGAAAGGGGTAGACAGGGAAATCTGGAATTGGGGTGGAAAAGAATAAACTGCATTTGAAACCCTAAAAACCTCTTTACTGTAGCTCCAATTTTAAAACAAGCTTGTTACAGTAAACCATTTATCTTTAAAACAGATGCCAGCATCTATGCGCTCAGAGCGGTTTTGGTCCAGGGGGAGAATTCGGAGGAACATCCAATGGGATATGCATCCAGACTTCTGACAGCAGCAGAACGGAATTATTCCACCACTGAAAGAGAAGCTCTCGCTATCATATGAGCAGTAAATAAGTTTAGAGGTTACATAGAAAGTGGTGAAGTAACACTCCTCACTGACCACCAGCCTGATAAATGACTCTAAAATCACCAACTGGTAGACTTGCCCGATGGGCTTTGCAGCTCCAGTCATATTACTTTGAAATCGAGTACACATCGAGTACAGGAAAAACAAATGTGGTAGCAGATGCCACCATGTGAACACAAAGATCACATAGGGAATTCATGTCGAAACTGGAATTTCATCGTTGACGTACCTACAAGAAACTCAAGAGACATTCGTGAAGCACAACTGAAAGACGATGTTTTAAGAGCCACCATGGAATCATTTGAGAAGAATAACGAAAACCTTCGCAGTCGTTCACAGACCTCTGAGTAGTGCAGTTCGCGAGTGCTTCGACCAATTTCAATAAAAACCGTTATTCCACAGTGCTTAAGTACTCCAGTGCCACAAGTTTCTCAACAAGCAAGTGGTCGACTGGATAGAGTCAGTGCTCACAACACCTTAGGTGCCCGGTTCGATCCCTACCGGGGACCGCAAGCCAATTAACTTTTTTTCCGGAAAACTCAAAAAACGGATATATAAGAAATTGAGTGTTAGTTAATGAAAGCCAACGGGTGGTCCGCGCTCTTAACAGCGTACAATGACTTGCTCTCACCAAGGGCAGAGTCATCCGATTTAACAGTGCCCAACGAAGGCAGAGCCAAGCGCAGGAGGACGTCTTCCATAAGCGGAAAATGCCCCAATGTAAATGCTTCACCCGAGGGGCTGCAGGGGGGAGAGCGAAGCGGGGGGCGGGGTCCTCCTGCACAACAGCAGCAGAGTCAGAGGAAGACACGGTTCAATATGTGTCGGATGGAGGGGAAGGCTTTTCCGCAACTCCAATCTATCTTCGGCTTAATCTGGTGGCAACGCGACTGGCTTCTGCGCACACTGCTGTTGACAAAACTTTCTCCAACGTATCTGGGCAATTCGTTCTTTAGCCTGTTCGGGGCAATCTGGAAAAGCAAGATAAACGAGTCGTTGAATATCGGTGGCTAATTCATTTACGCATTTGGATTCTTTAGGTTTCTGTACTCTGCCACGAAGTTCCGAATGCGCTGTGCACTGTTTATACTCGTTACCAAATCTTTGATTAAAGACTTGATTAAGACGAATGTAATCATCTCATCTGTGTGATTGTAGTGCCCCAAGGAATGACAGTGCTGTTCCTCGAAGATATGCGTATATCGAGGCGGCACCAAAAACAAGCGTCGCTGGAAGAGAACTATTTCTGCATTTCCTCCGGAACGGTATAGGATTTCTGAAAGCCGATGCTAACGTAACTGTTGCTGACGAAGGATCTTCGGCTTAAGAGGTTTACATCGCAGGCACCAACATTGGTATTGGCAATCGACTTCTACCAATTAAGTATATTGCTCTAACAAAAGCTGTAGACAACAGAACACTTATTGGTATTGACATTCTGCAGAAAAACAAAGTAGTTCTCGACTTAGAACAAAGATATTAGTACATTGTGTATCAACATAAAAAGATATTTGACTTTTATGAACCAAAAGTCATTCAAAAATCTTCTCCAGATGATTCTCTTAACGAATTTAAGGCAGTGAATCCAATATCGCCGTTTCAGAAGTCTCTAAAACTTCCATCAGCAAAGGGAACGATGCATGAAAAACCACTCACCAATGCATTCTTATGTAAAGCTATGAAGTAGAACATAGAATTTTTTCAACTTTTTGGAGGAAATAAAAGAAGAAACAAAGTTATTGCCAATTTTTCCGCTTGCTAAAACACCACAATAATCAGGCTAATATGGTGAAACAAGAGTCACTATTCCCATTTTGGTTGGAATCACCAAAGGCATCAACTCCACTGCATGTCATCAATACGAGCGTATCAAACAATGAATATTCTCCAAAATCTTTTCAGAATATAATTTCTGAATATTTGAGAAATACAGAAACTACTCCAGAAAGGTAACGAGACAGGGAAATCTGGAATTGGGGTGGAAAAGAATAAACTGCATTTGAAACCCTAAAAACCTCTTTACTGTAGCTCCAATTTTAAAACAAGCTTGTTACAGTAAACCATTTATCTTTAAAACAGATGCCAGCATCTATGCGCTCAGAGCGGTTTTGGTCCAGGGGGAGAATTCGGAGGAACATCCAATGGGATATGCATCCAGACTTCTGACAGCAGCAGAACGGAATTATTCCACCACTGAAAGAGAAGCTCTCGCTATCGTATGAGCAGTAAATAAGTTTAGAGGTTACATAGAAAGTGGTGAAGTAACACTCCTCACTGACCACCAGCCTGATAAATGACTCTAAAATCACCAACTGGTAGACTTGCCCGATGGGCTTTGCAGCTCCAGTCATATTACTTTGAAATCGAGTACACATCGAGTACAGGAAAAACAAATGTGGTAGCAGATGCCACCATGTGAACACAAAGATCACATAGGGAATTCATGTCGAAACTGGAATTTCATCGTTGACGTACCTACAAGAAACTCAAGAGACATTCGTGAAGCACAACTGAAAGACGATGTTTTAAGAGCCACCATGGAATCATTTGAGAAGAATAACGAAAACCTTCGCAGTCGTTCACAGACCTCTGAGTAGTGCAGTTCGCGAGTGCTTCGACCAATTTCAATAAAAACCGTTATTCCACAGTGCTTAAGTACTCCAGTGCCACAAGTTTCTCAACAAGCAAGTGGTCGACTGGATAGAGTCAGTGCTCACAACACCTTAGGTGCCCGGTTCGATCCCTACCGGGGACCGCAAGCCAATTAACTTTTTTTCCGGAAAACTCAAAAAACGGATATATAAGAAATTGAGTGTTAGTTAATGAAAGCCAACGGGTGGTCCGCGCTCTTAACAGCGTACAATGACTTGCTCTCACCAAGGGCAGAGTCATCCGATTTAACAGTGCCCAACGAAGGCAGAGCCAAGCGCAGGAGGACGTCTTCCATAAGCGGAAAATGCCCCAATGTAAATGCTTCACCCGAGGGGCTGCAGGGGGGAGAGCGAAGCGGGGGGCGGGGTCCTCCTGCACAACAGCAGCAGAGTCAGAGGAAGACACGGTTCAATATGTGTCGGATGGAGGGGAAGGCTTTTTCGTCGTCAGCAGCAACAGCTATGACTCGCTGGAGACCGACACCGAAGATGAAATAGAACGTGTTCTTCGCCTCCCTTGTGGATGACATGCGGGAGAAAATTTAGCGTCTCCTGCATGAAATCAGAGAGCTGAAAGTTAGTACGCTTGAGAAGCGAAGGTTGGACCAACAAGGGAAGGGTCAACAGTTACAGACGCAGCAACAACAACCAGTGTCTAAGAAGCTGCAAAAAAAAAAAGCTGCAATCAACAGCACAGCAACAAAAATGCCACGCGGCTAGTCAACAGCAGCGGCCTGCCAGTCAGCAACAACAACAACAGCAACCAGCTACGCAACAAAATCAGTAACCAGCAACACAGCAAAAACCAGACGCCGATTCGCAACAAACATCAGCAAAACACAGCGGCCAGCAACACACCAGCGACAGCAGACAGCAAACCAACATCAGCAGAAGCAGAAAAAAGAAAAAAGATCTCGAAGTTGGAGTTCTTCTCTTTCACCCTTAAAATTCAAAAACGCCAGTTCCGTCTGTTGAGGACCGCTTTTCCGTTCGAAGCGGAGAGGGTCTTCCAAATGCTCAAGAAGCAAGTGTGCGATGGAATTGAGTTCGTGGGGGTTAAGTCCTTCTCCACAGTCAGGGCATGGAGAGAGGGTCGGAAATTATGCCTTTATATCGTAAAGTTCTCACCCAATAGCAATGTGGGAAATCTAAAGAAAACCATTTGCTTAGATGGCTGGCATTGCAAATTCGGCTGCGTGACGGCATTGTACATACAATGCTTCAGTTGCCGGGCACTCAGCTTCGAACTGCCAAACGCAGCCTCGTGAAGTGCGGCGAGGACCACAGCGCGGAGGACTGCTCTTTGGGGCAAGAGGGAGCAGCTGATAAAAGTGGGTCCTCTGCGGGAATGCGGGGCACACCGCGTATCATCGGGGTTTCTCTAAATTCCAAGAGCGCAAAGCAAAAGTGGTTCTGTAGAAGCAGCAGCAGACGCAGCCAGTGAAAAAGCCACTCGGCAGCCATACCCGTCACCCCCCAAATGACCTACGCCCAAATGGCGTCTGACCATAGGGGTACAGAAAAGCAGCAACTACCGAAGGTAGTGCCGCAGCCCTCAGTGCCAAGAGCACACGATCCAACGCTGGAATGGAAATTCATCCGTGTCGAATACGGAGTAGATTTGAAAGCAATAGAGATTTCGTCGTTCACTAGAAGCGGCTCTTATCTCGATCTCCTGTTGCTTGATGCAAGACTGCAGCTGACTGTTTGCAAACAGGAAACTGCTTAAGCATTTTCGTGTATCTCAGTGACCAATGCGGACTCAGTGCCTAAATCAAGTTCCCCAACGATATTGCGGAATTAGGAGAGTTTGTTCAAACGTACCCCTACAATTCGAATGAGCTCCACATACCGTCCAACAGAAACTTGTCTAATGAAAAGATTGACATGTATCTAATCCAAATGGATGAGACAATAAAACGAACGATGGACAGTACTATACCCCGGTATACACGCACAAACAACGAAAACGTGTACCGCAATGTTACAATAGACGCACTTCACCAACAGAAAAGTAGACTCCTGTCAAGACTGAAAACCTTGTACAGGTAGCTTGCTGACAGACGAGATGAGGAAATTAGGACACTGAAATCGCTTATTAAAAAGGTTCAAACATTAATTGCCTAGAACTACAGAGTTTCTTCTAATATGTATTGGAACGAAAAGATTCGGCCAGTTAGATCTAACAATCCAAGTATGTTCCCGCAAATTAATAAATTCTTTCGCGATCTTCCGTGTCTTAAGCTCCCCAGGACGACAGACAATAAACAAATACTGACTGCAGCAGGCATTGATCCAGAAAATGTTGTACTCGAGGATAACTTTTTTGTGTTCGAAGACCCGCAAGAGAAAATAGAGGTACTTGGCGCGGTTTTTCAGGAAGTGTATAAGGTGAAAGAGAGTGTTCGCCCCAACCACGACTCGGAGAATCGCGTACTTATTGATAACACTCTTCTTCGTGAAGATCTGCAACAATGGCGATCTGAGAACACTTAAGAAAAGGAAGTCAGTCGGGATCGACGGGATCTTAAACATTGTGCTAAGACACCTCCCTCGAGACGTGGTTACTATGTACGCAATCCTGTTCAACAATGCTCTGAATAATGCACATTATCCGGGGCATTACAAATCCGCGATTGTGCAACCCATAACCAAACGAGGAAAAGATTCGTCTAATCCAAGCAACCTACGGTCAATTAGTCTCCTTCCGAACATCAGCAAAGTATTCGAAAAGGTGATAAATAGAGCTCTGATCACCTGGACTCAGGACAAAAATATAATTACGGATAACCAATTCGGTTTCAAAGCGGGGCATGACACTATTCATGCCGCGTCGAAACTGGTGTCGGATATCCAATGGAACAAGAGCCAGAAACAATGCCTGCTGGATTGACCTGGAGAAGGCCTTTGACACCGTATGGTTAGAATAACTTTTTTACAAGCTTATGGAGATTCGGTGAAGTAAGAAATATATAAACTTTATTAATAAGAACTAAATATATAATATATTACAAATATTTGGATTCAGATGTTTCCTCGTGGACGCTCCAGAATCGAAAGAGAACAGGTTGTTTCACCAGTCGTCCGATGTCACATTGGCAGAACAATGTCTGTGTTTGCGGAACAAAATGGAATATGGGTTGTGGGCATGTTCAATGTGTATGCCGCCGCACTACTCCCCCTCAAATGACAATGATTAGATTCCGCCGAATCGAACCTTTTTTCCATACCGTGTCGTATATGTTGGAACAAGGTCGGTGTGTTGACGTGGCTTAATCTTCAGCTGGAGATTCGATCAAGAGAGACGTTGATATGTTTTCCTTGTTTGTCGATGGTGAAGTATTTGTCATGCCGGTTGATAACTCATCATATGGCGGTTGTAATGGTGGTTTGACGGAATCGTTTCGAACAAAAACGTGTGAAGTAATGTAGATCTTTTTGAATTAGTGGTATCGTCGATGAATGATGTGAAGTTTCGGGAAAGCGTAGTTGAGGCATTGCCTCTCGTAGTGACTTCACGAAATTGCTTGCAGGCTTATCACTGTGTATGGTGCTCACGAACTCACCTGGTAAACTAATATTGGTGCCGTATAGCATTTCGGATGCGGTCCAACCAAGATCGTCCTTATATGCTGTACGGAGGCCCAACAACACCGTTGGAAAAACGTCGGCCCAGTTGGTTGATGTATGGCATTTAATTGCTGCCTTCAGGGAACGATGCCACCTCTCAATAAGTCCGTTTGATTGTGGATGATAAGCTGTCGTCCTCAATTGTGTGATCCCCAGAAGCTTTGTTAATTCCTTAAATAAGGAACTCTCAAATTGGCGACCTAGGGCCGTTGTCACGCGTTGCGGGACACCGAATCGGCAAATCCAGTTTTTTTTTTACAAGAAATGCGTGAATTTGTTGATAAAATCAACATATAGCAATTTGTTTTTTTAATCAATTTTTGTTATGTACTCTGGGTATCAACGTTTACAAATATCTTGTTTAAGTTTTTGGATCATTCTCCACTACTTGTTGCCAGGTCTAGAATGACATCGTGCCGTGGTGCTATAAGTGACGACCCAATAATGAAGTGACCTGGATCCTCAATATTGTCTGTTACACGGGTACACGGGTACAGTGGTCTTGAATTCAGGCATTCTTCTATTTGAACCAGTATAGTGTTTATCTCTTCGTATGTCAATTATTGATCTCCTATTACTCGATTTAAATGATGCTTCATTGACTTAACTCCAGCTTCTCAGAGCCCACCGAAGTGTGGAGCTCCAAGGGAAAGAAGTGTCACTGGATTCCGTTATCACTAAATTGGGGTTTGCAATGCATTTATCAAGTTTTTTGCACCCACGAAGTTTGTTACTTTATCGCTGAACAGATGAAAGACGGATCCTCTTCTACTTATCATCCGCCGCAGTGCCGCCATAATTCCATCGGTAGTTAAATCAGAACTCAACTCAATATGAACTGCTTTTGTTGCCATACAGACGAACAACGCTATGTAAGTCTTGTATGACATTACAACTGGAATTTGTGAACATCGTATGTTGACTGGGCCAGCGTTATCTATTCCACAATGTGTAAATTTACATAAAAACCTTACTCGTGCTTCCGGAAGTTGTCCCATGATTTGATTCGCTTCTTTAGCTTTAAATCGGAAGCATGTAACGCATTGCTTTATTATGGCTTCCAAAATCTTTTTCTAATGTAATTTAGTGTCAGTTTTAGTCCACCATGTAGGGTGTCAATGTGAGCTTTATTGGTAATCAATTTTGTCAGTGGATGCGATGATGGCAAAATCATTGGATGTTTCTGATCAATTGATAGAATGTCTCAAACGCCCTCCCACTCTCAAAATTCCATTGGCGTCAATAAATGGATTCGGTTACAATATCTTACTTATCGATTTCAACAATTTATTTATTCTAATTTTATGCATGTCCTCAACTGATTAGAAATCGTAAACACTTGCACTTACTCTCTGAAGTTTCAAGAATGATGAAAAAGCACAAGTTATATTGGTGCTTTCCATCATAACCTTGTCAGCTGGACAGTATTTTTCTTCCTTCTTCAACCACTCTGAACCTTGCCACCATATGGAATTTGCAGCAAGGGTATCTCCAAATGATCCTCTAGACGGTATGTCAGCAGGATTCTCTTTACCGGATATAAAAATCCATTGTCCTTTGAAAGGCTGTTGTACAAAGGGATACCCGGTTTGCTACAAACGTTTTCCATTACACTGGGTGTTGTTTTAACCAGTTTAACACTATGGTAGATAAACAATTCTAGTGTATTTAATTTCTGTTCCTTTCTTGATGTAATTCATGAACTTTGCCAGTAGCGCAGCTGCACATAATTCCAATCTGGCCGGTGAAACCTGCTTCACAGGCGCCACTTTGGTCTTTGATGCGATAATACATATGGAAGACGAGGTGCAATTGATGGCCTTCTGATACACCACCGCTGGATATGCATCTGCGAATCCATGTAGCTCAATTTGAGAGCTTTCACCTTGTTGAGACCATCGGGGAACTCTTACATTTTCAAGCGTTGATAATCTGTTTTTGAAATCTTCCCACTCCTTTTGAATTTTTATTGGTACATTTTCATCCCATCCGATACCCAGGAGCCAAAGTTTTTGAATCAGAATCTTTGCCTTGATTGTATATAGGGAATTAGCATCGCCAAGACAATCGTCTACATAGAATCCTTCAAGAATTGTCTTGTTTGCTCTTGGATACTTATGTTTTTCATCCTCAGCTATCTCGCATAATGTTCTTATTGCCACATATGGGGCTGATGCTGTACCATATGTGACTGTTTTGAGAGCATATTCCTAGATTGGCCCACTGGTATTTTCTCTCCAAAAAATCCGCTGTAGATTTTGATCTTCCTCATCCACTAAAATCTGCCGATACATGTTTTCAATACCCGATGTAAACACGATCGGAAATGATCTCCATCGGAGGAGCAGAAGACATACATTCTTTTGCATCGTGGGACCTGTTAGCATAATGCCATTCAACGATTCTCCTGATGTTGTTTTCGCCGAGGCGTCAAAGACCACTCTTAGTTTGGTCGTACCATCAGCCTTCACTACTGCATGATGTGGAAGATAGTAAGTTTTTCCAGTGCAATCTTCCCGTATTTTATCCATGTGTCCAAGAGCAATATATTCCTGAATAAATTTGGAATATTCATGACGAAGTTCCTCGTTTTTCACGAATCTCTGCTCTAATAGAAAAAATCGCTTTAAAGCAATTTTTCGTGAGTGGCCCAAGACGCTGCGATCCTTTAGTAGTGGCAACTTGACAACATATCGCCCGTTTTCATCTCGCCTGTGTGTTAGCTGATAAAGATTTTCGCACATTTCCTCTTAAGTGGTCTTTACTTTGGCAATGGGTACTTCTTCGAGCTCCCAAAATTTCTCTAATTCGTCATCTTCTCTGCATACACTGATGCATGAAGTGAGGAACTTAGCTGGTGGTTTCTCCTTCGAAGTTGAGGTTATGATGATTGGTCCCGATAGTATCCAGTCAAACCTTGTATTTTGTGCCATTGGAGTGTTAGGTGGACCCTCGACGTGGGTCAAAACGTGTGGCAAAATGTCTGATCCAATTAGTAACTCGATATCCTTGGGTTGTTCATACCAGGGATCAGCCAACTTCAATCCTTGGATATGTGGCCACTGATTGGAAACAAATTTTTGTAATGATAGTCTTGATGTGATGGCAGGCATTACTAGGGCTTCCAGCTCCACGTTAACTTCTTCATTGTGGATGGATTGAATGGTGAGATAACATGCTGCCATTATTTGTGTAGTGTGGCCATTGATTCCATTTACAGTTGATTCGTAATTGGTCAATGGTGCCCTTATTTGCCGCGCTAGCTTATCAGTTACGAAGCATGATTGAGATCCTTGATCAGTCAAAGCTCGCACCAGTTTCACGCGTTCTCCAATGTACACGTTTACCATGGCGGTGGCTAGTAGTACCATACAGCTATTTGGACGTGCCGTGGTAGGTGGTTTTGTTGATGGTGCTTCCTCACTCATCATTCTTCCAGCTACCAATCCTTTGGTACTCTCACCTCGGGGAAAATGAAGCAACGAATTATGGTTTTGAGTACATATTCTGCATCCTTTCTTTAATGGACAATCTCTTGCGGAATGCCCATCGTGTAAGCAGTTGAAACACAGCTTTGATCTTTGGACCACCTCCACTCGCTTCTTTTGTTGCATACTCAAGAATTCCTTACATTTGTATAATTGATTCAACTCGTTACACACAACATATTTTGATTGGGCAACTGGAGTCAAATGGTTTTTCAGGAATGCTGGTTTTGATGCTTGCCACTGATTTTCCTGTTGGTTTCGCAACTGTTCTCTAATCCTCGGAATCTGCCTTCAATAAAGTCGAATAATGTACTTAAATTTGGAATTTCGGTTGACGTCCTCCTGGACTGTTGATATAATTTTCTAGATTCAGGGTCAAGCTTTGGGCATATAAGTTGAGTCACCAATGGATCCCAAGAACTGAAATCAACTCCCACATTCTTTACGCCATATAAAATCTCTTTCGCCGAATCCATGATGGTTTTTACATCTCTTGAATTTTCACTTCAAACTGATTTCAAGACCAGCAACTTTTGAATATAGTTGTTGACCAATGCTGCTGGATTTTGAAACCGGTTTGTTAGCAGTTCTAAAGCTGTTTCATAATTGCCTGCTGTCGGTGATAGGTGATTGACAATTCTGGCAGCTTCTTCGCTTAGGTTTCCTTTTAGATATTGAATCCTTTCAATAATAGTTAAGGATTTGTTTTGGTGCACTAGTCGCTCATATAGCTCCCAATATGGTGTCCACTCTTCATATTTTCCACTAAATGTTGCAATGCTTATGGGTGGAAGTTTGATTTCCTTATGTGTTTCTGTTTCTGGAGCCAGGTTTTGTGTGCGTTGTTCCTCTACCTCTTTGATTTAAATGTATGCATCTTGATACATCTGCTCCAAATCGATAAACTCGTTGCTTGTTACGTACTCCTGGTTGCAATCCTCTTCTTCATGTGATGCCATCACTTCTTCATTCATAGTTTGCAACCTTGTTCAGCACTCCTCTAATTAAGTCAGCTTAAATTTAAGATACACTGAGTACTAGGGTGGAGTGAAATAAAAAAAAAAAATATTTTTTTTATTTTCTTATTATACATAGTGGGGATAGGTGCCATTAACCTTCAAAAAGGCTGTCAACAAATTTCGACATGATCAAAAAATATCCTGAGTGTTCACAACAGCCTTGAAAAATTGTATAGGGATATCAAAATCAAAACGATATGCAATGGGGGAAATTATATGTTTTGCAGCTTTTTGCTGATTTCTGTTACAAAACCACCCAGAACTCACCACGTGGAGGTTGCTGCTATTGAGTTCCACCCCCACCCTACCCAACCAACCTTCCATTAGGGTGTAGTTGTATACTTTATTCTATACAAAAACTCTTTTTTGAATGAAATTCAGGCATTTTTTGTCGAGATGCGATTCTAGCTCTTATCAACCCATCCCTATTTTGGAATCCAAATACTTCGCTAGAAGCTTCGGTTACTAGCTTAACACAACGTTCCACACTTTGCGTATGACATGGGAACCGAGGAAAAGCAATAATACTGCAATCGCCACTTTTAACAATGTTCGAGATATTTTCATCGCCAAGGAACTTCGTTACAGGGGGCTCAGTTATTTGTACGCCCTGCCAGTTGACTAAATCTACATAATCGTTGGCTTTAAAGTTGAGTTTTGGCACTGTAAACCTACGAATATTTATTTCGCTTTTTTCCGCTCGAGCTTTCATCACTCGCCGAAGTGCCAGCTCACGAATCGATTTTCTTGGGTCTGTCATCATAGCTAAAAGTAGGTTTTCCGGATGGGCATAAAAGTCAGCCAACGAGCATGTGATAACTTGCCGGGATTTCTTTGTAATAAAGACACGGGACAGTTTCCAGAACCTACGGCTTGGCATATATTATGCAAGTACTTTTGGTCACAGCTTAGATCATTGGTATTTGTAATATCCGGTAAAACATGAAGTATTTCTTCAATTGGTACAAATTCTGCAATATCCGACTTTTCACAACACTCCAACATTTTGCCGATTGGACCGGAAAAGCCATATGGACCTGTTGTTTGACCGTCTAAATTTTGTAGAAGATATCGAAGAGGCAGCTCATTACAATGAAGCAAACATATATTCCATTGTAGAGGTTTGCCCACAGCTTCTTCCATCAATCTTATAACACCCCCCTTTAAACCAGTATTTGCAGCCGTTCCGTCGCATCCAACTGCAACAAGGTGATTCAGGGATATCTTGTTTTGATGTAAGAAACTGATTATGGACTCGCACATGCTTTTTGATTTTCCATCACTAGGGGAAACATGTCCCACATAGCGTGCACCGGGTTCTTGAACAAGAGAAATATGCTCTTCGACAGATAATTTGTGATATGATTGCTCACCTTGCTTTGATAAGATTTTAGTACGATCTTTACGGCCATCAAAATAAAGGCTTTCAAGCTGGGTACCTTTAAGTAAATTATTTTCTTGTAACTTTTGCCTGACTCCATACCTTAAGCGCCTTATTTTGGATCTATCTATGACCTTTGATTGATCCTCCGGGGTTATTATACCAACGTCTGTCAAAACACTACTTGCAATTATAGCGGCATTTCTATCTGAGACCCCTGTTCGATCACAAGCAAGTCCCAAATGAGGTAATTTAAGTCGAATTTGGTTTGTAACGAGCTCTGTTTTTATCTTTTTAGGAGGAGAGTCTTCAAAGTCACTGCTTTTGTCAGTTGTCTCAGATTCAGAAGTATTGAAATTGATTCGAGTTTCGACAAAAGTTGGTTTAATACAAGGATCCGTACTTTTTGATTGTCTTTTTTTTTTCAACTTTCTCAGCTCTGTCTTGTTTTCTTTTAGAGCTTTTCTCCATTTTCCGAGTAGCATTCCAGTCAATATTTCCGATACATAACTTTCTAGTTGTTCTTTGATCCATTAAAAAAGCTCGCTCCATAATTGGGACTTTATTTGCTTGATCACACGAGCACGCTTGAAATAGTTCACACTGGCAAGAGCATATGTCAAATAGCGTCTCAGATTTTTTCAAAAACAGCTCCAACTGTATTTTGAAGCTGTCTAATTTGTTCCGTTTTTCGTTTATTTTGTAGTTTTTAAGATGTTTTTTATATTTCTCATGGTATTGCCGAATTTTCCTTACAACAGAGGAATGAGAAATAGTAGGAAGGGAAGCCTTTTTCCATACCTTGACCAAATTTTGAGCCACTTTTTCAGACACTTGAGAAACAGTTGGTTCTTTTTTTGTTGTACTTTTAAGAATACAGACAGTATTTAAGAACTCCTTCATAACTTCTTTGAAAGTTGGCAAACACGATTCTTTAAATGGTCCCGTATTTCCAAAAATTAAATCTTGCACCCTTTGCCTTGTAGTAGCCATCTTACAATAATATATTTTATTTTATTGTAGTGTGACGTATTTTTTTTAATTTTGACTTGATATCAACACAACCTCTCTCTTACATATACAAATATTGAGTGAAAAGAAATTAAATTACCTAGTATAAAGAAGTAAATTGAATTTTCGAGAAACAGAATATATTTTTAGGGCATCGTTAATATTTAAAAGAATGCCACAGAACAAATATTTAGTTTAATATTAAAATTAATACTTAATATGATTATTAATTTTGTATATATAATGTTTTTGCATTCTCAATGTGTGAATGATAAAGTGTATGGAAGTATGTATTTATGTCTGACAAATGCAACACTTTTTCTATTATTGCTATTTTTAAGAACTTCAAATGTGTTGTGCACCCTCTAAAAATATTTCAATTGATCTCACATTTTTTTCCCGTTATTGGGAATCTAAATAGCACCCATTCTGCATATGTATATGGAGAAATAAGAAAAAAATATTTTTCGCTCCACCCTACTGAGTACTGCACAACACTTTCGGATATCCGGCTCGAAGGACCATGAAAAGTTCTATGATTTAGAACTTTTTTACTTAAACGCATAATGCACCCTCACATTAGGTTCAATAGAAAAGGCTTGATTTGCTTAAGTATTTACAATAAATGTAAAAGTTTATTTTTCTCTTAGTTATACTATATTATACAAAAAATACGCGGTCTGTTAAGGGACCCCACATTCCACGTGCAGAACCGAAAATCGTTGTCCTTTATTCGTTCGCTGGGGTCGTCAACATTGGATCCGTCCATATCCGAGACATGTTGTTGTCTCTGAACTGGGTTATTTTGAGTGGTGAGCGAGAAAGCCTCACGCACAACCTACAGACTGGTAGGCCAGGCCCATTATTTAACCCTCGGGCAGAGGAGTTCGCTGCATACCACACAACGGATGTTGTGATGGCTATCCAGAGAGCGCCACGGGAAGGTGGTATGTCAACTCGACCTGTGTAGAGACGAGGATAGTGTTGGCAGCTCGAGAGTGCGATCAAATATGTTGCCTCGTGTGCATAGGCCCATGCCCCCAAATTTCAAAACATTCATGTCAAAAACGAAAGAAAATAATTTCTACGATTGGAAGTTCGGTTATCTTAATATAAGAGTATGTCGCGTTTATTTAAAGATAATATGGTACGCAGACTTTACAGAAAAGGTAAGATCCCTAAAAAAATGAGGTAAATTTATATTATTGTGCCAGCGTTTTTGCCAATCCTTGAAGCAGTTCCGATATACACATTTTGGTATGCCCTCACACAAAGACTTAGGCCGTCAACGCCGTTTAAAGGTCTCCAGAATACCATTTGTCCTGGTAGGCTTCGGTCCGAACCGATATCTTTTTCATCGTTTGGTAAAACTGTTGAAATTTGCTTGTAAAGGGTGTCCCAATAAGATCGCAAGATTTAAATTTTTAATAAAACGCAGATATTTAAAAAAATCGGGAATTCTTTATTATTATTATATCGTAAAGTAGAAAAGATGAGGTTATGTGGTTAATAACAAATCGGCCAGATGGCCGCCGCGGCTTTAATGGCACATACGGTCTTTTAATGAAATATTCAATGACCGTTTTGCATAAATGCTGCGGTATTTCACTAATGCAGCGTCCAATTTCCTCTTTTAAGGCTTGAGTCGTCGTCGGCTTATTCGCATAAACCATAAACTTCATAAAACCCCAAAGAAAAAAGTCCAATGGTATCAAATCGCACGTTCTAGGCGGCCAATTATGGTCTCCAAAACGCGAAATAACACGACCGGAAAATGACTGTTGCGGAAAATGACAATTGAAATGTTACTCTGGCTGTATGAGAAGTGACGCCTTCTTGTTGACACCACATCCCCTCCACATTCATTTCTTCAATGCTAGGCACGAAAAAATTGGTTATCATTTCACTATACTAAACACCATTCACTGTTTGCGCTTGACCTGACTCATTTTCAGAAAAAAAGGTCCAATGATTCCTCCAGCCCAAAATCCACACCACACAGTGACACGTTGAGGATGGATTTGCTTCTCATAAATCACTCGAGGATTTTCCTCGCCCCAAATGCGACAATTCTGCCTATTGACGAAGCCATCAAGTTGGAATTGGACCTCGTCACTAAAGATGATTTTATTGGCAAAATAAGCATTTTCATGTTGTCTCTCCAATACCCAATTAACGAACTCCCTTCGCTGTGCATGGTCAGCTGGTCTCAGTTCCTGAGCCTTTGTATGCATGAAGATGTCAAAATTCGCTGCATAGTGATTTCGAAACTGAGCTCGGTGTCGAATTCAGGATGGAGCTTAAGCGACATCATCACGTACTGTTGCGATATTTTCGATCGATCGACCTAGTCGAAGGCGCGTTGTTGTTTTTACATCAGTTACACACCCAGTTTCAGGAAATTTTTCCATTAATCGCTCTACAGTTGACTCTTTTGGAGTTATTTTAACCCCAAATTGATCGCAATTTGCGAACTGTAGCCGCAAAACTTTCACCATTTTGGTAAAAGAATTTCACAATGAGAATGCGTTGTTCATTCGTATAGCTTCTTCTTCTTCAGATGGCGCTACAGTCCGGGGTGGACCTGGGCCTCAACTTTCAATCTTTTGCCAGCTGCTTCCAATTGCGCACTCCAAGTTGGTTGAGGTCCTTTTCCACTTGTGTGCACCATCTCAGTCTGGGACGTCCTCTGTTGCGTTGTCCCTGTGGTTCGGATTCGAAGACTCTTTGGGCCGAAGCAGTGCTGTCCATCCGCTCTACATGGCCTAGCCACCTTAAGCGTTGTATCCGTAGACGCTTGACTAGGTTCATGCCGCCGTACAGCCCCCCCTTTGAACCAGTATTTGCAGCCGTTCCGTCGCATCCAACTGCAACAAGGTGATTCAGGGATATCTTGTTTTGATGTAAGAAACTGATTATGGACTCGCACATGCTTTTTGATTTTCCATCACTAGGGGAAACATGTCCCACATAGCGTGCACCGGGTTCTTGAACAAGAGAAATATGCTCTTCGACAGATAATTTGTGATATGATTGCTCACCTTGCTTTGATAAGATTTTAGTACGATCTTTACGGCCATCAAAATAAAGGCTTTCAAGCTGGGTACCTTTAAGTAAATTATTTTCTTGTAACTTTTGCCTGACTCCATACCTTAAGCGCCTTATTTTGGATCTATCTATGACCTTCGATTGATCCTCCGGGGTTATTATACCAACGTCTGTCAAAACACTACTTGCAATTATAGCGGCATTTCTATCTGAGACCCCTGTTCGATCACAAGCAAGTCCCAAATGAGGTAATTTAAGTCGAATTTGGTTTGTAACGAGCTCTGTTTTTATCTTTTTAGGAGGAGAGTCTTCAAAGTCACTGCTTTTGTCAGTTGTCTCAGATTCAGAAGTATTGAAATTGATTCGAGTTTCGACAAAAGTTGGTTTAATACAAGGATCCGTACTTTTTGATTGTCTTTTTTTTTTCAACTTTCTCAGCTCTGTCTTGTTTTCTTTTAGAGCTTTTCTCCATTTTCCGAGTAGCATTCCAGTCAATATTTCCGATACATAACTTTCTAGTTGTTCTTTGATCCATTAAAAAAGCTCGCTCCATAATTGGGACTTTATTTGCTTGATCACACGAGCACGCTTGAAATAGTTCACACTGGCAAGAGCATATGTCAAATAGCGTCTCAGATTTTTTCAAAAACAGCTCCAACTGTATTTTGAAGCTGTCTAATTTGTTCCGTTTTTCGTTTATTTTGTAGTTTTTAAGATGTTTTTTATATTTCTCATGGTATTGCCGAATTTTCCTTACAACAGAGGAATGAGAAATAGTAGGAAGGGAAGCCTTTTTCCATACCTTGACCAAATTTTGAGCCACTTTTTCAGACACTTGAGAAACAGTTGGTTCTTTTTTTGTTGTACTTTTAAGAATACAGACAGTATTTAAGAACTCCTTCATAACTTCTTTGAAAGTTGGCAAACACGATTCTTTAAATGGTCCCGTATTTCCAAAAATTAAATCTTGCACCCTTTGCCTTGTAGTAGCCATCTTACAATAATATATTTTATTTTATTGTAGTGTGACGTATTTTTTTTAATTTTGACTTGATATCAACACAACCTCTCTCTTACATATACAAATATTGAGTGAAAAGAAATTAAATTACCTAGTATAAAGAAGTAAATTGAATTTTCGAGAAACAGAATATATTTTTAGGGCATCGTTAATATTTAAAAGAATGCCACAGAAAAAATATTTAGTTTAATATTAAAATTAATACTTAATATGATTATTAATTTTGTATATATAATGTTTTTGCATTCTCAATGTGTGAATGATAAAGTGTATGGAAGTATGTATTTATGTCTGACAAATGCAACACTTTTTCTATTATTGCTATTTTTAAGAACTTCAAATGTGTTGTGCACCCTCTAAAAATATTTCAATTGATCTCACATTTTTTTCCCGTTATTGGGAATCTAAATAGCACCCATTCTGCATATGTATATGGAGAAATAAGAAAAAAATATTTTTCGCTCCACCCTACTGAGTACTGCACAACACTTTCGGATATCCGGCTCGAAGGACCATGAAAAGTTCTATGATTTAGAACTTTTTTACTTAAACGCATAATGCACCCTCACATTAGGTTCAATAGAAAAGGCTTGATTTGCTTAAGTATTTACAATAAATGTAAAAGTTTATTTTTCTCTTAGTTATACTATATTATACAAAAAATACGCGGTCTGTTAAGGGACCCCACATTCCACGTGCAGAACCGAAAATCGTTGTCCTTTATTCGTTCGCTGGGGTCGTCAACATTGGATCCGTCCATATCCGAGACATGTTGTTGTCTCTGAACTGGGTTATTTTGAGTGGTGAGCGAGAAAGCCTCACGCACAACCTACAGACTGGTAGGCCAGGCCCATTATTTAACCCTCGGGCAGAGGAGTTCGCTGCATACCACACAACGGATGTTGTGATGGCTATCCAGAGAGCGCCACGGGAAGGTGGTATGTCAACTCGACCTGTGTAGAGACGAGGATAGTGTTGGCAGCTCGAGAGTGCGATCAAATATGTTGCCTCGTGTGCATAGGCCCATGCCCCCAAATTTCAAAACATTCATGTCAAAAACGAAAGAAAATAATTTCTACGATTGGAAGTTCGGTTATCTTAATATAAGAGTATGTCGCGTTTATTTAAAGATAATATGGTACGCAGACTTTGCAGAAAAGGTAAGATCCCTAAAAAAATGAGGTAAATTTATATTATTGTGCCAGCGTTTTTGCCAATCCTTGAAGCAGTTCCGATATACACATTTTGGTATGCCCTCACACAAAGACTTAGGCCGTCAACGCCGTTTAAAGGTCTCCAGAATACCATTTGTCCTGGTAGGCTTCGGTCCGAACCGATATCTTTTTCATCGTTTGGTAAAACTGTTGAAATTTGCTTGTAAAGGGTGTCCCAATAAGATCGCAAGATTTAAATTTTTAATAAAACGCAGATATTTAAAAAAATCGGGAATTCTTTATTATTATTATATCGTAAAGTAGAAAAGATGAGGTTATGTGGTTAATAACAAATCGGCCAGATGGCCGCCGCGGCTTTAATGGCACATACGGTCTTTTAATGAAATATTCAATGACCGTTTTGCATAAATGCTGCGGTATTTCACTAATGCAGCGTCCAATTTCCTCTTTTAAGGCTTGAGTCGTCGTCGGCTTATTCGCATAAACCATAAACTTCATAAAACCCCAAAGAAAAAAGTCCAATGGTATCAAATCGCACGTTCTAGGCGGCCAATTATGGTCTCCAAAACGCGAAATAACACGACCGGAAAATGACTGTTGCGGAAAATGACAATTGAAATGTTACTCTGGCTGTATGAGAAGTGACGCCTTCTTGTTGACACCACATCCCCTCCACATTCATTTCTTCAATGCTAGGCACGAAAAAATTGGTTATCATTTCACTATACTAAACACCATTCACTGTTTGCGCTTGACCTGACTCATTTTCAGAAAAAAAGGTCCAATGATTCCTCCAGCCCAAAATCCACACCACACAGTGACACGTTGAGGATGGATTTGCTTCTCATAAATCACTCGAGGATTTTCCTCGCCCCAAATGCGACAATTCTGCCTATTGACGAAGCCATCAAGTTGGAATTGGACCTCGTCACTAAAGATGATTTTATTGGCAAAATAAGCATTTTCATGTTGTCTCTCCAATACCCAATTAACGAACTCCCTTCGCTGTGCATGGTCAGCTGGTCTCAGTTCCTGAGCCTTTGTATGCATGAAGATGTCAAAATTCGCTGCATAGTGATTTCGAAACTGAGCTCGGTGTCGAATTCAGGATGGAGCTTAAGCGACATCATCACGTACTGTTGCGATATTTTCGATCGATCGACCTAGTCGAAGGCGCGTTGTTGTTTTTACATCAGTTACACACCCAGTTTCAGGAAATTTTTCCATTAATCGCTCTACAGTTGACTCTTTTGGAGTTATTTTAACCCCAAATTGATCGCAATTTGCGAACTGTAGCCGCAAAACTTTCACCATTTTGGTAAAAGAATTTCACAATGAGAATGCGTTGTTCATTCGTATAGCTTCTTCTTCTTCAGATGGCGCTACAGTCCGGGGTGGACCTGGGCCTCAACTTTCAATCTTTTGCCAGCTGCTTCCAATTGCGCACTCCAAGTTGGTTGAGGTCCTTTTCCACTTGTGTGCGCCATCTCAGTCTGGGACGTCCTCTGTTGCGTTGTCCCTGTGGTTCGGATTCGAAGACTCTTTGGGCCGAAGCAGTGCTGTCCATCCGCTCTACATGGCCTAGCCACCTTAAGCGTTGTATCCGTAGACGCTTGACTAGGTTCATGCCGCCGTACAGCCCATACAGTTCGTGGTTGGATCTTCTCCTCCAGATGCCATCAACGCAAACAGGACCAAAAATCGAACGCAGAACTTTTCTATCGAACAGTGGCTTCCTCATCCGCTTTTAGTAGCGTCGAGGTTTCTGTGCCGTAAAGCAGGACTGGGATGATCAAGGTGTTGTACAAAGTGACTTTGGTCGTTCGGGAGAGGGCTTCATTACTCAATTGCCTCTTAAGCCCAAAGAAACAGCGATTGGCAAGAGTGATTCTGCGCTTGATTTCGGTACTGATGTTATTGTCCCTATTCACCGCGGAGCCCAGATAGACGAATTCCTTAACTACCTCGAAATGTCTGCTGCCCATAGTGACGCTCTGTCCGAGACGTCGATGTTCTGCGTCCTTCTTCGATGACAGCATATACTTAGTTTTGCCCTCGTTTACCACCAGTCCCACTTTGGCCGCTTCCGCTTCAATGCTAGCAAACGCCTCATTGATGGCTCGCTGAGTTCGGCCGATCACGTCAATGTCATCCGCATAAGCTAACAGTTGAACGGACTTGTGGAAGATCGTGCCTCTTATGTTGACGTGTGAGTTACGCACGATCCCCTCAAGAATGATGTTAAAGAAGTCGCATGACAGCGCGTCGCCTTGTCTAAGTCCTTTTTTGACATCGAAGGTCTCGGTGAGTTGTGGACTTCCCTGGCCTGAAACCACACTGATGAGGACCTATCAGGCTGTTGACGAACGGTTTCAGGCGCTCACACAATACGGCAGAGAGAATCTTATATGCGATATTAAGGAGACTGATGCCTTGATAGTTGGCGCAGTCGAATGGGTCTCCTTTCTTGTGGACCGGACATACGATGCTGAGATTCCACTCGTCGGGCATGCTTTCCTCCGACAATATCTCACAGATGAGCTGATGCATGCACCCAACCCAGCTCATCTCCAGCCGCTTTGAACAGCTCTGCGGACAGTCTGTCCGCGCCAGCAGCTTTGTTCGACTTCAGTCTCGATATTGCTATCTTGACCTCGTCGTGGTCGGGGGGACGGAATTTTTGTCCATCGTCGTCCAAATTGAGTGGAACATTCTGCCTAACAGCGGGATTTGTGTCATCATCGCCGTTTAGGAGTCTGCAGAAATGATCCTTCCAGATTTTTAGCACCGACTGCGACTCTACCACCAGTTGTCCATTTTGGTCCCGGCAGGCTTCAGTCCGAGGTTTGTAACATTCATCATTCATCGTCATTCCTGCCATAGCACCTCTCCATTTCCTCGACCGCGCGCTTCTCGTGATCTTTCTTTTTTCTTCTGAGAAGCCGGTTCTCTTCCCTTCTTCTCTGTTTGTAGAGCTCACAAACAGCTCTCGTCGTTCGATGCAGCGTTGCCTTGTAAGCTTCCTGTTTGGCTGCATGCGCCTGCCTGCACTCGTCGTCAAACCATGGGTTCCTCTTAGGTGGTGGCGTGAAACCCAGCACATCAGTTGCGGCCTCTTTGATGGCTTCTTGACAACGTTTCCATTTGTTTTCTATTGTTTGTGCAGGCAGCGTCGAACTTTGAGACAGTTTCAGGGAGAATCGATCGGTAAAGGCTCTAGCGATCGGCTGCGATTGTAGCTTTCCGACGTCAAACCGTTTTGGCCTGTCTCGACTCCGTTGCTCTCTCGATATCCGGGCTCTTACCTTGGCTACAACAAGGAAATGATCTGAGTCGATGTTTGCACCTCGGAAGGTTCGGACATCGAGAATACTGGAGGAGCGTCTGATGTCGATCGCAACATGATCAATCTGGTTGACGGTTGATGGATCAGGTGATCGCCAGGTCCCTTTATGAATGTTAAAGTGTGGGAACCGCGTGCTGGCCACAGAGAGATTTCGCCCCGAGGCGAAGTCAACTTGCCTGAGTCCGTTTCCGGAGGTATTTGCATGCAGACTGTGTCTTCCGATGACTTTAGTAAAGACTTCTTCTCTTCCCAGCTGAGCGTTGAAATCTCCTAGAACGATCTTGGTGGCGTAGCTGGGGCATCGATCGTATGTCCTTTCTAGGAGGTGATAGAAGTCTTCTTTACTGCTGTCATCTTTACTGCTGTCATCTTTTTCCTCTGTCGGGGCGTGGTTGATATGAGGCTTATATTTCCGAATTTAGCCTTGATGCGGATTGTTATGAGGCGTTCGCTTATGTATTGGAAGCTTAAGACTTTTTGCCTAAGTCTGCCTCGAACAACAAAACCGCATCCAAATAAGCGTTTCCCTCTCTCCCTGTAGCAGTCGCCGTGGTAAATGTCGCAGTTTCTCACTCTTCTCTTGCCCGGCCCAACCCACCGCATTTCCTGGATTGCGGTAATTCTGCTTTATAGCAGTTCAGGGCCTCCGCAAGTTCATCGGCTGTACGTGGTCTGTTTAGGGACCTCACATTCCACGTGCAGATCCGTAAATCATTGTCCTTTGTTCGTTTGCAGGGGTCGTCAACAGTGTATCCATCCGTATCCGAGGCATTCGGTTGGTTCGTAACTAGTTCTTTTTAATGTGGCCGGACAGTTACCCCGACGCACACCCCCAACCTGGAGGACCACATCACTCAGCCACCTCATTCGTATAGCGCTCCATTTTTTAACCTTATACCTTTAAACAAACAATAATAATTGTTCAAACGTCAAACAATAACAATTCGAATGGCGCCAAATTAAAATCTTATGTTCTTGTTGGTACACCCTTTACTATAAGAAATTTCCTTCCCTATTGTCCTGAATTAGTTTTATACCCCTCATGCTGCAATATTCTCCTTCATAATTATTTTCAATACTGAAACTATTTCACAAATAAGTTCACTTTTAGCTGTTAAAATGGGATCTAAAAAAACATGGTACAGTCACTGACTTAATTACTGTCGGCGTGTCGATTTACACGTCGAAGGCCCTAGGCTCGATTTCCGAACCGAACAAGTATTTTTTCACGGCATTACCTGGTTCCAGTTGCTGAGAGCAGTCAAAGAGTGCTATTGTAATTGCTTATTAAACGCTTTTCAAATTACGTCGTTCGGAGTTCACAAAAAATTGTACGATAATAATTGCGACCTGGCCTCTTGCGAGCTGTAGTGCCACTCAATTATTATTAGAAAAATATACGAAATGTTGAGTATGTCACTTCTTTTTCCATAAATATTTTGCTTCGCTCATCATCATTTTTTCACGATACCACCTCTTTCGAGTTGCTGACAACACAGAATATCAATTGTCTATGAAAGCTCCTCAAAACTCGCCGTTCGGAGTCGGCAAAAAACTGTAGGTCTCTTATACTGGTGAGAGAACAGTAGCACGCACAACACGAGTAAAGGTAGGACCTGGTCCCTTGTGGGCTGTAGTGCCAGTCAATTATTAAATTATTATCTTCTTCTTCTTGCGGCGCTACAGTCCGGGACCTGGGCCTCAACCAACATGCCTCTCCAGCCAGCACGGTCTTTCGCAAGCTGCCGCCAGTTGCGCACTCCAAGTTGGTTGAGGTCCTTCTCCAATTGTGTGCGCCGCCTTATCCTGGGCCGTCCTCTGTTGCGTTGTTTCAATGGCTCAGATTCGAAGACTTTTCGGGCCGGAGCAGTGGTGTCCATACGCTCTACATGGCCTAGCCATCTTAAGCGTTGTATCCGTAGACGCTTGACTAGGCTCATGCCGCCATACAGCCCACACAGTTCGTGGTTGAATCTTCGCCTCCAGATGCCATCAACGGAAACGGACCAAAAATAGCACGCAGAACTTTTCTCTCGAAGAGACCAAGGGCATCCTCATCCGCTTTTAGTAGTGTCCAGGTTTCCGCGCCATTAAGTAGGACTGGGATGATCAAGGTTTTACATAAAGCAAGCTTAGTCTTTCGAGAGAGGGCTCTATTACTTAATTGCCTCTTGAGCCCAAGGAAACAGCGATTGGCAAGAGTGATTCTGCGTTTGATTTCGGTACTGGTGTTGTTGTCCCTATTTACCGCGGAGCTGCGGTAAATGAAGTCCTTGACTACCTCGAAGTTTCTGCTGTCTAGTATGACGCCCTGTCCGAGACGTCGATGTTGTGTATCCTTCCTTGATGACAGCATGTACTTCATTTTGCCCTCATTTACCACGAGACCCATTTTAGGTGCTTTCGCTTCAATTCCAGCAAGCGCGTCATTGACGGCTCCCTGTGTTCGTCCAATCAGATCTATGTCGTCGGCGTAAGCTAGCAATTGAGCTGACTTTCGGAAGATCGTGCCTCTGATGTAGACTTGTGAGTTACGCACGATCTTCTCAAGGATAATGTTGAAGAAGTCACATGACAGTGCATCGCCTTGTCCCTAACCTTTTTTGACATTAAAGGTCTCGGTGAGTTCGTTCCCGACCTTGACGGAGCAGAGAGAATTCTAGCAATGCCAAAACTAGACATGGCACTGTATAGCTCGTCTCAATGCACACTGTCATATGCGGCCTTGAAATCGACGAATAGGTGGTGAGTGTCGATTTGCATTTCTTGGGTCCTTTCCAGGATCTGCCGTAATGTGAAGATTTGGTCGATGGTGGACTTACCTGGCCTGAAACCACACTGACAAGGACCAATCAGGTTGTTGACAAACGGTTTCAGTCGTTCACACAATACGGCATACGCCCAACCAGGTCAGTCGATTACAGGAATCCGTACAGGAAAGACGTACATCGACTTAAGTGCGTGGTTGCCTAGACAACCAAATAAACAAACAAAAAAATATTTGAAAAAGAAAATCGAAAATTATCAAAATTCAAGCAAATTTAAAAAAAAAAAAACAATCGATTTAAAGCAAAAAATAATTTTGAAATGGATGAAGAGCTGCTTTCGAGTGACAACTCGGAAAGCAGCAAAGACATGAACAAGAAGAGAAGAAAGAAAATGAAGCCGCAGGCGCAGCTTAAGAGACGGCTGCGTAATATGGATTCTCTTAAAAAAATGGAGAACAACGACGTTGTGACGTACAGCGGAAATGGGAATTCTTTCTCAAAACTCGCTTCGTTTAATGAAATTGCTGCAGCTGAAAAAGAGCTGGAGGAGAAAATAAAGCAAAAAAATGAGCTGGAGGAGTTTATTAAAGCCCTCCAGCAAAAGCTCGAAACAAAACGGGCTGATAATCAACAACAACAAAAACAGCAGCAAGAAAAACAGCAGTTACAGACACAGCAGCAGCAGAAAAAACAACAGCAAGAACAACAGCAGCAGCAACAACAGCAGAAGCAGCAACAACAACAACAACAGCAGCAGCAACAACAACAGCAGCAACAACAACAGCAGCAACAACAACAGCAGCAACAGAAAACTAGGAAACAAAGGGTGCCGCCGATAAACATCAGCGGCATGGAAACCGCAGACACCATTCAGGTATGTGGGGGACGATTTTTTTATAAAAAATAAAGGTAACGAGAAGCAAGCTGTCCACTGCTTAACAGAGGGCAGCTTTAAAAAAGTTAAAACTTCGTTGACGACAGCTGGGGTGGAGTTTACCACTTTCACCCTAAAAAGCGAGAAGGTCCATACGGTCCTTCTCAAGGGCTTAGCTGCTGCAACTGAACCGGAGAGTGTCATGAAGGCTCTTCAAAAATTGAAGGTAGAGGGCGTGGAGTTTGTGGCGGTTCGTCGCTTCTCCACTGTCCGATCCAGAACGCCGCCTGTGCGCATGCTTCCCCTCTTCCTGGTCCAGGTCTCTCCGGGGAGCAAAATTGAATGTCTGAGGAGCATTAAGCTCCTCAACAAACAGGAGGTCTCCTGGGAGAGGCTCAGGAGGACGAAACAGATGCTTCTCTGCGCAAGATGCCAGACCTTTGGCCACGCCGCGGCGAACTGCAACAAGCAGCCTCGTTGCGGCAAATGCGCAGAGAGGCATCTGTCTGCGCAGTGTCCCCTTGGGGAGGGGAGAGTTGAAGACAGGGCGCGCTTAAAGTGCGTGCACTGTGGTGCAGGTGGACATCCCTCAAGCTACAGGGGCTGTCCAAAGGTCAAGCAACTCCATAGAGAGTTGCTTAAGAAAGACCTAAAAAAAACAACAAAAGTGGCGGATTCAAGGCCGGTGCCGAGAATTCCAGCCACAACTGTTACGCCGGTGGTTTCCTACGCCAATATGGTGTCAGGTAGGCGACCGGCACAACAGACATTGCCGGCAGTAACGTCGGCACCAGTAGGGGCCCTAAATATGGGAATTCCCGAATTGTTCAATCTTGTGTCGACAATGATGGCCAAGATTGAGCGATTTGAAGATCGTTTGGTGCGAATGGAGCGAGTCCTTTCGTCAAGACCCGGTGGGTCGAGTACGTATTCATAAAAATGGATACGCCAGCTGCTGGAGACCTCTCGATCCTGGCGGTGAATGTAAATTCACTCGTCAGGATCGAGAGAAGATTGACTTTGCTTCACCTTTTGGAGTTGTGTTGATGGTTAGCGAAACCAAGCTAAACCGGAAGCACGTACTCAGGTACAAAGACTACACAGTCAAGAGACCGCCCCCGTTCCACACAAGCGGGCGGGGTCGCTCTCTTCATTAAAAAAGGCTTACGCCATAAAGTCGTGTATTGCGGTGAGGTGCGAACCTTCGGTGTACTGGAGGCTTCGATTGCGTGCATTTCTCTCCGAGGTGGAAGGAAACTGTACGTTGTCGCAGTCTATGCACCAGATGCACCTCAGTCTGCAAATTTCATCTCAGAGCTCGAGACTCTCTTCCGAAAGCTTCGGCTTTGCTCGGAGGACAATTATTTTGTCATCGCCGGAGATTTGAACGCGAGGCACGTGGAATGGGGCAATTCTGTTCCAAATCCGAGAGGAAATTCACTCTTTGAGTGGATGAAGCGGCACTCTATTGAGTTCAAGCTGAATTTGCTTGCAACCGATAGACCGTCGTTTCCCAGAAGTGGGTCTTATTTGGATCTGCTGCTAATAGATAGACGACTGACGTTACGAGACGTAGACACTCGCACTAGGAATTGTATAACAACGGTGGAGTACGACAGTGACCACTGTGGTCTTGCCGCGGTTATTCAATTCCCGAACGAGCTGGTGGAGCTTGAAGAATTCGCCGAGACGCACCCTTTCGATTATCGAAGGGCTCGTTGGTCGCGTTTCTCTAGGGTCCTATCCAGGGAACTACGTTCGAGCGAGATAACACCACCTTCGGACAGAAACCTGACGAACGAAGAGGTTGACAGGTACCTCATACAAGTCGACAACATTATTCAACGAACCATGGACAGGACGCTTCCTAAGGTATCACCTACGACAGATGGCGACATTTATCGTAATGATACCATCGACGCACTGCACGTGCAGAAAAGCAGACTGCTGTCGAGACTGAAGACTCTATACAGACGCTTTACAGACCCCGACGACCCGGAAATACGATCGCTCAAGTCGCAGTTGAAGAACATCCAGAAGTTGATTCGGATGAACTATAGAATTGCTGTCAATTCGTATTGGGGAGATAGGATTCGGGCCGTACGTTCTAATGGTCCGGGTATGTTTCCCCAAATCAACCGAATCTTCCGAAGGAGGGGTCATAACGACTTAGAGGCTGTTCGACTTGACAGGACAACTGACAATGAAAACCTACTGACTTCGGTTGGCATAGATCCGGATGAGGCTGTGCTTGACAATGAGTTCTTCATTGTTGAGGATGCCCAAGAGAAGGTAGAGGCAATAGGAGCTGTTTTTCAGAAAGTGTACACGGTCAACGACTCTCGTCGGCCGAACCACGACCTGGAGAACAGAGCCATGCTGAACCACTTCCACCTTAGAAATGAAATACAGCAGTGGCGTTCTGAGAATCCTGGTTTTACCAGTTTCAATGACGAAAATCAGGCAACCAATGCTGTCGCCCAAGATGGCTCCAATGCCATCCTCATTTCGAAGGAGGAACTCAAAGACATCTTCAACGGTTTGAAAAACAAAAAGTCGACTGGCATCGACGGGATACCAAATATAGTGTTACGTCATCTCCCTGACGAGGCGGTAGAGATATACACAATCCTGTTTAACAATGCACTGAGTAATACACATTACCCAGCGCATTGGAAGACGGCGGTAGTGCAACCTCTCCCCAAAAAGGACAAAGATTCCTCGCTTCCGAAAAATCTTCGGTCGATAAGCCTCCTCCCCTGCATAAGCAAGGTTTTCGAAAAGATTGTTAACAGGGTCCTGATCCAGTGGACTGAGGACAATAAAATTATACCGAACAACCAGTTTGGATTTAGGGCGAGGCATGATACTGTACATGCCGCGTCAAAACTGGTTTCTGACATTCAGTGGAACAACCACAAAACACAGTGCACCGGGGCCTGTCTCGTTGTCTTGGAAAAGGCATTCGACACCGTATGGTTGGAAGGCCTCTTTCTTAAGTTGACGAGGATGGGTATAAGCAAACCGCTGCTTTACACGATCTATAACATGGTAACGGGTAGGAGTTTTGTTGTCAAAAGTGGCAACAAAGTTTCCACCAACGTTTTCCAAATAAAAAATGGGCTCCAACAGGGTGCAGTGAACTCACCAATCCTTTTTAGTATTTTCACCAGCGAACTGATTGGCTCCATGCACAACTTGATTGCATTCGCCGACGATTGGGTTGCATACCGGACGGCACCAAAGATAGAAGTCATTAACACGCTCCTGCAACGTGACTTCGAAAAAGTTCAGCAATTTTGCGACGACTGGAAGTTGAAAATCAACCTCCAGAAGTGTGAAACAATCCTCTTCCGGACTCCGTTATACAGGGCCTCAAGAGATACGAAAAAGAATTGGCGCAAGTTCGGCATATTGGACCCACGGGGTCAGCCACTAGCCCTGAAGAGTGTAGTGCGATATCTTGGCATTATGTTGGATCAGTATCTGTATGGAGGTATCCATATAGATACAGCTCTGACGAAAGCTAAGAAAGGCTTCGCTATGGCAAGGGGGTTGTTTTACAGCAGCCAACTTAACGCCAAAGTGAAGCGAATCTGCTACACGGCCCTCATCCGGGAAAAGATGAGGGTATTCGAGAGACAATGTCTTCGCGCATGTCTGAAGAAGTACAGAACCCCGGAATCTGACTACAAGAAGTTCTATCCTAATGAAGTCTTGTATAACGAAGCAAAAAAGTTTGTCGTAAGTATTTTTAAGTAAGAATAGGATATATTAAGGTAGATTAAGATATTTTTGTAGAAAATTCCATAGAAATTCCATAGATAGCTAAGTTTTTTTAAAAAAAAGTTTTCTTAGTTTCACAAAATAAATAATAGGTTTTATTAAAAAAAAATAACTAGCAATGACGCCGAAAGGCAAAAACAAAACAAATATATCAATAGTTTAGCTTAGAGCGCCCGCATAGAGCCAGTAAGTAGTTATAAGATTTTTCTGTCGTACCTAGGTTAAGCGTTTTATACCTAGTTTTAAAATACCATTAGATAAATAATAAAAAAAAATGCCTTTTAAACTAAACTAAAAACGCCCAACCAGGTCATCTCCAGCTGCCTTAGGCAGTTCTGCGGACATTAAACTATTATGTTACTAGTAATACTAGGGGATAAATCAGTAGACGTTTCATATGTTAAGTATTTTCATAATAACCATAAAAGACATATTAAGTACATTTCATATTCGATATAACAATTTTAATTGAAAGTTTCCATCGAATCCCACAGTTAGTTATTTTTTTAGATGAGTTGGTCTAAAACGAATATTTCCGACGTTTTATTTCAAACGGTACGTTAAAACAAAAAGTTTTTAACTGATATTCAAGCTAATTTTATAAGATTTGCTTATTCATTTGTAATACGCTGGGGTACAAGACAGGAGATACAAATAATCTGACATACATTGCGGACATACGGTTGGACATACCAAAATTAGAAAGGTTTTGTTCTTGTTCTTCTTTCGTAACTTGCATCTACTAATTTTGTTTAATTAATTCAATTTAGCACTTTTACCTAATATTCTTTTTTGACTTAAAGTTTTTCGAAAACAAGAAAACAACGAACAGTAAATAGGACTGGAAAAATAAATAAAAGTATATAAACATACATATGAACATTAATATATATGCATCCATTTCTGCTTAATATTGTTTATTACTCATCCGCTGATTTGTGGCAGTGATATATGTCGGAGTAAAGCAAAAATGAAAACTTATGTATGCATGTATAGGTTTTATCTTTTAATAAAGAATATTAATGCTTCTCATGATCAACTGCATCCGAGCGTAATTAAGAAACGGTAATGGGGGAAAAACAAAGAATATAGCCTTAATAGAATCCCAATTTATTTCCCGCAGTCGATGCGAATGGAAACAATTGATATCCGCTGCAATTTAGTTTAATCCCCAACAATCGTATATTAATTCATGCTGCTTAGCGCTTCTGTGACTTGGCTGTGATGACATAATAGTATTGTCCTTTGACGAATGTACCTTTGATGAGGTTAAAACCATAGAAATATGGATGCGGGAACAATAGAGGCTCTCATTAACATCATTGTACCAGATCGTAATTAATAACCAATAAGAATTACTTAAAATATATATAAAATAAATAATCAGATACTAAATAAGAGCTATAGACAACATAATATAAATTATTAAGATAGTTTTAAGGGAATTGTTTACCTTGGATTCGTGGAATGTAGTTCGGTTACGCGTCATTCCCGTGGGTGTTGGTATTTGTGCTAAAAATTTTGTTAAGCCAGAAGTCAATTTGTATGTATTTGTTAATGTCGTAAAACGTTGAGTACATGATTTTCGGAGACTTTGAAATTACTCCAAGGTCACCGAGAGCAGCAAATGCAATTTGGTTAATATCCGTAGGCAGGTGTAACTGTAATTCCGTAGGCAAGTGTGATTATACTTGCTTGAAACAAATATTATATAACTAATAATAACGTTTTATCTGAAATTTCTTACTCAATTGGAACTCTTGCCACCACACACACGACTCACCAGCCTATGCCTCTTGCACATACTTACATTTTTAAATACAGTAGGAGTTCTGTTCAAAAAGAAAGGCGAATTTTCAGTTTTCTCAAAAAAAAAATTTTTATTTATTCATTTTTATTTATTCATCCAACTCGAATATAATACACTTTTACCAGCATTTTTTCTAATCCTCGGAGCAGTTCTGATATGCACTTTTTGGTATGTTAACTTTTATGAGTTTCACAAACCAAATAAATATGCTATATATGTAGCTGAAACTGTAAACATATATTCAAGACAGAGTGTACTTACGTAAGGAAATAAAAAAATCGATAAACGTATACTGTAAAATTTAAAAATTCGCCTTACTTTTTGAACAGACCTCATATAAATTGCCACTGGTCCATACATCGAAAATTGTCATTACTATTCCTAATTCCCTTTATGCTGGTGGTAATGTAATTTTGTTTGTTTGGTATTGGTTAATGTAAATCATGTGAAGTGTTGATGTTTTGATATTTCTTGGCTGAAGTTGTAGTCTTGATGTTCCTGGATACTTATTTGATTCTGATAACAGCGGTAATAAACACAAGGCACAAAACTCTGGTTATTTTACCAACTTGCTAAATCTCCTATATTTGGATATAGTTTGATTGTTATTGAATGCTTAGCCCATTTGTGCTGTTTGTCTTGTGGTTCTTTTTTCTTAACTTGTGAGGTTATGCACATTGTTAAACATGTTTTCGATTATGGACGGAAATTTTCTGATTTTGCTTGATTGGTGCCGTACAAGAGCATATGGTCTTCCAAAACGAAAATTCAATTGATTGCTCATATTAGGTACATCTTATAGGATGCAACTGCGTCTCAAGCGGGTCCGATTAAATATGTTTGCATTCATTGCAGATTTTAACGGTTGTTGTATTGAAATTTCTCTGTAGAGCCTTGTAGCTTGTTACAAATACTGGCCATTCTTGCACGGCTGATAAATTACGTGAACCTTGTAAGAATTGTGCAGTGTTGACGTTAACTACAGGTTCAATGGCAGCAACACGATCCGTTTCACTATTCACTTATTAAATTTTATGTACGAGTAAGTGTATCCGATTTCATTATTATTTCTATCTGTGCATGTGTACTATCGCTCTCACTTGAACTTACTGTTGCGTACTTCGCAAACTATATTCAAATAGAAGACTGATTTGATTGCCTATTGAATGCGGCTGTCAATTATAATTTCGTGAAGTTGGCCTATCAGATGTATGAACAGATAAGGAAAACATTTCAAACCATTAAAGAGCGAATTCTGCCTTTGTGCGAAATTAATCGGAGTGATACGAGTGATATTATTGTGTGTATAATGCAAATCGATATATTTTTAATTAATTTTAGTTTCTTCTATTGTACATAAATGTTTCAGAGTGTGCTGTGGCACACCTTCTTCAGTGTGTGCTCCTTCCTTCTCAAAGAGTGTGCTCCTTCCTTCTCAAAAGATCAAACTCATATGATTTCCATTGATATGAAAACTTACAACTATAGATTCACGCTTTACCTATGTACTATATGATTCAATTAAATAAAACAAAAATAGGATTAATCTTAGAAACTTATGACAAATAACTTAAACTTGAACTTTTATTTAACAGTATTATTACATTGCTTTTCAAGTGTCTAAAGTCCAAAGGCATTTCATCCATTTGTCATAAAAAAGCTCTGAAATTCTTTTAGGTCTATATAACATCTTAATCCAAAATGTTCTATGTTTTCTAAAGCTGTCGAGAAAGATTATCGACTTCAGGAAGACAAAGGAACTAGACAAAGTTATAGAACGTAATATGAGTGTCCGATACTTCAGTTTTACAACATAGAACAGGTTCATTGTTACGTTAAGGTATTAAAACAGTATATGAATGTATTAACATAATGAAAAAAGTTTTCACTGACAAATAACATTAAAATAAAATAAAACTTAATAATAGTATAATAATATAATTAACTAGTCAGATAGTTTTTCCAAATCCTCAATTTCATTGACCGCAGGCGTAGCGCACACAGTTTCCGGAGATTTAGACTGAACTATTCATATCGGTTTACTCTCAACAGTACCCCATCACTGCTCGTGAAAACAAAAGTAAATTTTTGTCGAAATTCTTGATGAGAGCATGATTTGGTAAAATTTTGAGAGGCAATCGTATGCACAAACGTATGGTAATTGAGGCACACATGAATTGGATAACATGAATAATAACCAAACCTCTTGAAGGCCGAGGACGAAACTGTGGACAGCACACTGCGAACGTGCTCCGAAGAAGGTAAACAATAGAGCCTACCGTATTCTCGGATTCACAAAATCTGATCAATATCAACTACCTGGAGAATTGTAAAACTTTACTATGCCTTATTACTGAACCGAATCGATGTCGAGCTGCGAAATAAACGAACCCTTTGGTGAAAAAACGTGCTCTCTATGAAAACGCAGCCTTCATGGAAAAAGAAGGGCTTATTTGTTATGCAGCTTTTTCAAAATGTACAGAAAAAGCTGCGAATAGTTACATCTAGTATTTTTTTCGGTCAGCCAAACAACAACAACAGTAACAATAACAAAAGCAGTCCAATTTATATCAACGACTGTCTCACCAAATACACAAGGTAATTTTTGCAAAAGGCGAATGAAATCAAACGCGAAAACAAATGCGAGAACGTTTGAGTGAGGGAATCATTTGTTCTTATCAGGAAAAAGGAAGGTGTTAGAGCAATAAAAATTAACTCGTTTGATTTTCTAAATTTGAAGACGATTGAATGTTTTTTTTATTTCTTTCTTCCTAAATTACGAACGAAAATAACTCAATTCACTCAAAATGATTTAAGTATAAACTCAGATATTTTCTTACCTAATTCCGATAGCCGTAATTGTTTTTGCATTGACCATTTTACTGAACAGTCCTCAGGTTTTTCAATTGTCCACCAAAATATTCGTAGCATAAGAGCTAATTTTCATACATTTTTCTCTCATCTTACACCTATGGATCTTTTACCAGATATAACTTTTATTTCTGAAATTTAGATTTTTGAAGAAGAGAAGCCCGAATTTAATATAATTTCATGATGATTATGCTGCTGGTGGTGTTGCTGTATTTTATAGCAATAACATAAAACAATGTATAGTTGGAAAGCATAAATTGGCAAGCGCAAATATTATTAGTGTTAGTTGCGTGATTTCTGATGTTCAGTTTTGTTTTATCTGCGTTTACAGATTGCACAGGTGTACAGATAAAACTTTTTTAGATGAGTTCTTAAGATTTTGAGAATGTAAAAAAAATAAAAAA